>SADC01000082.1:0-125024 GCA_004194705.1 Ditylenchus dipsaci
CAGCTCGTCTGCCTTGTAAGGAGGTGGTTGGGCACCCTCCCAGAAATAAAAGTGAAGTATCAAGTCAAGAATAATCGGCCGATAGCCAGTGGTTAGAGTGGCGGACGCCGGTAAATTGTTGTTGTAGCATACTTGTTGTGTTCGCCGAAAATAAAAAAAGCGCCGGCGCCTTAAATTTACACCGCCGGCGCCGGCTGCAGCAAACGGGTCATTAAATTTTTGTCGCCGGCGCTTATGTAGATGTTTTTTGGGTGTCAGATTCTTTTTTTGCCGGCGGGCGCGCGGCTGTTTTTCAGTGGCGCCGGCTTATGTATAATAAGGCTAAATTAAAATTTTGTTTATCAACATGATTAGATTCACATTAAACCCAATGTTTTTTTCACAACTGATAGCATTTGCATAGTACGTGATATAGATATGCTCTTTTGTTAACTTCTAAAAAATATTACTTTTCATTTTCGAAGCGCTGGCACCTCACACGAAAATTTTCGCCGTCGGCGCTGATACGCTTCTTTTTTTTGCGCCTGCGCTAGCGCCGGCGCTCCAACTTGCTAATTTTACCCGGTGGCGCGCCGCCGCTCGTGCAGCGCCGGCGCGCCGCTGGCGCTGCGTGCAAGTATGTGTCTAGTTCGATTTCTACTCGGGGCATCACATTTTTCCTTGACTTTTACTTGCAGCACAGGTTTCGATTACATCAAATCAAATTTTCATGTTTTCACCTGCTTGTCCATTGAGTAGGCAGCTCGTATAAGAGCATGGCAGTTAATCATCTGCGTTACCGAAGTTGTTTTTCGTACCGGCTCGGTCTTGTGAAAATAGGGTGAGGTGTAACGAGGTCGGTGGGCGCCCTTCAGTAATAAGAAATGAAATACCAAGTCATAGCTCAGTGGTAAAGTGGTCAAGCGCGATGAAAGTTGTCGTAGGTTCGATCTCTACTCGGCATCACATTTTTCCTTGACTTTACTCCTGACCTTTGGTTTGGATGTTTTTATCGTAGTTATAACTGCCGATTTGTCATAGAATCTTCAAGCACTGAGTGAATTGACCTCACTCTTGGCTATAATGTTTTCGTTGTCGAATTTGCCCTTTGTGACAATATTCTCAAGCAATGCGTAACTTTTTTCCGAAAGCAGAAAGGTGAGAAGCCGTTGACACATGAACGAAACACCAAGTAGAAAAATTTTAGCTTATGCTATTTCTGCAGTTAGAACTTTTGCTTAGAAGTTCAAAGAACAACAACCTGCAACTAGTGTGCGAATCAGTTACTTTGATGTGTGAAGAGGATGCACTGGAGGTGAACTAAACGCTACGACATTCGTCAGAGCAGTAATATTGAGCCACTCCTATGCTGGAATAATAGTGAGAAGGTATTACTTTGAATGCATATTTATTCAGTGATAATATAAAATTTAAGATCTATTCTTGGCTTATCCCTTGGCAATCTATCCCTATCGTAAAATCTGATCCATTTTTCGCCTTGGTCCCCCTGTTGTTTTTTTAAAGTTGTTTGGTCTATACTCGAACAATCACAAATTCAAGCACAAATTTAACGGTTTGGTCAAAAGCATTTTATAAATAATAATTACAATGAAAGCCCTCAAAAAACAACAGGTGGCATTAACGCAAAAACTGAAAAAATGGAAAAATCAACAAGGAGTACAAGGCGAAAAATGGACCGGATTTGAAAAGAGCCGATCCTTTCAAAAGTAGCAAGAAATTCTTTGCATCACCGCTTCGACTACACTCAGCGAAGATACTTTTTCGATACTTGGGGTCGCGACACAGATTTGAAAAAACCGCCTTGAGCCAGAAAAGATATCTTATTAAAATCACCTGGCTTCTTATGATAAGTTGGAGAATAAATAAAACTTTGTGTGAGATAAATTCAAAGCAGACAAAATGAGGTGAAAAAATAATTCAAATACCGGAAAAAGATTCCAGAACAAAATGTTTGAATTATCTAAGCCAGAAAAAGTATTGCCGTTACCAAAAAAGCAATAAAAACTTCGGAAAAGTCAATAATTTCAAATTCCCGCCAAAAATAGGCCTGAAAAATGTCTAGTTAGCCGGAAAGGCTAGGCCTAAAAAGGTCTAGTTAGGACTCGTGTTTAACTCATATTGTCATGGGACGATTTTGGACACTAGTCGTCAAGAAAAAGGCCAGTTAGACCGAAATTTTGATCCCTGTGTGAAGCGTGGCCCAGGTCACAGGTTGAATACCATTTGGGTGCATACTTTTTTTTTCTCTATTTTTTCTTCTTTTTTTAATACAGTCGATCCTCGATATAACGGCCCCTTGGACCGGCCAAAGGGGCATTTATATCGAAGGGCCGTTATATTGAGTTTTTCTGACAAAATTGTCATAGGGGCCGTTATATCGAGGGTTGACTTTTTAACTGTAAACTACTAAAGGGATGAAGTTATTCAGTACCTTAATACCTTGCAATTAGTACTATTTTTCTGTGATAAATCGACGCTCTTTACTTTGAGGACCGATTATGAAGAGGTTGGTTGGGTGATCTCCCAGTAATAATTTACAAAAGTATAATAGTCTAGATAGCTTATTGGCAGGAGTGTCGAAGCCACTAAAAGTTGGCAGTGGGTTCGCTAGTGAATTTCCAGTCAAAGAATATTTTTTTCAACTTTAACTGTTTTGTGTCAATTTTTTTAAATAAACTCTAGGTAAACTCTTCTTAGAATCAAAAAAATATTCCTTTGGCAATAGGCCTTGACCTTTCATCATACAACTTTTTTGGGCGGAGCGTTATACCGATGGTTGACTGTATCATTCTTTATCAAAATTTTTTTCAACTATCGACAAGTCCACAGAGATCAGCACAGAGTTATTACAGCTATAAGAGCTGATTTACCGGCCAACTGCGATTACTTTTTGAGAAGTCAGTCGCTCCTTTAGACCCAAATTTTCAGTGGTCCGATGATCACAGGGTACATGCCAAAATGGATTTTAGAGAAGACCGCTTTTATTGATTATATATCTCTTGCCTCAATAACAAATGCTCGACTAAAAAGCAGGCTAGGTGTCTAGTTATATGGGTGTGCATACACGCTCAAATTTTTTTTGCTTTTTTCATGACTTTTATTCTAATTTTGAGTGGAGCTTGAGTGCAGCACAGATTTTTGGGCTGTGAATTATAAGTTTTGTTAGTATTGGTATCGCAAAAATATAAATTGCAAGTCTTTCTGGCTTTTATGTATCGATTTAAAACAATTTTTGGCCTTAGTGTGCAATGTGGATTTTTGCCTTGGTCCCTCTGCTGATTTTTTGAATTTTTTCTTTCTTTCTTCATCTATTTGTGAAGGAAAGGAAAAGTGCCCTTTTTTGTGCAAAATCCACCAAGCCTTTATGTTCAGTCCATTGTTTTTTTTTGTGAAAAAGTGCCCAATCAGGATTAATGGAGTAAATTTCGGCCCAGGCTAACTTCAGGCACCTTTTCTAGCAGTTATTAGTATTATCCAGCCCGCTGCAGCGGATATTACAGTGTACCTACTATGAACCCGCGCGCTTGAAATTTTGGTTTTAATGACGTTCTTTATTCGAAACAAACCAAATAACAAATCAAAACATCGAAAAAACTAAATTTATTCAAATGGCCGCCATCTGCACCAACACAGGACTTCAAACGCTTCGGAAAGTTATCCACGATCTTCTTTAACACTCGACTCCCGAGCGTGACTTTTCCTGATCCTGGTGCAGAATTTTACGCTGAACACGATGGTGAATTTTTTTTGAAAAAAGTAACTGTATGATGGTCAACCGCCTTTGTGAACGATCAATGTCACAATTTTTATGCCTGTGCCACTTCAAAGAGGTAAAATTCCACTTTTTCACACATTAATTAATTTCATGTGAAAAAAAAGTGCAGAAATTCCGCTCGAGAAAAAAATTATTTGAAAAGATTTAATTTAAATGAATTTTGTCTTGAGCGGAATTTGAAATTTGATAGTGAGTGGGCAAATCAAAAAGCAGTTTCTAATTAAAATCGGCCAAGCTGACACGAATCCAGTGTCAGAAATTGAGGTTTCATTAGCGAAATCAACCAAAACCGTTAGTCTAGTTGTTAAAAAGGCATGCTCACGCTAATGAGAGAGGTGCCCAAGATTCAAATTTTTTCTCGATCATTGAAATTGTGTACGGATTTTTCAACTTGGTTTCTAACAAAACCATACCTAAAATTGTATTCTAGCCTTGTTTGTTAGAAACCAAGTTGAAAAATCCGTACAGAAGTTCAATGATTGAGAAAAATTTCGAATTCCCAGTACCGCCTTTTATTAGCGTGGGCATGTTCCTTTAAAAGGCCATTGCCGTCTCCGACAACGGTTGTCCTCTGCCAATTAAAAAAAATTCTCAATCATAAATTTCTGTACGATCTTTTTAGCTTGGTTTCTAACAAAACAAACCCTAGAATATAATTTAGGTATGGTTTTGTTAAAAACCAAGTTGAAAAATCTGCATAGAAATTCAATGATTAGGCGAAATTTTTGATTTGGCAGGGTATAATCCAAAACGCCTGACCATGGCTCTTTAAGCGTTCTGCGCTCGAGGATGCTCTCAAGTTCGATTTCTTTGATGTTTCATTTTTTTCTCCAATTTTTGCGTGCAATTTTTTGTATTTAAATGTGTTTTTTAATTTCCAGTCTAAATATCAATTCCGAGCCCAACTGTATCATAATTTTGTTCTTGCTCGGCTGATTTTTACGCGTATTTTCAACTTTTGAACAAATTTTTCGTGTTAAATAGCAATATATACAAAAGATCATGTAAACAGGCAGCGATTTTTTCGAAAACTTCTTTTTTTCGACTCCGGTTCCGGTTTCTACAGAAATCAAAATCCGGTTCCGGGTTCACAAATCTAAAATTCCGTTTCCGGTCCAAATATCGATTCCGAGCAAACTCTATTTTACATACATCTGCACCCGGTCCCACGGTGTATGTTGAATTGAGCTTAGACTGTGTAATGAATCGAGAGTTATTTTTAGTCATTTAATTTAGCCATCAGTCGGGTCCTCGTACACTAAATCTAGAGTGGAATGTACTTAAGTTCTCACTGAGGGCCTATTTGCTCTAACTTACTCCGCTTTTCGGCATAAAACATCCAAAATCTCGCTTTAACATACACTCAAGAATGTGAGCATCGATGACTTCTGATTTAACATACACTCTATCAAAATCTACTGGATTTAACATAGGCCTGCAGCCGGTACTAAGGGTGTACGTTAAATCGAGAGTCGACTGTGCCACCATTTTCAATTTTTTTTGAAGGAGCTGATATTAGTAATGGTCAGTCCTTGAGCCTAAACTTTGGGTCTATTAAACAAAAATAGGTGCGATTTCAAACCGAATGACTACCAGATTAGGGAATATTGAAAACATTTCAGAAAAAATGAAAACATATTGCTGGTGCCATGATTTGTATTTCAAACTTCTGATATTAATATTGTGCAACTTATTTTAACAAATGTCTCAGCTACTGGAAATGAAAGAAAAGGTTTGTTGACTAGTTTTCGAAAATTTTGCAATGAGTGTGGTTAAGCTTTTTGGAAAAAGCAATTGTAACTTTTGTAATTTTGAATTTTTTTTGAATGTTGAAATTTTTCATCGCTATAAGAGATCAAAAATTCAACTTAAAGGACCATAGTTTTGCGCACAGCGATTTGCGCGAAATCTTAATTCGTGGGGACACTTCTCTTTCGTCTGACACTGTACTCTTTCGAGTTGTTTCATGCATTTTTCACTTATTTATAAATCATGTTTAAACAACTCCTAAGTAATTTTTATATGCTTGAAGGGGCAAAGGGGCAAATGTGGTGCCCAAATTTCAAATTTTTTTCTCGATCATTGAACTTTGTACTGATTTTTCAACTTGGTTTCTAACAAAACCATACCTAAAATTCAATTCTAGGCCTTGTTTGTTAGAAACTAAGTTGAAAAATCCGAACAGAAGTTCAATGATTAGGAAAAAAAATTGAATTCCCGGGCACCACCTCTTATTAGCGTGGGCATGCCCCTTTAAAACGATAAAAAGTAATTTTCTGACTTATTTCCACACAAAAAATGGATTTTTTTCCAATCTAACCTACCAAGACCCTGCGCCCTCTTCGGGGGCGTAGGTGGTTTGTGGGCTTGGAGTTAAGATGCGCAACCCAGATACTTAGACACAAATCACTCGAAAGGGACTCTGGATGCATAAAAAATATGCATACCAAAGTCTATTTATGCGGTAGGCCCCAGTCAACAAAACTATCTTTTCGGGGTATATAGGTACCCTTTCACGTTGGACTGCCTTGGGGGACTAAGTCACTAAGTCGGATTTTTATCAAAAATTGTTTTTTTTAAAAAATCTATTTTTTATTTGGAAAAATGTCAGAAAAAACTTTCTTATTGTTTTAAGCATATAAAAATTACTTATGAGTCATTTAAACATGATTTACAAATTGGTGAAAAATGCGACAATCATTTTTAAACACAATAAAACTCTCGCATGCAAATTGATCATTATTTAGATATCAAAAGGTGGTCGAAAATTGTAGAAAATCACTTAAAGGACCATACTTGTTGATGCGAATGAGAATTTGTCAAATTCAAATGCGCGCGGCACACTTCTCTTTTGTCTCTCACTCTACTCTTTTGAGTCGCTCGAAATAACTCCAAAGAGTAAAATGCGAGACGAAAGAGAAGTGTCCCGCGCGCATTTGAATTTGCCAAATTTTCATTCGCATCAACAAGTATGGTCCTTTAAACGCAATTTGTTTTACAATTAAACTCACTTTTCAGACAAAGAGCTGTCTATTACACCATGGCATGATCTAGGTATAATTTTTTGGATATTTATGAAAAATAAAAATTCGAAAACTTTCAGAAGATTTTGAACTAGCTGATAGTGACAATCGTCCGACGTCAATGTACAATGATATTATTAGACTGGAAGTCTTCAAAGTACTTGCTTTGTTCGTAAGCAAGCTGAGTAAGTAATTTATTGCACAATTATTTCTCATTATCTTTAAACTGGGGCTTTTACTGACTTTGGCTCTCCCGTAAATATTCTTATCCGCGACGGACATGCCCTTTAATGTTTTTTGTGATAACATCGATTTCTGATTCTGGACACTGACAAAATGCTCTCGCGCCAAAATTCTCTCGGGGACTAAATCCTCTTACGCAAAAATGGACAAAATCCTCTCGGTCGAAATCCTTTCGGCCAAAATCCTCTCGGGCATAATTTTCACGGATACAATTTTGTCGGTCCGCGACGTTTGACTCCCCAGGCCTTTTGACTCCATGCACAGCTATTATTATTTATTTAAAAGGGTGTTACATTTATAGTCCGAATGGTTCGAATACCACTACGAGCATGAATACTTTTTTGTCTATTTTATGTATTTATTTTCTTTTATTTATTATTTATTACTCTTTTTCAATTTGTACTAAGTGGGTGTTCACCTCCGAAATCCGAAAAGTTGTATTTAGCTGAAATATTTAAAATTATTGTATCTTAGAGTATCCCAGAATCAGCTCCTGAACATGGTTTCATAATGCTAAAATAGCGATTTGACAGTTCTGGAGTAGTAAACCGAAATGTATTCAGGTAGTGTCAAATTTTGGTACCCAGGATCGGTTCACAGGTGAAAGCTCTTATATAATAGTACCCAGGTATCAGTACCAGTGAAAAAGCCTGAGTAGTAGCACCGAATTCTCAGGCAGTTTAGGTGGATGGCGATATATTGAGATGGCTTGAGCTTCTATGATTTTTGCTTCTGAAATAAGATAGTCTAAGCGCATGTGAACAAACTATAACTGATACACTCTTTTATAAAAAAACGAGAGAAAAAGAAATAAAAGAAACTAAAAAAAACTCTCTTTATTCAACCAAAAAACCTGATAGATTAGAGAGGAGAGCCTAAGCAATCTTTAAATTATGGATTTCTTAATCAATAAATTTTTGACCGCGAGAGGATTTGTCCCGAGAGGATTATGGCCGAGAGGATGTTGTCACGTACCGAATAGTTTGAGGGTAGATAATTCATACGTTAAAATTATACGAGTCCACAAAAGGCTCTACAAAACAAGTCTTTCATGCTTTTTTCAAAATAAAAAAATTTTAGCCAACCAGGATGAAGAAACAAAGCGTGAAAAGATTAAGATGAGAAAAGAACAGCTTTATAAATTAAGCAAAAATTTTATTGAGAAGTATATCGAAACACTAAGTAAAATTTAAAAGCAAATAAATCTTGTTAAAATATTTTCTCAATACTTAGATACCGTTGAATTCGAACAAAAATTTTCTGAAGAATGCAAGAAAAACATGTTGGATGTTCTAAAACAAGAATTTGAAGGTTTGTAGAGTTTTTAAAAGACATCGTCGTTGATGCCAATGGCAATTTCGAGTTTTTGAATTGGCGGAAACAGCCGAAAATGCGAAAAAATGTTTTGCGAATTACAGGGTGGCGCAACACGATTGCATGATTGTATTTTCGCCATAACTTTTTATTTTTCATTATTTCGAAGAGATCTTTTTTGTTTGTTCGAAAGCTGAGATGTTAGGAAATGGAATGACACCAAACATGCTAATAAATCTGAACACACCCATTTTTTAAGGCAGGAAGCCATTTAGGTTTGAAAAAGTGGCTTCCATGGTGCAGTGCGTTGGCCCAAATTGATGTTGCAGGTTCGATACCACGTGATGGCATACTATTTATTTTGGCTTGTTAGACCATTTTATTGCCCCTAGAACTGGTTAAACAAGCCGGAATAAATAGCATGTCACTACGTGGGACCGAACCTACAACACTATTTCGGGCCAAAAAAACGCGAGCACTTACGCACTGCGCCACGATGGAACTTTTTAAACCTAAATGGCTTCCCCCCCCTTTAACAAACAAAAATAACGCAAATTTCACTCATTTTTTTCATTTTAATCACTTACACTGGTCAAAAAGCTTTATTTAGGGTTTGAAATTATCAGCGTTTGAATTTTGAACAATATCTTATCACCATGTTGTAGCACAGCTTAAGAGCTACAAAATTAATTTTACAACATAATTTCGAACATTCAAGTGTTGCGATATGCTTTTAGAAAAAAAATTCTTGAAAAAATGACCGAAAGCCAAAAAAGATCGAAAAACTTCTATTTAGTCGTCGTTTTCAAAAAAATTAAGTTTTTCGAAAAGCCGATATCCCAACAGTCAAACTTTAAAAAATAACACTGAAATGCCTGTTGTCGTAAGAGCAGATCCTGGTGCAAAATTCTACGTTGAACACGATAGTGAAGAATTTTAAAAAAATCACTATTTGCCGGTCAGCTGCTCCTACGAACCAACCAAGTCCACATTTTTGCGTATGAAACTTCATGAGGGCATATCCCGTCGATTTTTATCATCCAATACTGTAATTTAATACTTAAAAGAAAGCGCAGATCACGTGATTTCCGATAAATATCATTAAGGTATTTATGACAAATAAATGTAAAATTTTACTTCAAAGAAAAATTGTGTCATTTTTCAAAAACATTCATGATACTTACGAACGGAACAAAAATTGTGATAAAGTAATTTTTTTAGTTATCGAGGTATACCATTCGACAGAGCAAGAAAAACTGCACCAGAAATAGATTCGATATATGGTAAAAAGAAGTTTTAAAATTTGATATAAAACTCATATTTCGCTAAAGAAACCGCAATGTTAAGCACAATTGATCATAAAATGCATATAGAGTCTATTTTTGCCACGGCCCGAGTTGAAAAACATGGTAAAGCAGCTGAAAAAAGTGGTCCCTGTATCATTCCCTTCCCTCTCAATACAGCCATAATCCTTTTAATTGCTTTTCTGGTCCTTTTCTGGCAAAATTATCGCATAAAAATGGTTTTTAGAAACTCCCAAAAATCTTGATTTTGGGGGGGGGGGGGTGTATATGACAGTAGGTCGATCTGGGTGGTATATGACAGTAGCGTCCAGTTTCCTTGCTCTGTCGAACGATATATCTCAATAACTAAAAAATTACTTTATCACAATTTTTGTTCCGTTCGTAAGTGTCATGAACGTTTTTGAAAAATGACACCATTTTTTCTTTGAAGTAAAATTTTCACATTTATTTGCCGTAAATACCTTAATGATATTTATCGGAAATCCCGTGATCTGCGCTTTCTTTTAAGTTTCAAATTACAGTATTGGATGATAAAAATCGACGGGATATGCCCTCATGAAGTTTCATACGCAAAATGTGGACTTGGTTGGTTCGTAGGTGCAGCTGACCCGCAAATAGTGATTTTTTTAAAATTTTTCACCATCGTGTTCAACGTGAAAAAGATCTCGTCGAAATGATCAAAAAATAAGTTATGGCGAAAATACATTCATGCTTTTATGTTGCGTCACCCTGTATTTTTTTATTTGCATATGAAATTTAAACTGCATGCATCATATGAGTCGAATCGTCAGTTATCAATCATAGGTTATAGCTCGATGGGAGTCGGCTAGGTCGTCCCATCTGTTATTCTTAAGCAACGTTGGGCTCGACTAGTAGATGCCTCTCATTTTGATCAAATTTTTATCTTAAACAACAAAATTAAAATCTTTTTTTCTGAATTAAAGAAATGTACCCGCGAACTCGAAATTTGTCATTGTCATCAACGGCGATGGTGTTTTGAATAATTGTTACATGGGTTGTCTAGACGGAAAGAACCAAAAACTATTACAAGACGATGAAGTAGAAATGCTGAACTTGATATGGAGAAGTATAGTAAGTTAATAAGCTTTTTTAGTACGATTCCATTGTGAATTTTTTTTATTTTAACCCGCCTCTAAAACCCGCAGCTAATTCAAATCACAAATCACTCGAAAGTGATTCTGAATGCCTAAAAACATATAACACGCCTCAATTTGAACTTTTTTCATTTATGACTTTAGGAAGCCGGGAGAGGGGGGTTTAGTCACTATTTTGTAGCGCTGCTCATCCTGACGAGGATGAGCACATGTTAATCCTGAGTGAGGCAAGTGAGTGCTAAATTAATTGTGAATTTTTTCTTATATTGCTCGAGAAATTTCACAGCTAATGAGGCACCCATTAATCTGAGTCAGGATCAGTGCTGGCCATCCGCTCCACTGTGTATTCGGCTACGCTCCGTTATGGCTCCGAGGAGGAGCCATATCCAGAGCGGATAATCTCGCCTCCCGGAGCTAGAAGCCACATTCGAAGCGCAAGATTTGAATTATGGGTACGGGACCCAGATTCGGAGCGAAAAATTAGCCGCAACGGAGCCGCGAGCTAGATTCAGAGCAGAAAATTTTAAAATGCCAGCACTGGTCGGATGAGCAGGGCTTCGGAAGAGAGCCGAAGTATAGAATTCCCTACTGGCCCGGAAACGGTTTAAAAGTCGTTTTTACCCGGATTGGTTAAGAAACTTAAAAAAACTAAAATTAAGTGAAAAATACCTTAGTAGACCATTTACCCGTCTCTATAATAAAAGCGGTTGCTTTTTTTGCCTTGGTCTCGCCTGATGTTTGTAACATCACTTTCAACATGGTTCGTGAACATTTTTGTTGTTGAACGTGAAAATTTAAAATAAAAATTTGGTAAAAACAACAGGAGGGACCAAGGCAAAAAATGAAAAAAAATAAACAGGGGGTACCAAGGCAAAAAACGCACCCACTTCTAGTATAGTAGACCATTTACCCGCCAAGAGTGGGATTTAGAATTTTCGACACACTTCCAATATTTTACTTAGAAAGTGTTCAAAATATTTTTTTACCATATTGAGCAGAAAAATGAGTTCAAGAGGTAATTTTAAGATCACTTTTTGGGACATATACAAGTGCTGATTTTTTGACTAAAAAGGCAAAAGTAGTTCGGAAGACTATAGCAGTTGTCATGTTTGGCAAAAAACCGACAACACCGTGTTTTATTAATCGTAAAATTAACACAATTCATAACAACAATGAAGATAAATAAAAACTATTATAGCTGAGTCAGAAAGTCTAGCTGAGCAACTTCTGGTTTTACTAGTAAAAAGGCGAGAAGTTTTAAGTAAGTGCATTTTGAAAAAAAGTTAATGATAAAGTAAATGAAGACACTGACCACAATGTTACTTACTCCAGAATGAACTCTCTGAACATTACTTTCTTATTATCTTTTCCGCTTTTTAAAAGCTATCGCTTTTAAAATCAAATGCTTGAAATTAACCTCCTCATTAAAAAGTTGAGTTTCCGAGCTTGGTAGATGATTACGGTTGTCGAGCGGACGCCTCGATTTCCAGTTTTGGACTCGAAGACTCGAAAATTTTCAAGTTTTAGAATTTTTTTTTTCGAGTCTCGAGGTCTGGAACAAAATTCGAGTCCTTGTCTCGAATTTCGAGGCTTCCATTGAAAATCGCTAGTCATTTTTTTGAGTTTCGAGGCCTCAATTTCGAATTTTAGACTCAAAAACTCGAAAGTTTTCGAGTTTTCGGTTCGATTCGAGGTCTCGAAAAGTATCAAGTCAATTAAAGTTCGAGTTCGAAATCTTCTTGTAAGTTAGATTAGTAATGGGGGTAGGAAAATACGATTTAACAGGTGACCAGATTGCGTTATGCACTCTTGGAGTGAGAATTCAGAACCAGAACACGACCTAGGGTGATTACTCGCCGATGACACGTAGACAATGTAATCATAACTGGAACATCTCGATGTGTAAATGAAACAAAAAACATCTAGATGAAACAAAATATTTTGAAACTGGACTGCTTCCTCTGAGCTAGCTGGAAAGACGAGCTGGAGTTCTTGCAGACAGCTGGCATTAAACTGGACTGACTGCACTTGATGGAAGAGCTGAATAAGATCAAGAACTTTTTCTGCAGGCTGAAGCACTTCCCACTGTCTGGCTTGTTCGGCTCGATCTGGACCCACTTCACCGCTTCACTGGCTCAGGAGTATATAAGCGACTGGAGGTCGGAGACGAAACCATGTGTGAGGTAGAGTAGCTAGAAAAAAGACCCAGAAGAGTAGACGACAACTTGAAGACAAGTTCTTATCAAATTTTTTGACACACTAACAAATAGAATGACGGAAGCCGATTTCACATTTCTATGGCGGTCTTTTCATTTTTTGAGTTTCAAAAAATGCTGATTTTAGGGAAAAACACATTTTCTGCCAAAAATCACAACAGATTGTAGTTTTCTTTCGCTTGTTAGAAGAAGCGACTCATTTTGGGTCTAACAAGCTTTTATGGAGCTACAAAATGGAGCTACAAAATTACAGAAATTCTCTTTTAAGACACCAAAAATTATTAATGCACGTGCACAATGACTGTCGAGTGCGAGACTTGACGAGTTTTTAACGCGGGAAAGCAGTACTTTTTTTCTTCACTGAAACTTGTTTTCTGTTGTTATCAACACTCCATCGCGTGTCGATCTGAGTGCAGTCCTAAGCAATTTTACCCCAATTTTATTATTTCAGATGTTGCTTGTTAACACGTCAAATACCGGTTGTTACAACAGTTTATTTAGATGCAGAATTTAACGCTGAGCACGCCTGTGTTATTAGTTTTTCAAAATTCGCACTTTGAATATGAGAAACGGCTCATTTTTGAAACCTTGTTTTTCGCGTTTTTAAGCTATCGTTAATTTTTATTTTCTTATGATTTCTATAAACGTTTGTATTTTTTTAACACCGTCGGAAAGCCCAGAATTAGAGCTTTCCAACGGTATATCCCAATGCCAAAATAATTCGGAAATATTGTACTACCAGCAAAAAGAATGATTTTCGCCACTTTTTGTAAACGTATTTTTTTGAATAAAATGTCAAAATTTTTTGCGATTCCAAAAATCCTTACGGCTCTACTATAGCGCAAAAGAAAGAGCAATGAAAATGGAACATTCTTGTGCAAAAAAGTGAAGTAAAACATGGCAGAAAACAGGCTTTCTTAGTGTTTAACAAGACTCCCAAAAAAGTTCAAAAACGATTTTCACGTAAAACTTAAATTTCACTAGAGGAATCTAGATTTTTGACATCGGATTCCTGTTCAGCATGGCCGATTTGCTTATGAAACTGCCCTCAAAGCTTGCAACTTGCTGTGAAATTTCAAATTCCGCTCAAGACAAAAAACATTTAAACTTCAAAAAATACGAGACTTGCGAATTTGAAATTTCACAGCAAGTGCACAACAACCGGTATTTGACGTGTTAATAGCTAGTTTGAAGCCCTGAATCTTAGCTACAAAATGATAACAACAGAAAACAAGGCGCTACCATGTCAGCGAAAAAAATGATTGCGAAATAATAGAATTGCGATAAGGCTGAATTGCTCAAAATACAATTGTTCAAAAATTAGAATTCGTAAAAAATTAAATTTATTTTGAAAATATTTCGCAAATATAAGTTTGCGATTTTTTTATTTGCTAATCATTGGATTTGCTCATTATTTTGATATCTGTTGACGGCACATTCATTGCACCTTTTGTGTAACTTAACCGTAGTTAATCTTCTAGTTTTAGTCTGCGAAATGGAAATCATCGAGCCCTATAGCAGTCCTGGTGAGAAACTCCAAACCTAGGGTAGGTACCCGTGGTTCAAGTGGATATCCAGGTGGAAATTTTTTTACGTTTTTCATGCTCCAAAACCTGTCTTCTGAACTAATTCGGACATGCTGATGAAGGTTTGATAGTGGTGAAATGCCGTTTTGTAAAGTATTTTTTGAGTTCTGGTAAAATCGAGTTTTAGTAAAATCAATTATTCCCCAATACTCAGAAAATATACGAGAAACCCTTATTTTACTATTATCAAACCATCTTCAGGATGCCCGAATTAGTCCAGAAAATAGGTTTTGGAACATGAAAATGTAAAAAAAAAATTTGATCCAAGTGGACGACCACTTGGTTTTAATGGTCTAGAGGAGGTACCAGCTGGTTACCCTACCCACTTGAGGCTTACTGGTCTTTTACAGAATAGTTTATAATTTTTATCAAAGAAACAATAATGTCTGTTACCACCAGGATTCGAGCCTGTAACCTCAAATTTTGGATTGGCGATTTACATGGATATCCAAGTGGACCACCGGAAAACCAAGTGGTCGTCTACTTGGACCAAAAATTTTTTTTTTACGTTTTCGGGTTCCAAAAATTTTTCTGCACTAATTCGAGCAAGCTGAATATGGTTTGACAGTGGTAAAATCACGTTTTATCGAGAAATTTTTGAGTTATCGCTAACGATTGATTTTGATGAATCAATCGTTAGCGATAACTCAAAAATTTCTCGAGGAAACGTGATTTTAGCACTGTCAAACCATATTCAGCATGCTCGAATTAGTGCAGAAAAATTGTTTTGGAACCCGAAAACGTAAAAAAAATTTTTGATCCAAGTGGTCGACACCTGGTCTTAATTGGGGAGGGGTTGCTGGGGAGGGTCGCCGTCACCGAGGTTACTGGTTCTAGTCCCACTAAGTGTAAACTTAATTTTTTTACTTCCATTTTTTAGGTCACCCAGGTGGACGCCCACCTGACAAGGAGGTACCTACCCAGGAATTGGGGTTATGGTCGGGTTATGGACATCCAAGCAGTGTTGTGACTTCCTCATCCTCATTCTCATCCTCATTCTCCTCTTCCTCTCCTCAGAGGAAGAGGAATGAGGAAGAGGAAAACTTTTTTAGAGCGATGAGGAAGAGAAGAGGAGAGGAATTCTTTTAGACAATGAGGAAGACAAAAATTTTCCTCAAAACTGAGCCTTCAGTCAATAAAGTCTCCTTGGGCCCCCACCGTATTTGTGGCCCGTAGGTAAATATGGGATTTTTTCACTTTTCATCCCATCTATTGTCTAACTTAGGAAAAGCATTAGGTTCAGGGTAGGCATATATTTGTTAGTTCAAACATTTTTTCTATGAACTGACCGTAGTTTTGCTGGATGTCCCATGTACCAACAAAACCAAGCGGTCGTTTACTTGGATCAAATTTTTTTTACGTTTTTGATACTTTTCGATTTTAAGTCGAGTGGGTGAATAAAAATTGCAAAATTTTTTTTGTGAAAAATTGGATGTATCAGTGGGTGGGATCGAACTCGTGACCCGAGGAAAAGGGGTGGTACTTTCTTTTAGCGTCAAAAGACGCTTTTCTAGCGTCAAAATACTTTTTTCTAGCGTCAAAATTTTTCTAGCGTCAAAATACGTTTTTCTAGCGTCAAAATACGCCATTCTAGCGTCAAAATACTTTTTTCTAGCGTCAAAATTTTCTAGCGTCAAAAATACGTTTTTCTAGCGTCAAAATACGCCATTCTAGCGTCAAAATACGCTATTCTAGCGTCAAAAGCCAGACCTTTCATCTGCCATCAAAATGAATTTTTGCCGTGAAAATGCTTTTCTGCCGTGTAATAGCTTTTTCTGCCATAAAAATACTTCTTTCTACCTTCAAAACTTCCACTGTCAAAGATGTGGTCGTTATTCCTGTTTTATTTCCTTTTCATTCTACTCAATCCCTATTCCCACATCTTCAAAATTATACTCTACGCCACATGATTCAGACCAGACAACTTTTATTCCAAATACCACACTCCAAGAACAAAGCGATAACAATGAAAACAAAACATATGGACATAGCACATCCTCTCTTCACAGCAGGCAAACAGTAACAGCAGCTAAAGTATAGTTACCGAGTTTCGCTGTAGCTGTTAGATAAGAGGCGTTGACATACCAGACAGAACTACCAGACATACCAGACAAAACAAATAAACACGAACTTGGTCCACGATCCTTTGTTCAGCTGCATCCATTGTTCGAGGCAGTTTTCATCTTCAAAGTGGGCGATAGGATGATAGTTCAGACCAAATTGACGCTTTCTCACTTTCCAATCTCAATGAAGGCTTCATGTTGGCTGATCAACTAAAATTAAGAATGAACACCCGTGAAACACATAGAAACAAGAAATGGCATATGAGAACACAATTTGACGCTAGAATAGCGTATTTTGACGCTAGAAAAACGTATTTTGACGCTAGAAAAATTTTGACGCTAGAAAAAGTATTTTGGCGCTAGAAAAGTGTCTTTTGACGCTAGAAAAAAGTATTACTCGGAAAAAGCCTATTTTGCTATGTAAATGGTGTGACGAAGAGCTTTACCAACTGCGCCATGCATACGCGTCTAAAAAGCTAAATGACACACTTTCGGGCGTTTTGAAAAGCCGTGAGTAGTAAAATAACGTTTTGATGTTATTTTACAGTTTTCGTAATCTTGCTAAAACGTAATTTTGGTACTACCACCTGAGTACATCTTTCTCTGTGTTACCACCTCAATACTACTGGTCCCTAAAATATTTCAGCAAAGAAAAAGTTCAGCAAAGAAAATATTTCAGCAAAGAAAAAGCTTTTGCTACCACGGGATTCGAACCCTACAAATTGGGAGGATCAATTCAACGGGGAGCAACCAAACATTCATGTCGGGACAGATTTTTGTGGATTAAACAATATTCGTAAACGAACTTTTCGGGGAAATGAACTTTCGAGGAAACGGCGCTCACGTGTCGCACATGTCCTTGAAGTAGTCGAACAAACCTCTTTTGAGACCTTTCCATCGCCAGGTGTAGAGTTAGTTGCAGTTTCGCTCATTCTAAAAAGCGTATGAGGAAATTTAGAGGAATGAGGAAGGAAAAAGTGTTCCTCAGAGGAAGAGGACTGAGGAGAGGAAGAAATTTTAGACGCGACGAGGAAGAGGAATGAGGAGAGGAAAATTTTTTAAAGGCGATGAGGAATGAGGAAGAGGAGAGGAAAATTTTCAGCCAAGTCACAACACTGCATCCAAGTGGACCACCGAAAATTCAGGAGTCTATTAGACGTGTCAATGATTTATTATAATACTAATTTTGGTCGATTGTGTATTTGTACTCTGACTACGGGGCTCGTGGCACAGAAAATGACTTAATTCGACTTTTCATGTAAAAATTATTTGATGGGAAATTTTCATTTCCATGGAAAATTGGAAAATGGAAAGTGAAATTTTTTTAGTGAAACAGAAAACTGGAAAGTTTCCACTTTCGATTTTCCACTTTCCATTTCTAATTTTCGTTTAGTGAAACAGAAATTATCACTTTCCATTTTCCAATTTTCCATGGAAACTTTCCCAATCTTCAATTAGTGAAATAGGCCCCTGATACCCGTATACTCTAGTCCTTATACCCTTACACCCTTCGTAATAAAGAGACTATTAGAATGAGAAGCTTTTCAAAATGAGAATGAGGGCAGAAACGAAAGTGAGAATGAGATGAGAATGAGATGAGAAAGTGTCAAAATGAGAATGAGAAATGAGAGTAACATGAGAATGAGAATGAGAAAATAGTCAACATGAGAATGAGAAACATTATGCTTCTCATTCTCATTTTGAAAATTTCTGCTTCTCATTCTCATTGTCACTGTGAAATCCTTCTCATTCTGGTGATTCTCATTCTCATTTTTGAAAACACTGCTGACATGGTAGCGCCGAAAACAATTTTCAGTGAAAAATTAAAAACTCGTCAAATTTCACACTTAGACTGACCATCATTGAGAACCTGCCTTGAGGGTGTTCCAAAAATGTTTCAAAAAATAAAAAATATATAATTTTAGGTAATGTAAGAGAAGTGCATACTGAACTTTTGTCTATACTTCAGTCAATTTTTGATCGCATACTTTCTATGAAGTCGTCAAAGGAGCAAAGTATGTTAACAATATCAACTGTGAATATTTTATTTTCAGATGTTGTAAAGAGTATTTGCCTGAACTGAACAACAAAATTGAGCAATTGTTTGAGAATTTTCACAATAAAGTGGCGAAAAGCAGTAAGCATCTGAATTGGAAAAAAACTCTGGCATTTTTTTTAAATAAAAAGAATAGTTTTTAAATTTGGCAATGGAATATTTCATTTTGCCATAAACTCGAGTGGGCCATGAATAAAAAAAGTGTCTGTAATTTTAAGTGGGCCATAAAAAACACTAATTTTTACCTATAAATTGTTCATTTTAGCCGTAATTTTGGCCATAAAATACTGAAAAATGGCCACAAAATATTTAATTTTGGCTAAAAAAACGAAAAAGACAAGAACCAAGCATTGCCATAAATTATACTGTTTGCGTTGATTAAGCGCCTCCTAGCACCAAAATGAATATTTTGTAAGTAGTGAAAAAAAATACAGCGCAAATGTGTTTCTCAGCTATATTTTGCAAACAGCTCGGTATTGGTATGCCAGACAAACATTGGCAGAATTTCAAGTTTTTTAGCATCATTGATATCAGAATTCTAAATTCTTTCAAAAAACGAGCTAAAAAATTTTTAATACGCAATTTAATTTTCGAAATTTTATGAAGGAATTGAAAAATTCTGATATTGATGCTGCTATTTCAACTTTTAATTTTGCACAAGTTTGTCTGACATCGCAATACCGAGTTGTGGACAAAATACCGAGTTGCCGTATTCAAAACTTAAAACTTGGGATAATCGTTCTGGTACCGCGACTATCTCCTCAACAACTCTCAGCCCTTTAACGTTATTCATTGGCAGTGTTTATAGTCGAGTTGACCCCTCAACTTTTTAGGGTCAACTTTTCACAAAAGTGCTAAAATATTAATTTTTTGATGAGAAAGTGCCAAATCTGATATTTATGACCCCCACTCAACTTTTTGAGCTCTACAAGATGGCTTTAACAAAAATTTGACATCTTGTCCCTACAAAATTTGACAAAAGTTGACCCTAAGTTGACCCAGTTGACCCCTCAACTTTTTTTACCCACCGATTTTTCTGCGTCAAATTTTATAAATCACTCGGAAAAACTTCCTATATTTTCGTGTAGAGCTCAAAAAGTTGCCCTAGGGTCATAAACATCAAAATAAAGAAATACAACGATAAATATTGACATTTTTCGAATTTAAGAAAAAGCTGACCCTAAAAGTTGACCCGACTATAAACAGGGCCATTATTTACTTTTCGCCCGTCTATAACTGTACGTTGATAACTGTCGAATTTATCGTATATATAAGTAACTAAAAAACCGTGCGTTGATTAATTTACAATTTCCTGAACAAAACTTTGCGTATAGACAATGCGAATATCGACTACAAAAATTTGAATGTTGGATGCCTTGTTCCCTGAAATGATTTTTCTTGATTTCAAATAGCTCAAATCAACTTACAAGGCAACTTCGCAAACTTGTTTTTCAATCGTAAATTAGAGTTGATCGGGCCTATCCTCAACGTGTACCGATTTTGAGCTTGGTCCCCCTGTTGTTTTTTTTGTTAAATTTGTTTGTTTTTTTTGCGTGTGTTTTTTGCATCTGTTTTTTGCGTTTTCTTAGTCACCACGAACTGAGTTGATTGCACTTTTTAGATTTTGGTTGAGCACCCAGGAATCTCAAATCAAAATAACTTTTTTTTCGATTTTTTAGGGGTGAAAAATAATTACCCGGGGCAATTAATACAGAAAATACGGTACTAACCATTTTTGCTTTGTGAATAACAAAATCCTAAGATTCACGCTAAATAAGAAAATTTTGTGCAAAAATTTAACAAAAAAACAAGTCGGAGACCAAGTTCAAAAATCGGTACCCATTGAGGGATAGAGCCGAAAGTCGCATACTGGCTATCCAATGAAACTAAACTCCAATTTACGAGTGGAAAACAGCTCGCGCGTTGTTTTGTTAAAAGACCTTGTCACCCGGAATTTGAAATATTTATTGTGATTTGCAGGAATGGCTCGAAAGATTTGGTGATCAGCGCATGGGCAAAACATTAAAAAATGCTGGAAGCAAAAAAAAATTAGGGGTTTAAAATTTAAAATGTAAAATTTTGAATTGTTAAATTGTTAAAATTTTAACGATTATTGCAAATTCCTTGTAAGACAGTTTAACCGGAAAAAACACAAGTTTGCATTTGTTTAAAAATATTATTTATTAAGGTTTAACAATATCATATTCGAAAAAGAAAAAACAGTATTGACAAACATAATTTCGGCGTTCATAATCGACATATATCAAGTAAGTTTAATTCAAAGGGACCTACATATACTGTCCGTGAATAGTTTTGAATAGAGAATTTTTAAACACGAGAAACACGAAAAAGTTTTTGAGTTTATTTTGATCATGGCTCTTGTTAACGATTCTCAAAAAAGCACAATTTGGTCATTTTTGTCTGAAAAGTGGCTGTTTAGTATTTACCGTATGTTTTTTTATTAAAACACCATGGTCGTTCATTTTTCAACCCTCCGAAAATCTGAAAAATTTGAGGTCGATCTCGAAATTTTTACGTGAACATATGAATTCTAAGTGGAATCACTAGAGCTAGTAGCTGTCAGGAAAATGCAAAAAAAAACAAATTTTCAAAAAACTCACTCTAGACTGAGATATAGGTGCTCAAAGGGGTTGTTAATTAGAGAGTGGTCTTTCATTAAACTTTATACGGTATACATATACACCACAAAACGAAAATAGCATAGTATTTGGAATCTATAGGCTTGTGCAAGGGCACACTTGTGCGGCCGAAAAAATCGAGGCCATGGGCAGCCTCAGTCGCTTGAATAAAAGACGCCGGTCGCATTTTTTGTGAATACCGTATTTACTGTATTAAGTCCCATGGGGGGTTATTTTTCAACCTCTAAAAAGTCGGAAAATTTTGAGGTCGATTTTGAGATTTACGGGTGATCAACCAAAATCTGAAAAATGTAATCAGGTAAACTCGCGGCAACTAAGAAAACGCAAAAAAACAGATTTGGGAAATGTTCGATCTAGGCTGAGATATAAGGTCCGTTGGGTGGGACTTATTAGAGGGTGCGGAGTTAATACAGTAAATACGGTAATTGACTCTGGGCGCCATGTCCGAAAAGTGTAAGCCACGGTTCAAAATGCGAAAAAATGGCCGTCGAGCGCCGATTAACTTACATAAAAACTGGCTGTGCAAAATTTTTGATTCATTTTTATTCTATATTACAACTTTATCACTATTTCAACTTATAATATAGAATTTGTAGTAACTGGAGCTGTAAGAGTCATGAAAGCTAAAAACTGAAAGAGTCAGTACCAAACACAGTTTAGGAACAACTAAAAAGGCTATTTCTACAATAAGAAAAGATATAAAAAGAACTGAAAGACGAGGCGCAGGGCGCCGGCGCCCAACTACACAACTATCAAAAAGCGTCGACCTCCGGCGTCATAACAGACCTCTTATTTTCCAAAATTTTGCGGGAGCAACGCCGCTGGCATTTTCAAAATTTTGGCACCACCGGCTCCGGTGGAGCGCCGGTGGCCGTCGCTCCAAAATCGTCATTTTTAGCAATTAAGCGAACATGCTCCTGCGGCCGAGGGACCGAGGCATATTTTCGCACCCGATAGTTCAGTAGAGCCAGGATATGTATAATAATTGATATTCTTAGACACGATATCAAGAAAACGCAAGTGGAGCGAAAAAAACAAATAAAACAAAGCAAAAGAGGAAATTTGTGCAGCAAATAAAAGTCTTTTTGAAGCGAAAACAAGTCTTTTTGCTGCACACAAAATAAGCAGCGAAAAAAGTTTTTTATGAACAGAGAAAAGTATTTTTGCAGCACGAAAAAGCTTTACCCAATAAATACGATATGCCCTTTTGGAAATAATCGATTCTCTTATAAAATGATCGAAATCCAAAAGTTTGAATAAGTTGGATTTTAGTCATTTTTTCAAGAATTGATTGTTTTGCAAAAAGTCAAACCATGAAACTTTAAAAATTATTGTGTAAAATAGGTTTTGTAGCTCTCAAATTACGCAAAGCCTAAGGCTAAATTCTGTCGTTATGCTGAATAGAAATTCGACCTACTTGGGTATACCCTTCGGATACCCCCTTGGATACCCCTTCGGGCGCAAGGGGCTTGGTTACCCTGTTTGTTTCATTAAATTTTTGGGTGTTTAGATATAAAAAATAAAATGTGTACCTCAAAAACTTTAACTAGCAACCTCGAAATAAGTTTTAATTTGAACTTAAACGAGCTTAATGAAGATCTTCATACAGACAGTAGATGTACTCCTCTTTGAAATTTTATCAAAACATAGATCAATTAAAAAATCTAGGAATAAGCAATGAAAAAAAGGATGACGAAATCAAAGAAGCACGAAAAGCAGTTTTAGATATGGTTGGGCAAGTTGTAAAAAAACGTTAGTCTTTAATTTTTGCTTTTCAGTGCACCTAAAAAGACCTTTCTCTTCCATATAATGGCAATTTAAAACGTTTGAATGCGCGCGGGACCACAAACATTGTGTGAATAATAGTTTTGAACAGGGTACATAACTCAAAATTTTGAAAAAAGTTACACTTAGCCAGAAAAGTACAATTTGGTCATTTTTCGTCAAAAAGTGCCATTTTATCCAGTGCTTATTGATTTTGAGCACTAAAAAAATATTTTGACTGAAATCTTCAAAAATAAAATATATTTTGGGTCCCACAAAAAGTAAAAATCTTTTTAAAAGTACAGTTATCTTTTCTGTTTTTTAATTATTTTTTGTTTGCACTTTTTGTGATAGCAGCCAAGTGCAACACCCCCACCCCACCAAAGAGTATTTTTTCGCAAAGAGTCTTTTCTCTAAGCTAACTTGTTTCATTTTTCGCCTATTTCAAACCTTTTTCACCTACGATATCAAGGATATTTGGCCGCTTCGTGGTAAAGACTAGCACACTCCACATTGCAATGGATTGGGGTGGAAAAAAACAAGAGAACTCGAAAGAGGCTTAGAGAAAAATACTCTTCGGATGGGCGGGCACATGGGCTTTCACTTCTTATCGTTTAAAAATAAATTTGTATATTTGTTCAAAACTTAGAACCATTCACTAGTCGAGCCCAATATTTTTAAAATATTTTTCGGCGACGGTCATGTAAGACCATGATTCTTGCGCGCTGCGGCACACGCAAAATTTGAATTGGCGCGGGACACTTCTCTTTCGTCTATCATTGTACTCTTTGCAGTCAAATCAAACGACTCCAAAGAGTAAAGTGCGAGATGAAAGAGAAGTGTCCCCGCCAATTCAAATTTTTGTCATACCACTGCGCGCAAAAACCATGGTCCTTTAAGTCCACCATAATAACATACTCTAGCATACTCTCGCCTGAGCTTGAGCCTAAAAAACCAAAAAAACTATTAACAGGAGGACTAAGCCAAGAAAACCCCCACCTCCATTGTCAATAGGGCCGAAAAAATCTATGTGGTCCCACGTGCATTCAAGCCTTTGAAACCGCCATGATGAAGAAGAGACAGGGTCTTTTAAAAAATGCTTCAATTTATAATCACCCTGTATTTTTAGGCGAAAGGCTATCTCACGCTCCGTGGTATAACCTAGGTGAGAAGTTGTTTGATTTTATTTTTTAATTATTTTAAAATTCCAAAAGCTTATAGATGATTTTGGCTTCACTTCAAATGATGATTCTTCACTGGTGAATTACAATAATCATATCAGAAGAACGGTGTTTAAAGTACTTGCTTTGTATGTAAGCAATTTAAGTGAGTATTTGATCGAAAATTTTTTTGGTATAGTTTTGGACGATCAGGATATAACGACTTTCAAAACTTTCCAATAGTTTTTTGAATTTTCCCAAAAATGAACGAATCAATCATAAATCGACTTTTTCTGCTCAACAAGCTGAAAAACATTTGGAAATACTTTTTGAGTTAAAATTTTCAAATTTTAATAAAAATTGCTTCCCACCCTCGAAGGTGTTTTCGGCTCATTTTGGGATGAGTAATCTCATTTTTCGGCTAATTGAACCTGAGCCTGCCCAACCCCGAGAAAATCAGCTTGGAGGACCAAGCCATTTTTTTTTGAAAATTTTGAGTTTATTATTTTTCACCTTTTTCACTATCACTAAGTGCCAAAAAAATATTTATTTTTGCATATTTTGATCATTTTTATACAAAATAAAGGTGAAAAATATTAAACTCAAAATTTTCAAAAAAAATGCTTTGGTCCTTCAAGGTGATTTTCTGTATGGGGGTAGGGGCTCAGGTTCAAGTGAGTAGGGAAGGCTCAGGTTCAAGTGCTCCCAATTTTTTCCAGAGCTGGGTGAAAAATGTTTTCAACGCATTTTTGATCGAGAGTCTTGCTCGTAATCATGTCTGAGGTGAATGAGTGCTCGCATCTCTAACCCAACAAGCCCCCTGCGGTTTTCCATAACTGTCTACTACCGGTCAATATGCTCTCTGCGTCTGTTTTTGGACGGCCTTCTCAATCAGCAAGCATTTCAGCAAGCATTAAACGTGTTCTGTGCCACTGATCAGTAAAAAGATGGGCAAGGGCAGGTCATACAGCTAATTCTGACACAAAAGAGGTGGATTGGCCAGCTGATATCACGCCGCCACCACACTTGCCCGTTCCGGAAAATAGGGGCCAGCACTATTATACCGAAATTTTGATAAGGGTTCCAGGCTATGATAAGGGCGCCGGCTCTAACGCCTTTTTTTGTCTGTGAATTGATTTTTTTTAATGACAAAATGAATTATTTTATTAGAAAGAGAATTCAAGAAAATTTTCAAAATCTTTTTCAAACATTTTTAAACTGGTACAAGCATTGTGACAAAGTCGGCGCCTTTTCAAAAATCTCGGGTGCCAGCGCCAGCTTTAAAAACCCCGAGGGCACTGGCGCGGGCCTCGCTTGTGAAAAATCCGCGCCAGCACCGACCTTGGCGCCTGGTGCCCGTGCAACTATGCTGCTCACCCCTCGCTGCTGCCAGCAGTAAGCCACAGCAACTATGCTGTCCACCCGTCGATGCTGGCAGTGATCCACGCCAGTGGCAGCGTACGGCTTTTGAACAGGCCTAAGTTCTTTCCTACGATATCCTTCTTGCAAGTCAGCGCTCTAACCATTCCAGCTATAGGGTCGCCCCATTCCTGTTTCTAATATGTCTGCTACATGCCTCCTTACATTAAAAACACCGCTGCTGCACTAGATAGTAGAAATCTTGAACTTATAATGCTATATCCTGTATCTGTCGTTGGCTATATTGAACTGGAAACTTTGTTGAGACCACGAGTCATTTTCGCATTACTTAAGAGTCAATTTTTTTTGAAAATACCAGAACTTTTCTTTAGACCACCTTGATGAAGCAACGAGACGTGAAAAAATACGACAAAGAAAGAAGAGCTTTATGAATTAAGCCAAATATAATTTACACTCCGGACGGAAAACCAAGTACCGTTATATTTTTTTAAAATAAATTTAAAGCTCTATATAACGCTCATCCAAAAAGTTCGTTACCGCCTAGGGTGCGACACTTTTTTAAAGGGGCATGATCGATGAGCTCGATGAGAAGAAAAATCTCAACCCGGCAGTTTTTTTCTTTCTCGATAAATTTTCACATTCGTTCTCGTCTAGATTTATTAAGTTTTCTGTCTAGTTTTTAAAAGCAGTATAAGGTCATCTACCGTATTTCCTGTAATAAGGCGGCACCCTCTAATAAGGCGGCACCCCCAACTTCGAGGTCTATATCTCGAAGCAGAGTAAATATTTTGGTTATCTGTTTGATGCGTTTTCTTAACTCCCACGAGCTCTACCGATTCTAATTTTTAGATTTTGGTTGATCACCCGAAAATCTCGAGATTGAATTCGAATTCTTCGGATTTTCAGGGTTTGAAAAATAAGGCGGCATGCCGCCTTATTACAGGAAATACGGTATATCAGATTTGACGCATTATGAGTGAAAAATGGGACCATTCAAAAATTTGAAAAAACTGCTGGTTCGCGCCTTAACGCACGGGCATGCCCCTTTAACCTGATTTTTGAAATATTTTGGTAGTTAGGTCTGTTTTGATTGATACAAATTGTTCAATCTGGTCCCAAATATCGCCACGATTCCGATTTCGTGGATGATTTTTCAAAAATATAAGGTTTTGCTTTTTCAGAGAAAAAAACATTAAAGATTTCTGAAAAACGATCGGCAGAATCGGAATCCTTACGATATTTGGGACCAGACTTTCAAAACAGAACTAGCAAAATACTTCAATAATAAGGTTGAAAAAAGAGTCGGACCCTAGGTGGGAACGAACTCGAGGGCGAGCGTTTTGAGCTTTCACTGTATTCTGAATATCATTGATAATGTTCTATTTAGATATTCCACAAGATTCACAGAATTTTTCACATAAACTGCATTGAAAATATGATGGCTGTATTGAAACGAGATAATAAAGGTTTTTAATTTTGTTCATAATTAAAATAACAACTTGAAATTAGACTTGCTTGATGACAGCGAATTACAAAAATTAAAAAATGACGAAATAGAACTAATGGAATTTAACTTGATAAATGTCGTAAGTTAATAAACTTCACTGAAATAAAAATTTTAAACTTTTTAAAATAGCACTTACTAGAATTTTTAATAAAAAATAAAATTTTCAATAATTTGCAAACTTTGATTAAAAAGCTATAAAGGGTGAAAAATTATCAAAAAAAAATATTGAGGCACTTTTTAGGCTTAAAGGGCATACCAACGCGTTACACTGCGAATTAACGTAGCTACCAGAGCTTTTTCGAAAATCGTCCTTGGTTCCATTTCTTATAACTCAAATACATGAAAAGTTATAAAAAATGCATGCATACCAGAGATTCTTCAAAAGTGTATACCAACAGTTTTTTGAGAATTTTAGGAAAAAAAGTTTTCGAAAAATCATTATGGCGACCAAGGCATTTTTTTTCCAGAAGCGAATGCATATAGAGCCCAAATATTATACAATAACTTTGCCATCAAAGGTCCAGAAAGCAAATTTGTAAAGGATAAGAGGCTGTTTTGGGAGAGGTAAGAAAATACAAGGGCTATTTTTTTCGGCTGCTTACCATGTTTTTCAACTCGGCCGTGGCAAAAATAGACTCTATGTCAGGGCTTCCAAAGGGGGGGGTGTTATTTTCTAGTAGCGTCTGCTTTTCTTATATTTTTCTGCAGAAATTATCATTCAAACTTTTTGAGCGCTTATAAGAATGATTTGAAAATAAAAAATTGGAAGTCAAGGCCAAAATAAAATAATGAAATTATTATAGCTCAGTCAGAAAATGATGCAGAGCAAGTTTTGGCTAATATGAAAAAAATACGAAGAGGCTTAAGTAAGTTCATTTTTCAAAAATTGACATTCTAACATACTCTGCTTACCCTTGCCAAAGCATTAAACTAAAAGTACAGGGGTCATGATAAAAAAATGGTGTCCCTAGAGTGGTAAGGCAGGAAAATCTGCAAAATTGTTATACAGTCGACTCTCCCAATAACGAACCCCCTGGGGACCGGCTCTATGTGTTCGTTATTAAGAGAGTTCGTTATTGAGAAGGTCCGTTATAAGTACTTTATCGAAAATCCAACCAACCGAACTAAAAAAAGTGTCCATTATTGAGAGAGTTCGTATTCAGGGGGTTCGTTATTGGGAGAGTCGACTGTATAACTAAAATTACTAATATACAGTATATATTTAAAATATACTAAAAAACATCTACACGTGTAGCCTAGTGTGTTGTCTTCACACTTTTTACGTTATTGTTGGCGCAGTCGAAAGTTCGATCCCGCATGGGTCCCGGACATTTAAAATCGCCCTTACTACTATTTCTTACTATTATATCTCGAGGCATTCCTCGCACTAGGTGCTAACTGCTTATACGAGGTGTGCCTACGGGTTACACACCCATCAGTCACCTAATCCTGTATTGATAGGGCTCGAGGAAGTAGGTGCGATAACGGTTGTGGCTCTGAACAATAAATAGATTCCATGGCCGTGCTAATTAACTAACCTGCACGAGGTATATATCCTTCTAATTCCGGTATTCTCTCAAAATTCTAATAGCCAAGGTGAACGTTCACTAAAATTCATTGAAATAAGCATACTAGTTTTAAGAGAGGAGATGTGATATCCGTAAAATTACTCCTATTCTATAAGATCTACACGAGTAGTCTAGTGGCATAGTGACCGCCCGTCCGGCCGGCCCGTCCCGTCCCCGTCCGGACGGAGCTGAAAAACCGGACGGCCGGCTAAAAACGTCCAAGACGGCAGACGGCCGCGACGAAAAACTCGGACGGGACGGCGACGGCCGGTCCGTCTGACACCGTCCTTCACCAGAACGAACAATTTTGGACTCGCAATGTTTATTTTAACAAAAGTCTTGAAAAATAACACTCCACCAAAATTCAGCTCGGAGAATCACAATTTAGTGATACGCTTGCCCTAACAGAAATCACATCACCATTCGGCTCAGGGACAGTTCATGTCCCTTTGAGATCAGAATCTACCAATGACCTCGTAGAAGATGTATTGCATCGCTGCAATCGAGAGGCTGTTAATAGAAAAGCAGCGACGTTTTGGACAAACGAGGTAAAAACACTAACTTTTTCTAAAACAACAAAAATTTATCTAAATGGGCCGATAAAAAAACTCATCGATCGATATTTTGATAATTCCGGCTTCGTCTGGTGCTGCTAAAAGAATCTTTTCATAATGAGAATGCATGCGGAAGGAAGAAGTGTGGAATTAATAAAAAAACTGATAAAGGCTTGAATACTTCTGAAAAATAACTCGAAATATATTTTTAGTTGCTAAATTTTTTCAGTAAAGATCAATTTTTTAAGCAAAAAATTTGTCACAAAACTTTTACACTATTTAGGCCGGCCGGCGGACGGCCGGCGTTAGAAAATCTTAGTCGGACGGCCGACAGACGGCCGGCGAAATTTTCAGCAAGACGGCGAAATATTGGACGGCCGGCCGACGGCCGGCCGTAAGAAAAAAATTTCGGACGGCCGTTGGACGGCCGATCAAAAACGTCTAGGATGGAGACGGGACGCCGTCCAAATTTCAGGAAGCGCGGTCACTATGCTAGTGGGTTGGCCTCCCACTTTTTCACGTTATTACAACAATAAAAAAGTATACATGTGACAAAAACAACGTTTCACCCTACATTGTGAGAAATACTTAAAAAAATTTAGGCGACTTGAACAGTCGTAGAACTGAACTTTTGTCAAGCATCAAGTCAATCTTCGATAAGATATTTCCGTCAAAGTCACTGAAGAAGATGGTTGGTTAAACAAAACACCGAATAAATAGTATATTTTTTAGATGCTCTAGAGAAGAGATTCCTGAACTGCAGCAAAATATATTTCAGATTTTCAAACTCTTTTTATGCATGCGTTCAATAGTCGTAGGCATTCAAATTTTTTTTTATAAAATAGCTATATCTTCATTGAAACCATGCAAATTGATAAGCACAGCAATTTGCGAATTTCGAATTCGTGCAGGACTAACCTAAATTGGTCAAAAATGGTTCGGATTTCTAGTTGAATTAAAAATTCGGGCGTTACCGGAGGTATACTCCGGACACCCCCCCCCCCTCCTTCCAAATGATTTTTTTTAAAAAGTGTTTTCCAAAACACCTATATCGACTAAAATTGCCTCAAAAAGCTCAAAAAGACATTATTTTTGTGTTGTAGTCGATCAAAAATTGAGTTGTGAGATCACTCAAAAGTACCTATTTTGACCATTTTGAAGGGATTTAGGGTTGTATTGGTGTGCAAATGGACAAAAAATGGGCCAATTTACTGTGAAAAGCAAGATGTTGAACATAGTTCTGTTGACTAGGGCCTACCGCATAAAGGAACTCTGGTATGGATACATTTTTATGCATCTAGAGTCACTTTCGAGTGATTTGTGTCTAAAGTATGTGGTGTGCGCAACCAGGCCCCCTGCGCGCCCGAAGCGGGCGCAGGGGCAGTGTTGTGACTTGGCTGAAAATTTCCTCTCCTCTTCCTCATTCCTCATCGCCTCTAAAAAATTTTCCTCTCCTCATTCCTCTTCCTCGTCGCGTCTGAAATTTCTTCCTCTCCTCAGTCCTCTTCCTCTGAGGAACACTTTTTCCTTCCTCATTCCTCTAAATTTTCCTCATACGCTTTTCAGATGAGCGAAACTGCAACTAACTCTACACCTGCGATGGAAAGGTCTCAAAAGAGGTTTGTTCGACTACTTCAAGGACACAACCACAAAGACTCCTACTTCGACGCAATGTACCCCCAGCGGACAGTCAATTGATGGGTGCGCGCCTTTCCTCGAAAGTTCATTTCCCCGAAAAGTTCGTTTACGAATATTGTTTCATCCACAAAAATCTGTCCCGACATGAATGTTTGGTTGCTCCCCGTTGAATTGATTCTCGAATTTGTAGGGTTCGAATCCCGGTGGTAGCAAAAGCTTTTTCTTGGCTGAAATATTTTCTTTGCTGAACTTTTTCTTTGCTGAAATATTTTTAGGGAGCCAGTAGTATTGAGGTGGTAACACAGAGAAAGATGTACTCAGGTGGTAGTACCAAAATTACGTTTTAGCAGATTTACGAAAACTGTAAAAATAACATCAAAACGTTATTTTACTACTCACGGCTTTTCAAAACGCCCGAAAGTGTGTCATTTAGCTTTTTAGACGTGTCTGCATGGCGCAGTTGGTAAAGCTCTTCGTCACACCATTTACATAGCAAAATAGGCTACTTTCCTCGGGGTCACGAGTTCGATCCCACCCTCTGGAACATCCGATTTTTCACAAAAAAATTTTGCAATTTTTTATTCACCCACTCGACTTAAAATCGAAAAGTAGACATAGTCATAGAGATCAGATTTTCAGCTTTCTCTTATAAAATTTTGAGTACAGGTCCGATGAAAGTCCAGAATTTATGTCAACTACAAGGCAAAAGTTGAACGCAACTTCTTTTTGTATAAGGTTTGCGAGTTTGTATTTCAGAGGGTGAGTTATACACCACTAAATGACGCACTTTCGGTCGTTCTGAAAAGCCGGGCTACTGTCAAACCATGTTTAGAACGCTTTAATTAGTGCAGAAAACAAACTTTGGAACCAAAAACGTAAAAAACTTTGATCCAAGTGGACGACCGCTTGGTTTTGTTGTACATGGGACATCCAGCAAAACTACGGTCAGTTCATAGAAAATTTTTTTGAACTAACAAATATATGCCTACCTTGAACCTAATGCTTTTCCTAAGTTAGACAATAGATGGGATGAAAAGTGAAAAAAATCCCATATTTACCTACGGGCCACAAATACGGTGGGGCCTAAGGAGGTGAACCTGGACTTTATTGACTGAAGGCTCAGTTTTGAGGAAAATTTTTTCTTCCTCATTGTCTCAAAAAAAATTCCTCTCCTCTTCTTTTCCTCATCGCTCTAAAAAAGTTTTCCTCTTCCTCATTCCTCTTCCTCTGAGGAGAGGAAGAGGAGAGGAATGAGGATGAGGAATGAGGATGAGGAAGTCACAACACTGCGCAGGGGGCTTGGACAGTTAGAGATGGGCGCACTCACTTACCTTAGACATAATTCCGAGCAAGACTCTTGAACAAAAATGCATTTAAAGGCTCTTTTTGCCCAGCTCCAGTGACCAAAACATGGCAAAACAGGCAAATGGTCGAATTTCAAAATGTCCAAAACTCATTTTTTTATTTACCAGAACCCAAAAAATAATGTCTTTTTTTAACTTCTGAGGTGATTTTAGGTCGATATAGGGTGTTTGGAAACACTTTAAAAAACCTTTATTTGGGGGGGGGTGTACTCCGGTAGGGTCGAAATTTGTTTAGCTAGGGTTGTGGTAATGACAAGTGACATCACAAAATGACAAGAAACCGAAAATTTTCATTTTGAATTTGTATGCCCCTCAGAATTTTTCGGATTGAGGTACAGTTGAACTCTGATATAGCGTACCTCAATACAACACCACCCGAAATAGACCAATTTGGTCAGCTTTGACTAAAATTTAGTCAAATGGACCCATAATTTAACGCCAGACCCGATATAACGCCACCAAATAGCGGTTACCAGGGATGACGTTATATCGGAGTCGACTGTATTGCTATTGAAATAACTGGTGTTAGAAAAGTTCGCAGTGGACTTTGAGCTCATCATTTCAACACGGAAAACGCTGAACGTGCCAAACTATGCCTTTTGTTCAGAATTTTATGCTGAGCACGATGCCTGTAAAAAAATTCGGAAAGAAGACGGCGTCGAACATGTAAGAAAGCGTTTGAAAATAGTTAACTTTCGCCTATCAACCACACTTTTCGGAGAAGCCATATGGGTAGGAGAAACTTGCCAAAACAAAATTTGCCAAATACGAAAATGGTCGAAACGAATATTGCCGAAACGAAAAATGGCCGGTACTTGTGCACTTGGGGCCCCTTTCGGTCAACTGTAAATAAGGTTTAAACGTCTCCTAAGTAATTTTTATACGCCAGAATCGATAAAAAAAAGTTGTTCCTAACAATTTCCGCGCTAAAAATGAAGTTCTCAAAAAAAAAGTTCGTTACAAAGGTTGACCAACTGCCTTGGTCCCCCAAGGTAAAACATCTTATATTGAGGTATCTTACCACGCTTTGGTGACCGGAGCCTGGCAAACCCTCCGGGGGCGCAGGGGCTTGGTTGCTTGGGTTGAGATGCGCACACCCACTTACCTTAGACATGATTCCGAGCGAGACTCTTGATCATACATGGATTAAAGACTCTTTTTACCAGGCTCCAGTGACCAAAGCGTGGTAAGATACCTCAATATAAGATATTTTAACTTGTTTGTGGACCTTGTTTATCCAGCTGGATTTCGACCATCCACAAGTTCATACCTCCCGGAGCCGTTTTCCCCAACTTTGTCATACATCGAAGGGAAAATGACCATCGCCATCTTGCTTAGCACATTCTGTTCTACCCGTTGTGCACTGTTGGCACACCAGGTTTCCCGTGTTAATAGGTTGACACGCATTTTCATCACTTTAAAGGGTCTTAATTTTTACTGGAAATTTTACTTTTACTAACATGGAAGAAAAATTTCGCAGTGATTTTCGAAAATTCAACTGTTAAGATAAGGCCGGCTAGGGAATATGGGGATCACATGTGTTTGAAGCAAAGTAATGACTTTTTCAAATTATTTTGAAGAAATTATACCGTATTTCCTCTAATTAGCCGACATGTCGGTTTATTTTTCAACCTTTAAAAATCGTGAAAATTTTGGGTCGATCTCGACATTTTCGGGTAAAGATCCAATATCGAAAAAGCAGAATCGATAGAGCTCGTAGGAGCTAAGAAAACGCACTTAACAGCGGTGTAAATTTTTTTCTGTGGACTGAGATACGGACCTCAAAGTAGGGGTGTCGGTTTGTTAGAGGTGTCGGCTAATTAGAGGAAATACGGTATATACGGTGCTGCTTCACAATATGGTACCCCAAATTTGCCTTGGTCCCCCCTGTTGTTTTTTCTCGAAAAATACCTTGGTCTCCCCTGTCCATTATAGTTATATTGATACTGTGATTATGGTGATCATGGTGATTACGGTTAACATGATCACCTTGACCATGATCACCTTCAAAACAACAGGGGACCAAGGTAGTTTTCAACAAAAAACACAGGGGGGACCAAGGCAAATTTGGGTACCATATTGTGAAGCAGTTCCGTATATACTATTTCAAAGAAAATTGACAGAGCTATAAAACACATTTTGTAATTTATTTTGAAGAAGTAAGTCATTATTAGAGAGGAGTTCCTTAATAGAAAAAATACGATATATTAAATCTAAATTAATAAAAAAATTATGAATTTGAAAAAAAAATTCTTAAGATTACAACGATATCCTGTGGAAGATTTGAAAAATCAATTTATCAACGATTGTTCGAATTTAATAATGAAAGAAAGTGAAAAAATTATAAACAGCAGGAGTTAGTTAAATTAGAATGCTCAGCAGGAGATAAGTTATCTGCAAAAATTTAGATGTTGACAAAAAGAAGAAAAAGAAAGAGATGATAGAAGCGAAAACAATCACACTGAAGATGCTAAATGAATTATGAAAAAAAGTTTGTTGCTCAATTATTGCAAAATATTGCTAGCAGTTATGTAAGTGGCACCAGCTTATGCACCGCCAGCTCACCGCACCGGTGCCATTAGCTGCTTCCGGTGCCGAAAATTTTTCAGTCGGTGCCGTGAGCTGATGCCGTAAATCGGTGCTGGTAGTAAGATTCTACAAAAATGAAATAACAATCACAGCACTGGCTCTAAGATATCATGTCTCAGAATGGTAAAAATATATTCGAGTAGGCTCCTGTCAATTAGAAGCGCCTTTTTTAATAAAAGAGGAAAGAGAGAGGGGAGAGTTGGGTTGGATTTTCTAAAATTGAGTCCGTCTTAAGTTAAAAGATTGAGGCAATCACAAACTAACTTAACTTATAACGTGAATAACACCCCCTCTCTTTCTGATTGGGGAGATTAACCCCAATTTTTCGGCTTCCGATCAGCCACTTTTGTATTCTACCCGTTAAAAATTAACGTATTCCTCTAATAGAGCCCCCGGGGCTTTATTTCTCGAATGCCCAAAAATATTGAAATTGTAAATAAAAATGGCCCTAACTCTGAAGTTCTAGTCAAAAAAACAAGGGGGGGGGCTCTATTAGAGAGGGGGCTTTATTAGAGGAAATACGGTACTTTTTGAATAAGGCCGTTTTAAATAGTTATTACTTCAATCTCCGATCAATCACACCAAAAACTTCTCCCTCATTTCTCTACCAAAAATTACATACCCATCATAAAGTGTTGATTGTGGTGCTTGAATTTTTTGAACTTTTTTAAGGTACGCAAACTCAGGACATTGTTTCCGCCTGCCTCTCTCAGTAAAAGTAATGATTTTTAAATTTTTTTAACATAAAGCATAAATGTTCAAGGTAAATAGTCTAATGCCTAATTGATTTCATTTAAAGAGGCATGCTCGCGCCCGATGGAATAATTCTTTCATTTCAAATTGGCGGGTACCAGGCACGCCAGAAATTTTGAATTTCAAAATCGTGTTCGAAACATTTCGATTGTTTTGTTTAGCCTTCCATGTTTTAGCTTGTGTTTTTTCGAATCGCCCTAACAGGTCTGACCCAATTGGCTGTTCTGTTTAAAAATATCGACGTCGAAAGCTAATAGTACCTTTCATTTTTGCTGCTGTGTAAATGATAGTTATTCTTACGCATTTTCAGCCTCTAGTCGGACACCTGACAGCTCGACGTCTTAAATTAATTAATAATTTTCTCATCTTTTCTGCCGTCTGTTGCTTTTTTGTGTGTTTCAGGTGCCGGCAGATGCAAGAAGCGAATGAAGAAGCAATTGACGGTAACTGAAAGAAGAAAGTGCTCTTCGAAGCTGGCCGTCTTCTATCTGTAACTGTTTATGGCTATCTTCAGCGAGCAGAGTGATAAGCTGCGAGACTATAGCTGCCGAGCGGTTGTCCAACTGCGAAAAGTGTAAGATAAGGTAAGATTTTGAAGTTTCGGTACTGGGTGATGGACTACCGTATTTTCTCTAATAAGCGCCCCCGCTCTAATAAGCGCCCCCCCCCCGTGACTTTGAGAGTCTGGATCTCAGTGTAGAAGCGATATTTCGCAAAGCTGTTTGATACGTCTTCTTAACTCCCACGAGCTCTACCGATTCCACTTTTCATATTTGGTTGAGCACCCGAAAATCTCGAAATCAAATTCAAAATTTTTCGATTGGGGGTTTGAAAAAAAGCCCCGGGGCGCTTATTAGAGAAAATACGGTAAGTAGGACAATTCAAGGTTGCGCTCTGCATCTGTTCATCTACCTGGGATGACGTGCATTCATGCATCGTAATATCACAAAGGAGAGGTCCAATATCGCTGGCATCAGATAAGTTTTCCCATATTTTCTGCCGTCTGTTGCTTTTTTTTTTATTTGTGTGTTTTATGTGAGTGCATTTGCTAGGAGAAAGATGGAAGGAATGAATCGAGAGAAGCATTAAATACATGGCTGGTCACAGCATGCAGCACGCCGTTCAGAATATTAATGCGTGTTATCGATGTCGATCTGCTTGGAAGGGATATTTGTCAACCTATTGCTCCTCTGGCGCCCACGAATAAGCGATGTTGCAAGAAGATCCATTGTTCTATCTTTTTGTTTATGTGATGGTGTTGTTGCCTTTCTGCTTTGGGAGCAATTTGGGAGTCGAGGCGCACAAGTTTCTCTCGAGCCCTCATCTTCAGGTATTCTTGGCTGTTGTTGGCTCGGATGTGTTGATGAACAAGTTGATCAACACATTGGTGTAGTAGGTGACTGTGAAGCGGGTCTTCAGGCAGTAGTGGGCTGTGATTTATGTCGCTCTAGTGTTATCTCCGCTCAGGTCTCCGCAGAAGGCTCCTCGTAGCACGCGGATCAGCAGGGAGCTTACAGGGAGCTGCCCTTTTGGTGATGGCAAACCATGGGATTCCAGGTAATTGCTTGTCAGGGCCAGGATGCTGAAAAGTATCAGCGTGGAGTGAAGCTCGATTTGAGACAGCCGGGTCAGGACACTGGGTCTGGCTAAGAGTCTTGGCCGTCGTCTGGCTTGCTGACGTTGAGGTCTAGCAGACTTAGTAATTTGTGGGTTGGCTGGTTGGACGGCCCGGGATTTTCACTAATCTGTAAATCATGTTTAAATGAGTCCTAAGTAATTTTTATGTGCTTAAAACGATAAAAAAAGTTATTTTCTGACATTTTACACACGAAAAATGGATTTTTTGAAGAAAAAAAATTTCGACCAAAATTTAACTTTGTGCCTTGGGCCCCAAGCCTCCTGCGCCCCCAAAAGGGCCTATCATGGCCGACCCGCCCCGAAAGGGTTTTACCAAGCCCCTGCGCTTCTGAAAGAGCCGCAGGGCTTGGTTGCTTAGGTTTGAGATGCGCACACACACATATATTACACACAAATCACTCGAAAGTTTTCTTATTTTCTTATTAATTCTATTTTCTTATTAAGGTGCGAGAAAAAAAGATAAAATCAAAGAAAAGGCACAGAAGAAAGCTGAATTTCAAGAACAGAATTTAGGTAAGCTTTTAATGCATAGACTAGAAGGCACGTCGCGTTTTTTGAATCACCTCTTTTAACAGTACTTTGTAGCAGTTTTCATGCCGTTTTCGTGTTTGTAGCAGTTTACGCCAAAGATTTCGCGATTTCAAATTTTGCCGAAAATCATCTTTTTATTTAAAAAAAGTTCTAGTCAAGATTGGTAAAAATGAAAACCTTATGACCGAAATTTGATAGATGGAAAAAAAATGGTACTACGCTGATCTAAAATGATCAACCGAAATTAAAATTTTGGACTAAAATCCGATTATCAAAAATTTCTGTTCTCTAAAATAATTTTTTTTCTGATTCAAACAACCGGGATGGAAGCCTGCTCATTTAGATTTTTTTTGAGTTATCGCGATCCCGGATTGTTTTAGCCTTAATCCCGCTCCCAGAATCCCACCCAAGGTCGCACAACATGTTTTTAAACCAAAATTACAGTTACAGTGGTTACTAACATTATGTTTCAGCAAACCTAAGTGGATCTTCTCAACCCGCTAAGCCTTCAGTCACAGCTGCGCCAGAACTCAAAGAAGTAAATTATTGGAAAAAAGTCACACTTCAGATAGTGGATCAAGCATCGGTAAATTTTGCTTTTTAAAATAACTTTAAATAAAAAAATATGAAAATTTATATAATTTATGAAACGTCTATCTTAGATTATAGCGGTCAATATAAGCATAAGATGACCAACCGAAAATAAGAAACTACGAAAATGTATTGCGCAACTCGTGTTGCAAAGTGTTAGTAGGATCTGAAGATATTGAGATTTTCAAGTAAATCCAGTAATTTACTCATTCATTATTATTGTATTATTATTTGATCATCATAGCTGGCTTGACTGTTCTACTTGACTTTGACTTGAGGCTTAGGCTGCACGAGGAGCGACCCTTCAACTGATTGACGGCTAAGGAGCGAAGCGGATTGTTTAACTGGGAAACTGACTGACGGAACGGTGACTGGACCGACGATGACTGCAGCTTCTGATTACTTTCGAAGCAAACATGGTCACTTCACGGACGAATGCGAAAGAACGAACCCAGACGAATATGCAGCTCGCAAGCTCGAGACTTCTCACCAGACACCTGATTCGATAGCTAGAAAACGAAGAGGAATACTATTGAGAACAGGAGAAATGAATGTCAGACTCGCTGATAAGACAAGAAAAAAGAGATAGCTGAGATGAAATAGCTGTAAACGTTTGAAGCGCTTGTTGGGTTGTCGTGCCGAGATTTGGCGAGAACTCAAAAAGTTGTTTCTGGGTTTTTGTTTAAATTAAAGGGTTCAAGTCAGTTTTTGTGTGACTTTTGGTTTCGAATGTGGTTTCGTCTTGACTACCCTTGTCCCCATCTAACAAATAAATGATAAGATGAAACTTAAAATATCTGGCATATTGGCAGTATTGGCCACGCATTAGAATTTTCATCGTTTTTACTTGAACTACTGCTAGAAAATTTAGCTAAAATAAGTGGGCAATCTAGTACCAGAAATGAGCAAAACAAGTCATCAGTGTCAGACAAGACAGAAAAAAAAGAAGAGATTATAATAGGAGAAGTCCAAACCCCGTCTATACCACTGAAAGTGGTAGTTATTTTTATAAAACATATTTTGACTAATTTTTGATTTTAAGTAAAAAGCGAAAAAGACTTTCCACTAGCTGTATCTGGTCAAAGTGATGTGGCATTGCAAGAACAAGAAGAACTAATGGAAACGACAGACAGTCCATCGAATAATAAATGTATGTTAAAGTGAAGTGTAGGCAGAGGCGTATCCAGAAAAACTCTTCAGGCGGAGGGGGAGCTAAAGCCTCCCAAAGATCATTTTACCTACACCGTTTTCGGCCTTCATCGTGTTTTTATAATGAAATAAAAAATTTCAAGGGATGAGTGTGGGGGCTTTAGCCCCGTTAACAACCCACCACCCCCTCCCCTGGATACGCCCTCGGGTGCAGGTATGAGGAGAATCGGGTCGAAGAGCCAGGGGGGTGGAAAAGTAGGTAGGCCGACCCTACTTTTCAGAACCGTTCAAAAGACAATATCAATAAAAAATTCAGCTATGAAAAGGTTTGTCCAAATTTAAAGTTTTTTAATTAAAATTCTCGGCGCTAGTAGCGAATACCCCTCCCCAAGCATCCGACCTTTAAAAAATGCTGTAACTACCCTTGCAAACAACAAGTTTAGGCTTAGTCCTTAGGCTTGGGGGTAGGCCAGCGTACGGAAGTTGTGACTAATGAAGAGTTTGCGCACATTTTCCGGGGTCTGGGACATAAATTTGGGTACTTTTTACTAAAGTAAAAAAGTGAAAATCGTTGGCGGGGGGGGGGGGTATTCGCTACTAGCGTCAAATTTTCTCATACAGTACAAAACCAGCTTTTTAACATATTAAAAGGCGAAGCTTTTAGTTGAACACCTGTCAAAAAATACAGAAACTATATTTTTGACACAAGCAGATGAGCAGATATCTAAATTCTTTAAAATAAATAACAAAAAGCTTGGTGAGTTATACTGTTCAGTGAGAGAAATAACATAATTGTTTCAAGGAAAAAACAAACATTCGCAAAAAAAGTCATTGCTGCAAGAGTCAAAAAAACTAGTAGACAGAATGCGCAAAGCTGCAACACAGGGTTTATTCACAATTTAACGTATTTCAGCGTTCAACTTGTTTTTTTTTTTCAGAAGTAAGCTAAGAACATCTGCAGAAACATTGGACAACAATATTTGATAAATTCACAAAAGATATTTTACCTTCAAAGGATACAGGTAATTTACACTGCACGGCTTTTCGAAACGTATGAAATTGTTCGACATAAGGTTTGGCTAAAGTACACAATCCCCCTGGCCCAAGAATTTAATACCGTATTGTCTTTTATTAAAGGACCATAGTTTTTGCGCGCAGCGGTTGTCCTCCGCCAATTCAACTTTTTTTTTTCTAATCATTGAACGGATTTTTCAACTTGCTTTCCAACAAAACAAGTCCTAGAATATAATTTTAGGTATAGTTTTGTTAGAAACCAAGTCGAAAAATCTTGGCGTGGGACAATCGCTGCGCGCAAAAATCATGGTCCTTTAAGCCCCATGTGGCCTTATTTTCCAAGACGTCGTTGAAGGTGAGGTTTTAATGAAAGTCGCCTTTTAGGCCTACCGTATTTTCTCTAATTAAACGGTCAGCTGGTTTTTTTTCAATCCCCAGAAAATCCAAAAAATTTGGGGTCAATTTCGAAATTTCGGCTGCTCAACCAAAATTAAAAAAGCGGGATGGGTGTTAAGAAAACGCAAAAAACAACCTTGCAAAAAAAGTTCTCTGTTCTGGGATATAAGTACTCAAAATAGAGTGGCCGGTTTATTAGAGGGCTGTTAAATTAGAGGACATACGGTAATTAGGCCCTATTTATGGTGGGTCCTTTTTTTGAACACCTATTAAGACATGCGCTCCACCTTCTTAGAAGGTGAGGTTTTGTTGGAACTTAAAAATAAATACCGTAAAAACTCTATTAACACCCCTAATAAACTACCCCCCCCCCCCTCTACCCCCCACCTATTTTATTAAACTTCTGTCAGGCAAGTTAAAAATTGGGCTAAAAACACAATGCCAAGGACACGATTTTGAACGAGGGGGTGCGTTAATAGAATTTTTACGGTAGCCACAAAAATTATTGGTGAAGCACTTTTTGAATTTTTTTGCATTTTTGCCTATGGGGACCAAGGTAGTTTAACCTTAAAGGGTACGTGGCAATCTGTAAAAGATCAAAAAAGGAATGTTTCGAACATAGTTTTGTTAATAAAGGCCAAACGCATGAAGAAACTTCGGTACGCATACATACCTTAGTGTACATCTCAACTGGGCATTTAGGTATTTACAACCAAATACTGAGCTTTTCAAAATAATCGATGCAAGTCTTATAAACTATGCAGAAGGGAAATCCCAGAGCTATAAAACCCATAAATTATATTTCGAAATTTCATAAGTTTTTTTAACAATTGACTAGAAAAGAGTTGCAACACTTTTGTACACCGGCAGCTAACAAGAATCGGCTTAGGATGTCCCTTTATAGAACTGTTTATTGATCGAGAGTCGACTTTACTTATTAAAAATATGAATGTATTTAAAAGCAAACTAATTCAGCGAAAAGTAGCATACCCAAGATAAATGATGCACCCGCAACTGGAAAAATAGAGATTTTACCGAAACTTACATTAAAAAATGAAGCAGAAGACAACTCAGTGACAGATCACAATAACAACTGTAGTTTTTTTTTGAATTTTCAAAATAAAACTTTTTTTTAAGTATTCACAAAGAAAGTGATGCTGGGTCATTTTCTATGGTTTCGAGCGAAAAGGATTCGAGATTGAAAATTCAAGAAAAAGCTTTGAAAGGTAAAATTGAGGATTTCATAATAAAGTCTAAGCACACCACATAACTTAGATACGAATCGGCACTTGATTATTTCAGGAGGGCCCCTGGTTAAAAAACAAGTTTTTTACTGAAGTGACTGACTACTTAGATACCTAGAAAAGACCAATTAGACGCATATTTTGACACAAACGTTGATTTCGTCTTAATTTAGTCTTTTTAGTCTATGCCTAAGGCTTTGCTCATGCAAAAAATTGATTATAAATCAACCGTAATACCAACCCCATACCCCCCACACCTCACACAAAAACAGATTTGCAAAATATTTTTTTTTCGAGCTGAGATTCAAAATGAGATTCACGGAAAGAGTGGTCAAAAACTTACACATGGAAACGTAGTGTCAATTCTAGAAAGACATCCGGGTTTGAAAATTGTTAACTCATTCATTGTATTTTAATTTTGCATTCAATCGATTTCTAGAACAATGTAAAAAGGAACTGGAAAACCTTAAAGAAACGCATTTCTCTACTATTTTAACAAATCAAATAGAAATCGAAGGCAGGTAAAATTCACAGAAAACGATTAAATATTGATGCATTCAAGGTCTTGACAATGTGGACATTAACCTTAGCAGCCAACGTTTGAACACACACATCTATCTGTTTTTATTAAAGAGAAATGTAAAGTTGTTAGTGGTAAGCTTCATTTGCGTCTTTTATTTTTGATGCATAAATATTTTTAGGCATGGGAAACCTGACCAAAAATTTTGCTGACATATTTAGTCAATGGCAGAATGAATTTAAAATATCCCAAACAAAAATGTTTGTTAAGTTTGAGATACCAACTCGCCTAACATAATTTTTTTTAATGAGATTTATATTGATGACAGCCCTGTGTTACCCTGTTTACAAAATTAAAGCAGAATAAAAATTGTGCTTAGAATATTTAATATTGAAATTGCGAAAATTATCGAAAAGACATTTTTTATCCATGAAAAACAAAAAATTGTTGATAATTTTATGGACCTTAAATTTTAAGGCATTTTCGGTAGCAATTCTGGTATTAATGTTGTTAATACAATTTTTATTCTGCGCAACTTTGTCTGATATCGCAACACCGATTTGTGGACAAAATATGGCTCTTAGACGTAATTTAAACGCTGTACATATTTTCTCTAAAGAGGTGGCCTCTTCCCCCCTAAGTTTAAAAACGTATTTGTGGCACTCTGTTTTGGCCCACTTTTAAAGGCTTCTGTCATGCAATTTACCATTTTATAGCTCATCTCACTAGCTACCAAATGGATGCTAACTTGCCTAAGAGAAGTTCTTAACCCTAACACTACTACGAAAAAAAAAGCGTTGTATACCGTGGGGTCAATATGACCCCAAAACAAAACGTAGTCGAAATAGTTCCAAATTTTCGAATTTATTCCACAAAAAGTAAATGACTTCATTGATCACCACTCATAACAAACTGAATGACAAACACATGTAAAGCAACACATGTAAAAAAACACACCTGAAAGGCAACATAAAACGACATAAATCAGTTACAAATACAACAAACCTATCAGAAAGAGTACTCCAAGAAAACGTCTAAATTCTTCTATGGTGATGCTTTCCACACATTTGCAAGAACACGCGAGCCTTCTTTGTTTGTCATCTCGACGATCGTCTAAAGTAGATAAATGACACCATCCAATAAAATGACCAAGCATTACTGAACAATTTCCGAATCAAAAACAAATCGATAGAGCTCTCAATGGAATCCACTCGGTGAATTGCATAGGCTGTTACTCCCTCTTTCTGCTTCAGGACATTTTCGGCTGACAATCTTCCCGATTTGCTGGAGGCTGAGAATTCCAAACTTCTTTCCCATTCTTAGACGCATACGACGGATCCACTTCGACTTATTCACCACCACTGAGAGATTCGCTACTACTGGAAGCATCACCGCTGAGAGAGTCGATTTCACCTTCATCCGACGATGGCACATATTCACTTGGAAAATCTTCGCTACTTGAGCTACTAGGCATCGGTCTAAAAAAGAGAAATGGAGATATAAAAACAACTAAAATAATGAAATAGTATATTGGGGTCATATTGACCCCACGGTATACACTGCTGCTTTTTCATACACCAACAAAAATAAAATCGCCAAATCATAGGAAAAGTAGTCAAAATGTAGCTAACAAAAAGACAAACAAAGTCAGAAAAAATCAGCCTTTCACAATGTCTAAAAAATTCACAGCTTTTTCAAAAGTGCTTCTGGGTCACATTGACCCCATGGTGGTGTTAGGGTTAAAAAGTGGGTCAGAATCGCAATGACAAGAACACGATTTTGAAATCAAGGGAGCGGGGGGGGGGGGGTGTGGAAGTGCCTTATTAGAGGAACCACGGTATTTTTTTTTTCATGGACCTCCTCGGCCCTATGTGACAATTAGCGTTTTTTTTTTGCCTTGCCCCCCCTCCCCCTGTTGTTTTTGTCATTTTGTCATCCTTATATGCGCTGGGCTACCCTTTTGAGGCTCTATCTTAGGCAGAAGCAAGAGCTTGAGCTTGAGCATAAAAAAAATAGCGACAGGGGGAGCAGGGAGAGCCTGAGCTTAAACAAAAGCTTACCAGTCTAAGCTTAAGTACAAATTATTGGATGGGGTATATTACACTAGCACCACACTTTATTAAGTCCTATAAGCTACCAATCCCGTTTTTTTCGGTTTCAGAATTGACGTTATTCTTGAAAACTACGTATAAATAGCCTTCGGTATACATCTTTCGGCAAGTTGAAAAACCCCCAAATGCTCTCTCAGAGGCGATAAGTTAACTTTTCACTTCCTTTTCAAAGTTTCGATTTATCAAAAAAACCATGCTTGTTAATGACAATGCGAATTTGGCAAATTTAAATACACGTGAAACCTTTTTTTTTACTCCAAAAAAATACTTTTGAATTATGTATTGTTGATATAACAAATACGAAACAATACAAGACAAAATGTATATAAGTGGTCTAGGCAGCTCAGTGGTATAGCAGCGTGGTGTGATGCTAATCGACCTCAGCTGATGTGCACTTGGGGTGCTGTTTATCGTTACCATATAATAATAAAAAAACATAGGCCGCAGCCCAAGTGTCTGCCTCATGCAAAGAGTATTTTCTCTAAGCCAACTTTTTCAGACCTTTTTTAAACAGACCATCACACTCCATATTGAAATGGTTTAGGGTAAGAAAAATAAAGTCAACTGTAAAAAGTAGGCTTAGAGAAAAATAGTCTTTGGTAGCGACGGGCACATAGGCTTTTACGAAAAAATAATAATTTCGGAAAAAAAATGTTCCGCGCGCATTTAAAATTTGCCAAATTCCCATTGTCAACAACAAGTATGGTTCTCTAATGCTTGATATTTTCACTAAAAATTTTAGCTGAGCGACCAAATGTTGGACTTTTATGATAAATTAAAACAAACATCGAAAAACACTGAGCATAAAATATAATCTCTTTCATATGCTTCAGAAAGAGATTAAAAAAAATTTCCATGTAGGTATTTTCATTTGATATATTTTCAAATTTTTTCTTCAGATGCTAAGCTGTACATCACGGGCTCATCCTTGAACGGGTTCGGCAACGATAATTCTGACATGGATTTGTGTTTGATTTACGCAGGACATTTGGTAAACATTTAACGCGGTGAATTTATTTTGTGATTTGTAATAATGCAGGAAGGACAAAGACTCGTGCTGTCCCCAATAACTCCTTCACAAAGAGTAAGTTTTTGCAATTATTATGTTTGCTAAGGGAAATTTTTCAGTTTTATCAAATGAATGTACTTTCTGAAATAGAAAAAGCACTAATCAACACTATGATGAATAACATCAACAAGGCAGAAAGAAATCGAGGCAGCAACATAATTAAGAGTCTACAGCTGATACGAGCTACAGTGCCAATTTTAAGGTTTTGTGTTAGAATGTGCGGAGATGAAAAAATGGTCTTAGAGAACATTGGCGGCTCTACCTCGTTAGCGCCCAAATTGTTTGCGCCAAAAATCGTTACAGCCAAAACCGTTACATTTTTAATTTATTAGCTTGCTACATATGGTTTTTCTAAGTGATTTCATAGATATTCTCATTTACAAGTTAATACTCAAATTGATGCCAGAGAGAAGAGCTACATTTTGAGCATAAGGTTGTGAATGACCACATCTGCAAAATTGACTAAAAACTCCAAAAGATCTCAAAAATGTCCAGAATTCCGGAAATTTTGGAGTTTTTAGCAAATTTTGCAGGTGTGGTCATTTACAAAATGTAGCCCGTCTCTCTGGCATTAATTTGAGCATAAACTTGTATATGACAATATCCATGAAATCGCTTAGAAAAATCATATGTAGCAAGCTAATTAATTAAAAATGTAACGGCTTTTGCTATAACGATTTTTAGCGCAAATAAGCCACAGTGGCATAGGGGCGTTTCTGTTACTTTGTGCTTTTTTTTCGAATTTGCGCCTTTTCAATTTTGTTTATTTTTGGCTTTTTTGCTGAATTTTATTAACGTTTTTTTAACTCAGGCTTAGGCTCCAGGCTTCGGGTAGTGCCAGCGCATGTTAGCCGAGACTGAAAAGTGTCTTACCAACTGCAAAATAAACAAAAATTGAAAAAGGCACGGATTTAAAAATTAGCACAAAGTAACGAAAACGTCTGCTTAACGGCAACATCCATTAATTATGCAAGACTCGTAAGAGATGTCCCATACCAATTTGACAGAATTCTGACAAGGAGGCGGGAGGTGAGTGGTCGGTAAACGGTCTTTTTTGCGGGAATGTCGGATTTCTTCAGAAATTCGACCTACCGGAGTACACCCCCCCCCCTCCAAAATGAAATATTTTTTTAAAGTGTTTCCAAACACCCTATATCGACCTAAAATCACCTCAGGAGTTCGAAAAAGACATTATTTTTGAAGTTCTGGTTAATAAAAAACTGAGTTTTGGGCATTTTGAAATTTCGACCATTTGCCTGTTTTGGCATGTTTTGGTCACTGGAGCTAAATGCATCTAAATGCATTTTTGTTCAAGAGTCTTGCTCGGAATTATGTCTAAGGTGATTGAGTGCGCGCATAAGGGGCAAAGGGGCACACCCACATACCTTAGACACAAATCACTCGAAAGTGACTCTGGATGCATGAAAAAGCATGCATACCAGAGTTTATTTATGCGATAGGGTCCAGTATTCAGAACTATGTTCAACATCTTCCTTTTGTTCAAAATTGGCCCCTTTTGGTCCATTTCCACCCTGATATGGCCCTGAATCCCTTTGAAAATGGTCAAAAGAAGTATTTTGGATGGTCCCAAACTTAATTTTTTGACTAGAACACAAAAATAATGCCTTTTTCGAGCTTCTGTGGCAATTTCAGGTCGATATAGGGTGTATCCGGTAGCGCCAGAAATTCTAATGCTGTTTTTTACAAAGCTATAGCGAAAGAGGTATGCTCAAATATTATAAAGATGCACTATTGATTTGAAGCTCTACGAAAATTAAGTTATCTGAACCATCTTCAAATATAACTTTTTAAGTACCCGAGGGTTAGAGAAAAGGAAGTACGCAAAAAAGTATAAATGTGTTTAAAGATTTGGCACTTTTATAGTTCCCCGCTATATTCGGATTTTTTGAAAGTGACCCAAAATCACCTCCGCAACTCATTTTTACAACAAGATACGAAAAGCATTTCTAAATATTTTAATACATTGAAAATTTGTCAAAAAAATTGCCTCTCATCCTCAGGCGAAGATGGTCTTTTTGACTTTTTACCTTGGGGGACCAAGGTAACTCAAGCCAAAGGGGTAGGTGGATAGTCAAAATGTGGGGGTTATGTGGTATTCTACTATGTTTGTCCGACTGGAGCTTGGCAAAAACGCTCTATATGCATTTTATAATGAAAAGTCTTGCTCGGAATTATGTCTAAGGGAAGTGAGTGCGCGCATCTCTAACCAACCAACCCCCCTGCGCCCTTTTCGGGGGCGCAGGGTGCTTGGTTGCTTGGGGTTAAGATGCGCACACCCACATACCTTAGACACAGATCACTCGAAAGTGACTCTGGACGCATGAAAAATGTATGCATACCAGAGTTTAAATGCATACCAGAGACTAAAAACTTCAAAAATAAAAAAAAATTTGGGTCCTAAAAAAAGTAAAAATCTTTTTAAAAAGTACAGTTGCGTTCCCTGCCCTATCATCAACTAGGGCCAACGAACGCATGTTTCTTAGTATGGAGTGTTATTTTAAACTTGTTTTAGTGTTCTGGAAATGACTTTTGTATTTTTAGGATACACTTTCACGGTGCTTTTGAAGGAATGCAAGTAGACATCAATGTCAACAATCCTGCTTCTATTGACAGTACCAATCTTCTATATTATTACTCCATATGTGAGTCAAATTGTGACACTACTCGTTCCAGACCATTCTTTTTTTCAAAAATAGTGGTTTAAGTACTTCCGAAATTTATTGGGGAGGGTATATTCCAGTAGATTTTGGTAGGGCTACATACCATGAGCGTCATATTTTTTATTTAGTCGATCCAAGAGTTGCACCTCTGATCTCAGTAGTAAAAGAGTGGGCGAAAAGCCGTGGAATCAATAGTGCCTTCAAATCATCTTTGTCATCTTATTCGTGGGTATTGATGGTAGGCTATTTTTCATAAAAAATCATAAAAAACTACTTTTGTAATCAAAGGTGTTCCACTACTTGCAATCTGGTACAACACCTCCAGTTTTGCCGGTTATGAAAGATGCTTATAAACAGGAGCATTCAAGGCCTGTTGAAAACATGAATATGGATGGAGACTAGATGCAAAGCGTTCTAGACTAAGCTACTACTAGCAATCTTTTGCTCGGTTTCCTACATTTTTATGGCTATAAATTCAAGTATGTTGGATTTAATGAGTTATAAATTTAAATTTTTCTACATATCGGTCATAGCACACCTCAAACTTGTGTTGTTTTTTGTCAGGCCTTCTTCTTGTCTTGTCAAACTTAGGCGAAGGCTGAGGCTACGGCGCAGAATAGGACATAATCAGAAATGTTCTACAAACATCAAAAAATCTATGAAAACAACACATATTCTGCAAATATGTAGACTGCGTTTTCTTACCGATTGCGCTTTTCCGATTTTGCTTGAGTACCAAAAAATCCTGTGATCGAAACTAAATTCACAAATTTTCGAGCGGTTGAGAAATAAACGGACCGGCTTGTTTAATACAGAAAATACGACCTTACTTGGATATACCCCCCCCCCCAAAAAATTTTTTCGAAATTATTTCCAAACGCCCTATATCAACCTAAAATAGTCTCAGCAGTTCGAAAAAGACATTCTTTTTGAGTTCTCTTGTTTTTTAGTTACTTACAGTCTTGGCCAATCAACCGACGTTATCAACCGGTTTATTCGCCGGTGGGCCACCGGTTGATCACCTTTCTCAACCGGTTGATCAAGCGGAAATCAATCAACCGGTTGATGGTTGATGTGGCGGTTGATTGCCGAATCAACCAAAATTGCCAATCAACCGGTTGATCAACCAAAGCAAAAAATCCAATGGGAAATTCTTTTTTACTAAAATTAACCTACTAGCTGACCATTTGATCAACCGGTTGATCAACCAAGAACCAATCGACCGGTGGATGGTTGATGTGGCGGTTGATTGCCGAAAATTGCCAATCAACCGGTTGATCAACCACAAAACAATTAACCGGTTGATGGTGGATGTGGCGGTTGATAAAATCCAGGCGTAGCCAAGACTGGTTACCTACCAATGGGCGCAGGGGGGGGGCTTAATTGCTAGGGTTGAGATGCGCACACCCACAGTGAATTCGGATGCATGAAAAAGCATGCATACTAGAGTTTATTCACGCAATAGGCGCCAGTATTTGAAACTATGTTCTACACCTTTCTTTTTGTTCAAAATCGGCCCTGTTTTTGGTCCATTTTCACCCCAATACAGCTCTAAATACCTTTAAAAATGGTCAAAATGGTTGATTTTGGGTTGTCTCAAAACTCGTATATCCAAGTAGCGCCGAAATACGGTATTTGCTTCACAATATAAAAAAAACCGAAAAAACACTGCAGTACCGTGGTATATCAGGTATTTAAAAAAAAGTAATGCAGCTTTTCAAACTCACTATAAAGCGTTTTAGGATTTATTTTAATTGCTCATTTTTTGATGTATTTAGTTTTAAAGAAGACCAAGTTAGTATCCGAACCAGTGCAAATTCTGGCCCAGTATACACACCGTCAAAAAACCATTGGTTAGTTTGAAACATATGTAAAAAATTCAGGCTGTAAGAAATATTTATCCTGGCTCAGTCTTATACGCTTAGCACGTTCGAAAAATTTTTTTTCGAAAACATCGTTGTTGTTGGTGTTTTCTATAAATTACCGAAAATTACCTTAACAGGCCCATTACGAATTTGTAGACCTGTATATTCTGAATCGAAATTTTCCGCTGAACTCGATGGTTCGGGTCCTTCCTGGTTTAATTATTGATGTAGTAGCTTAACAAGTCGTGGATGGCCGAAATCCAGCTAGATACCCACTAAATTTTCAAGTGGTGCGCTGTGATCGTATGCTGCACCACAGGTTCATAATACACCAAGATGACCGTAATTAGCTCAGCTTTCTATTAATTAAAAAAAATGGCTGTTTTTGTATAAAAAGTCAAGGATATGTTCAATATCAGTAGAAAGCTGAGCTCGTTGTGGTCATTTTGGTTTATTATGAACGTTGGTGCAGCATAGAGATCACACGTAGCACTTAAAAATTAGTGGCTATCTAGCTGGATTTCGGCCATCCACGACTTGTAACCTTCCAAACCCTTTTTCAACCAACTCTGTCAATGTTTTGAGCGGGAAGGACCAGTAAGCGTACGCCAGAGGCCGCGTACGGCTTTTCTACAGGCCTGGGAAAAAGTGCGATCCACGATATCCTCCTTGCAAGTCAGCGCTCTAAGGATTTGAGCTATCGGGTCGCCCCAGGCTGTTTCTTATTTCTCTGCTATTTGCTTCCATTACAGACCCGCAGCATGGTGTTCAGCGCGAAATTCTGAGTTAGAATATACAGGTCCACAGATTGGTATTGGGCGTGTTAAAGGACCATGCTTTTTAATGGTCCTTTAAGTAGGGTAATTGAAAAAAGGAAGCTTTTTAGTAAAAGCTAGTTGATATCGGTGCTCCAGGCATTTTTAAAAAAAAATTACACCTTTCTTAGGCAACTTTGAATGAGAAGTATGAAACAGTTCTAAAAAATAAAAGGTCGATTTTAAAAAAATTTCCAAGATAAAATGCTCATTGTTTTTGATTTTTTCTAGAGGTTTTTCCAAATTTTTTTTCGGGTTTATTTGACAAAATAGGCTAATCTAGAACATCTCAGCTATCGAACAAATATCTCACTGAATCGATCAGCAAAATTCATTCGCGAAAAATTGCGAATTACTTGACAACGTGACAAATTAGAAGCATAATTAATTGCAAGAGAGCGAAAAGATGTCAAAAATTTTAAATTCGTCATGGAATTCAAACATTTAAAAAAACTTTTGCCTTGTTGGATAATGGGAGTGTTTTTTCTCCTTGTTCCCCTTGTTGTCTTTTTTTTTTTTTTTCTTCAGTCTGGTCTCAAATATCGCAAGGATTCCGATTTTGCCGATTGTTTTTCAGAATCATAAAATATTTACATCTAAAAAAGCAAAACCTCGATTTAACATACGCCTAAATCCATAACAGGTTAAATCGAGAGTCGACTGTACGCTGGACCACCCTTGCCTAAGCCTGAAAAATCACAAAAAAAAACAAAAGGGGGACCAAGGCAAACTCCCCCCCCATTTTCATATAGGGCCAAAAGTTTGAAGGGAATGGATAGGATTACGACAAGTCAAGGACAAAAGCAAGCGTTGCACAAAAATATGTAATGCTAAACATCCATTAATATATTTAGGGCAATAGATCTTTAATTTACATAGAAGAGCCTTTTCTCAGAACAAATACAGCTCAGTCAGTATTCGATGAACAGATTTTTGAGCAAATAAAAAGCATTTTGTAACCAGCTTTGAGGAATATATCTAAGTATGGACCTCATAATATTTCTACGCTTTTATAAATCTGATATTATACTTTTCAAACCTCTTGAAAGGTCTGCAAAAATTTTATCAACTCATAAAAGAGCAAAAAGATCGAGCCAACCTTCAAATATCAATAAAGGTCAGTTTTTGTGTAAAACAGTCAAAAAGTGTTTTTACCCACATTTTCTTGCTTGCATAGAATCAATGAAATGGCGCTGTCCAGTTCGGGTGGGAGATGATTCGGCTGCTTAATATTTGGCAGCGGAAAATTTGGCGGAATTTCATAAGTGCCGTTATGTATGTTTGCTTTGCAATTTAGAGTTTTTGACACCAGATGCGTGTCCAAGTTGGACGGTCCAAGATGGTCGACTAGCTTTCGAAAATGCTTTTTAATCTTAGAAATCACTAATATTTTCAATTCCACTCGATTTCTCTCTTAAAATTCTGCCAAATATTCCGCCGCCAAAATTTTCATTAAAATTAAAAATTCATGTCTATTGTACACTATTTTAAGTTAGTGTCTCACAGAAATCCCTAAATCTTGTTTTTAAAAGTGTTTTTTTAATTCAGAGATTGTCTAAAAAAATATTCTAAAGATGATTTAAATTAAAAACAGCCCCAGAATTGTGACTTGAAAAATATAATGGCTTATGGATAGGGGCACTTTTATTTCAGACACTTTGACTTTCAGCTCAAATTTTCCTGAATCAGTGAAATAAAAAAAACTCGGGTGGTATTTAATCTTGATCTCTAATCTCTGAAAAATAACCACTAATTAAAAAAATAAGCAAGCGTTTTTCAAAAAAAGCGGGAATTTTTTGAAATCAGCGACATTTTGCAAAGATTAGCGGGCAGAATTCAATAACTGAATAACTTTTTTTACACCAGTTATTACCCGAAAATCAGAGTTTTGGATTGAAAATCAGATTTTCAAGAATTCCTGGTGTCTAAAATTAACCCTTTTCTGATAGAACAGGCCAAAGGTTAGCCCTCCTGTTTCATTATGTTTTCGACGTAGGCTGTGACAAAAAAAAAATTTGGTTAGGGTTGTCGATGCATCGACATTTTCGATTAATCGAATTGAATCGATAATCGAAAATCGAAATTTTCGATTAATCGAATCGATAATCGAAATTTTCGATGAATCGAATCGAAAAACCCGAAAATTTTCGATCCTCTTAATCAGTTAACGTGTTTCAGTGCACTTACTAGCTTTCTAATATAGCATCTAAATACGGCGGTTATTAAAAAAAGCTAGAGTGTTACTCAAACTAGTTTTTACATAACTGTTCTGAACTTAAAGACCTTGAGTCTGAGGTAGCTAGTCTAAAAATTTGTATCATTGTTTAAAAAAACAAATCAACACAACTACTTAAATAGACAAACACTCGTGTTTTACATATCATTTCGGACTTTGGCTTCCAAAAAATTACTTAAGACTTTTTTGGCTTTCAAAAATTACTTTAAGCTTGTGTTTTCTGGAAATTATTACAGACTTTTCTTCTCAGCAATTACTTCAGACTTTGGCTTTTCCATGTGTACACATTTTCCGTGTGATATAAAAGGCTATCTTGAGACTACAGACGATTCCATTAATAATGAAATCGAATCAATAACCGAAATTTCTGATTAATCGAATCGATAATGGATGATCGAAATTTTTCGATTAATGAGTGCGATTAATCGATTTCGATTAATCGAATCGACAACCCTAATTGTGGTAAAAAGTTTTCCTTTTTTCGAGAAAGTTTTTCAAAGATTAAAAAATTAGTCCAGAGTGATTACGGAGTCTCTATGTGCAGTAGATCTATTTTCAACAAACTATGTTCGGTAATTGTGCGCTGGGGCCCTTTTATTAGTTAACTGTAAATAGGGATTACACCAGGACAATACACCTCCGGGGCCGATTCACCCCGACCGATTCACCCCTAGCCGATTCACCCCCAGGCCGATTCACCCCCAGTCGTTCACACTTATTATTGTTGAGACATTATTTGAAATTAAACGAAAACTTATTTTGTGACAAATAAGCCCATACTCTTTGTTCTGGTTATTTTTGTTGGCATAGTCCGTTATTTTGCTGTAGCTTTTATTGCTATTGTTCTCTCTTGTGTGTTTACGACTTATAATCTTTATCCAATTAATCACAGGTTTCGAATGGTGCTTGATATCAGCCTCGTGAGACGCGTTTTGGGTGAAATCGGCGACTACTCAAGTGACGAAGAAGACGATGATCCTCGTGTTTCTGCTGATCAGCAAATAACTCCGGTAGCTATTCTGGCTTCTTCGGTAGTGTGCCTTTATTGTTGTTATAATCACTCTCAAAGCAACCCTGTTAAGGTTTTTTCGGAGAAAGTCAAGGAGAAGCTTGTTTTGGACGGATTTCTCTTCTGTAAACAAAAAGAAAGTCGCGACACTACACGAACTTTCTGGCAGTATGTGAAAATCTCGGTATGTTTCCGATTTCAGAACCCGGCTCAGATTTTCAACGCGCTTCTTCCTCCGTCTCAATCCATTCAAGCCGAAATTACAAAGAGTGCTTTAAAAAATCCAGTAGATTTCCAAATTTACTCTGAATAAATAACTCCTTGAATATTTGTGTGTCTTTTTAATAAATAATGATGGGGTGAATTATAGCTGGGGGTGAATCGTCCTGGGGGTGAATCGGCCGGGGTGAATCGGCTGGGGGTGAATCGGCTGGGGTGAATCGGTCGGGGTGAATCGGCTCCGGGGGTGAATCGGCTGGGGGTGAATTGTCGCGCACCCGGGTAGAATACCTTAATATAAAATATTTTACCTTGGGGTTCAAGGTAAAATTAGTCAAACTTCGGTAACCAAATTTTTCTCGAAAAGATGTTGGAGACGTTTAAACCCTATTTAAAGTTAACCGGAAAAGACCCGTCAAGTGCACAAGTTCCCTATGGTTATTATCTCACTTTTCTTGCCAGTGGGTATACTAAACTAAGTGGCCTTTTATTTGTCCCTTCTCCTACCTTTACATCCTTTTTTTTCATTTTTCAGATGGACCCTAATATCCTTTTTTTAACAAAAAGGCTCTCTTTTTGTTAATCTCCATTCCAATACAGCTCTTGCTAGCATAAAAATTGGTAAACATTTTTGGTATCAGAGTAAAAATCATTACTTTATATAACTGGTAGAAACTTTTTATGCACCAGTTTTTAAGACTCATCAAAAACAAGTGAGGATGTCGCTGTAGCATTGAAAAAAGCGGATAGCATACCAGCTGAAAAATCACAAGCACACAATAAATTAGAAGCTTTAATAAGTGAAACTAAAGATGTGGATGAGCGAACCATGCCTGAAATATTTGAAGCGATGCACAATAAAATTTTGGAAGAGCTTAGAACTATAGCACTTAATTGGAAGACTAATATACAATTTGTAATTTTCTGAATTTCTCTTAAGCATTTTAAAGTAAATTAAAATGGTGGTTCTATATGTGTTGGAGGGTACGCCCGAAAACTACGCCTTGGTCAGCCGTTATTTTAAAAATTGTCTTTAACTTAAAAACTTAAAATCTTGAAAAGACAAAGACCTTGAAAGAACTTCGAACTGTTTAAATATTAGGTTGTCTCAAAAGTACCGTTATTTTTGCCTTGGTCCTCCCTGTTGGGTCTAGGCGTAATTTCAAAAGTTTACGTTTATTTTTTTTAAAGCTCATTTATTCAGTATTGTGACTCGCATGTTAACTTCTGTATTGTTTTATTGTTTTCAGGTGGACATCAATCATATTCGCCACGTCATGCTTTTTCTCTTTGATCCAGGGCTAAATGGAACCAATGCAGCAAACAAAACATGTGAAGTCTATGGAGCTGATGCAATCAATATGCGGACACTTTTAAGATGGTTTTCTCAATTCAAGGATGGGGATAGAAGTTTGGAAGAAATGCCTCGGAGTGGATGACCAACAATTTTCAACGATGATTTGTTATCGAGAACTCGTCGAAACTGAGCCGAAATTAACAGTGCATGCAATCAAACATCGCTGATCGTCTAATAATTGCGACTGAACTTCTGCAGCGCCTAGAAAGGTATGGTCCGTCTTTCTTCGACCGAGTCTTGACATGTGATGAAAAATGAATGCTTTATGCAAATATCGTCCGTTGAAAAGAATGACAAAGAATGACAAGAATCAAAATACAAGTCCAACACCGAAAGCAACAATGCAGCCCAAGAAGGTTATCTTGTGTGTGTGGTGGGATACGGAAGGTAAGCCATTATTTTCTTGTGAATTTGAAAATTATTTTGTTGATCAATTGTTACACTTTGTTTCGAATAAAAGCTTCTTTTGGGCTGTGTTTGAAATTTCTGACTAGAGAATGACAGAGCTTTTGAGACAGCCTAATATTAAGAAAAAAAAATCAATTTCAAATGTTGCCTGAAAAAATTAAAAAAAAAAGACTTTTTTGAAAAATTTTTGTTTTTTTAGAAAACTACACTGAAAGCTGTCTCTGCAGCTTCTAGGTCACTTTCAGCTAGAAGTCATCCTCCTGAATACATATACATTGACTCTAAATATGCTTTTATACCACAAGCCGTTGAGAATAAGTTAGGTTTGTGGATTTCGAACTGCAGACCACGCTTAATACAGCGTAGTTCTCGTAGACTGGAAAGTATACACTATATCGAGAGTTACACTCAGTGTTGTAAGTGGTACCGGTGCCGGAAAATTTTGAGTCGATGGCGTGAGCTGGTACCGCTGCCGGAAATATAAGATCCACAGCACTGGTTACACTATATCGAAGGTTTCCAAACAAAGCAATCAATATTATGCACTGAATGGTGGCCCTATTAGACTTTAGGGGCAACATTTTTTGCCTTGGTCCCTCCTGTTGTTTTTTTTTTAAAAATTACCTTGGTCCCCGTGTTGTTTTTGAAGGTGATCATGGTCAAGGTGATCATGTTAACCATAATCAGCATTATCACCATAATCAGAGTATCAATATAACTATAATGGACAAGGGGACCAAGGTATTTTTTAACAAAAAACAACAGGGGGACCAAGGCAAAAAATGTTGCCCCCTAAAGTCTAATAGAGCCCACTGAATCAAAAGTTCATGTTTTAAAGGACCATGGTTTTTGCGCGCAGCGGCATGTGCAAAATTCGAATTGGTGGGGGACACTTCTCTTTCGTCTCGCATTGTACTCTTTGGAGTTTTAGGAAACGAGTCCAAAGAGTAAAGTTTGCGATGAAAGAGAAGTGTCCCCCGTCAATTCAAATTTTGCACATGTCGCTGCGCGCAAAAAAAGTAGTCTTTTTATGACCAAAACCCTTGATTTGAAACGTCTTTTTTCAACAAACAATAATCATGGTACCAGCTCACCGTGGACTGGTGGCGGTTCCGAAATTTTTGATGTCGGTGCTATGAGCTGGTGCCGGTGCTAAGATCCTAAGATTTATAACACTGGTTGGGTATCGAGAGTTTCACCGAATCCAATGTGCACTATATCGAAGGTATAGTTATTTATTAAAATAAAAGCAATCCAATCGTTAAAATAGTCACTGCATCGAGAGTTACACTATATCGAGACTGGACTGTAACAACAAAACTTTTGCATAATTTAAAATAATTGCTTTAAGAGTTTGCATTAAACAAATGTATTATTCAAATGAGGCAAAAGTTTTTTTCTTTTATAAAAAATGTAAGTCTTTTTTAATTTAAAAAAATGTTAGGTCTCAAACACAATGAGCAGTCTGTTTGCGCATGCTAAAACAGATTTGTAACTCGGAAACGGCCATAACGTTTTTTTCAATTTTTCGAAAAGTTTTCTCTTATTACCATCTTGTAGTTAAGATTCAGGGCTACCAGATAAGCATTTTAAAAAGTAGATGTCCTTAAAAAATTGAGATAAAAATGTAAGACTCCGCCCAAGACTCCCGACTAGAATTTGAGTCAGGAGTCTTGGGCGGAGTCTTATATTTTTATCTCAATTTTTGAAGGACATCTAGTTTTTAAAATGCTTATCTGGTAGCGCTAAATCTAAGCTACAAGATGGTAATGACAGAAAATTTTTCGAAAAATTGAAAAAAAGTTATGGCCTTTTCTGAGTTACAAATGGATCAAATTGAAAACTCCCGACAAATGTGTGAAATTTCCCGACTAATTAATTAATTTTCCCGACAAATGTGTGAAATTTCCCGACAAATCTGTGAAAGTTCCCGGCAAATTCTTTAATTATAATGTTTAATTGGTTGTGTGTCGGCTGCCTTGTTTCTTGTTTCAAAAAAATTACTTGAAATGACTTAGGTAATACTTTAGAGATGCAATTCCAAGCTAAGCAACAAAAGGAGCGTGGTGTGGCGCGCGAATGGACAATTGCTATAGCAAGGAAAATGTCGATGAATGGGTGACTGAAAATGGAGGAAATTGGATACAGTAAGCTGATTCGTTGACTAATTTTCTGTTTTATCAATTGCAATCTCTCTTTGAAAATTACTCAAAGAATTAAAAAACATCTTTCGGATGATCGGAAAATTTGTCGGGAAATTTCACAGATTTGTCGGGAAAATTCATTACTTTTAGGCAAATTTGAATTTGCCGGGAAATTAATTAATTAGTCGGGAAATTTTACACATTTGTCGGGAGTTTTCACATACAGCCGTTACAAATCTGATTTAGCATCCGCAAACAGACTCCTCATTGTGTTTGAGGCCTTAGTCACCGTCTTATTTTGAAATAAAGTGAAAGCTAAACGAGACCTCATGAGGTGAAAAAGTATTGTTGCAATACAAAATGATACTTGTAACTAAAATCCATTAAAATGTAGCCCCCCACAGTTAACGTTTTTTTATTTTCAGAGACTGAGTGTTCCTATGAAAATACATCTAGGCTGTGCTTCACAACAGGCCCGTCTTTTGATGGTATAAATTTTCGCATCATGTGTGCGATACAATGACACTGCAGCAGGAACAATGAAAAGTTATATATGAAACTCTTCAATTTGAACTTTTTTTTTAAATTTTGACTTTGAACTTTTGAAAATATTTTAGTCAAATATTTCCGTGATTTTTTTCTCACTCAGTAAAACACCCACTTTTCTGAGTTAGTTTTTGACCCGTCATTGAATGTAAAATCTCTCGTATATTATCCGAGAAATTCCACAGTTATAAAATCTTAATCAGAAAAAATAGGTGTATTATCTAACAAGGGAACCTCGCAAACTTGTTTTTCACTCGTAAATTAGAATTTGGTCTCATTGGATAGCCAGTATGCGACTTTCAATCAAATTCGTTCAGATCTTGTGCCCGTAGGCCAAAAAATTGGGATGAGAAGGCTAAGTATTGTAAAGTATTGATTAAACCACTGGGATTAATTAAACCATAACTGGGTCACAGGTTCGGTACTACTGGGTGCACGTCTTATTTTTATCCACTTTTATTCAGAAGTTTGAGTGTCAAAATGATCATCAGCCGGTAGGAGTACAGTATATGTCATAGCCGGAAATCTTCACAAACCATGTTTTTTCAACGTTTTAGCATTAAAAACGTACAGAAAACGCGTTTTTAAGGCCCGGAAGGCCATTTTTTCAAAAAAAAAAATAAAAAAAAAAATTTTTTTGTAGTAAAAATGACCAAACCATGATACACACCAGGGCTGTACCGGATATCCGATATCCGACATCCGATATCCGATATCCGGCACTTTTTGACATCCGATATCCGGTATCCGATATCCGAAAAAATGGCCAATTTTCGGAAAAAAAATTTTAAAACTTTTTTGAAATTTAGAAAAAATTTTCAATTTTTTTTCAAAATTTCATCAAAAATATCCGAAATCCGATATCCGATAACCGATATCCGGCACTTTTTCATATCCGGTATCCGATATCCGATCCGATATTTTTCCATATCCGGTATCCGATATCCGATCCGATATTTTTTGGTATCCGGTACAGCCCTGATACACACTCTATGGTTGAAAAAAACCAATTTCGACCATTTGACGGTTTTACCATGTCTGGGTCACTGGAGCTGGACAAAAAGAGCATCTAAATGCATTTTTGATCAAGAGTCTGGCTCGGAATTATGTATAACGTGAGTGAGTGCGCGCATCTCTAACTCTCAAGCCCCCTGCGCCCCCGAAAGGGCTTGAGAGTTAGAGAGGCGCACACCCAAATACCTCAGACACTTTGCTCCAAGTGGATGACCACTTGGTTTGGTCGGTTAAGACTGAAAATTGAAATTCCAGCAAAATTTTCACTGAAAGTGAGAGTGAGAGTCCAAAAAAGTCATTGGATACACTAAAAGTGAAATTGAGACTGAGAGGCGAATTTTCTTATTGGATACGTGGCTTTACAGGACTACTCCAGGACTGGGGTTTCTATTTCAAATCGTGTTAGGACACGGTTCTGGGTACGCGACAATTCACCGTGGGACAATTCACCGTCAAGGACAATTCACCGTCGGGCATATCAAAAAGTATCGCCAATTCACCCCCAGAATAATTTGGTACGTAACACAATTCGCCGTGAAATTTGATTTCGCCGCACATTTTTCAATGTTTTTTACTATGTTTTGGTCACTGGAGCTGGGCAAAATGAGCCACTGTATACATTTTCAATCAAGAGTCTTGCTCGGAATTATGTCTAGGGTAAGTGAGTGCGCGCATCTCTAACCAACCAAGCCCCCTGCGCCCCCGAAGGGGGCGCAGGGGCTTGGTTGCTTGGGGTTGAGATGCGCACACCCACATACCTTAGACGCAAATCACTCGAAAGTGACTCTGGATGCATAAAATATATGCATACCAGAGTTTTTTTATGCGGTAGGCCCCAGTCAACAAAACTATGTTCAACATCTTCCTTTTCGTTCAAAATTGGCCCCTTTTTGGTCTGTTTCCACCCTAAGACAGCCTTAAATCCCTTCCAAAATGGTCAAAATGGGTACTTTTTAGTGGTCCAGAAACTCGATTTTTTATTTACCAGAACTCAAAAATAATGTCTTTTTTGAGTATAGGTTGGTATCATGGTTTTGGTCATTTTAATCAAAAAAATTTAGTTTTCAAAAAATGGCCGTCCGGGCCGGGAAACGTGTTTTTTGCATGTTTCAGGTGCTAAACGCTGAAAAAAGATGACTTGTGAAGATTTCCGGCTATGACATATACTGTACTCTAGCCCATCAGCCTCTTAGCTATCTAACAAAATTATCAGGGGAAAATTCAAAATTAAAGTAAAAAAAATCAGGTCTGCACTCAATAGTATTTGAACCTGTGAGCCAGAAGGGCCCTTTTAAATTTAAAAATGCCTTTGTCCTCTCTCTGGTTTTTCAATATTTTACTAGCCAACTTTTTAAACTATGGTCACGAAATCTTAACGAATTGATTGAAAGTCGCATACTGGCTATCCAATCCGACCAAACTTTAATTTGCGAGTGAAAAATAAGTTCACGAGGTTTCCTTGTAAGTCAGAAAAATTTTAAATGTACGCGTGTTATACAGGGTGGCGCGAAAAAACACATAAATGGATTTTTTCCATAACTTTTATCTCTCATGATTTCGACGTTTTTTGTTCGAAATCTGACAATCTAGACAATCGAATGACACCTTACATGCTAAATATTTATCTGAACACACCGAAACTTAAACGGACAAAATAACAATGATTTTATTATATTCCTTATTTTCATCAATTTAACTGGTCGAAAAGTATGAATTAAGGTAGCAACATTATAGCACCATGTTGTGATGCAGTTCAAGATCTACAAAGTTCATTTTAAAGAATAAATTTTGAAATTTAAGTGTTGAGATACAGTCTTTTGCAAAGAAAAATAATTTCTTTGATAAATGACCGAAAATCCCAAAAATTAAAAAACCTGGATTTCGGTCATTGATAAAAAATTGATTTTTTTTTAAAACTGTGTCGTAACACACAGATATCAAGAAAATTATCCTAAAAACTGGGTTTTGCAGCTTTTCAAGTGCAGTACAACAAGTGCTATGATAATGCTAAACCATCAAACCACAAATAAAGCTTTTGGGGTGGCGCTAAAAACGTGTCAAGAAAGAATGGGGCCGTCTTCAATCAATGTGGGTAATTACTCCTATTTCTGCTTCAAATTAGTTCGCTCTAATCTTGCTCATCAAGAAGGCCAATGGCTCTTCAAATCTGGGAATTAGTGCAGTGCTACTTCATTCAATGCCTGATGGGTCTCTCAAAGCTGTGGTGCATGCTTCGCGAACTCTGTCTGATGCTGAGAGGAACTACAGTCAAATTGAAAAAGAAAGTCTAGCCTTAGTTTTTGCTGTCAAGAAGTTCCACAAGATGATCTATGCGCATCGTTTAATCTTCAAACTAATCATTAACCGCTGCTGGCTATCTTTAGTTCCAAGAAAAGTATTCCTCTTCATGCTGCTAATCGCCTTCAACGTTGGTCTGTGGTAATGCTAGCGTACGACTTCCAAATAGAATATCACCGAACAACTGCTTTTGGTCAAGCCGATGCTTTTTTCCTGTCTTATCGCTGAACAATCTGCTTCTACTACAAGTGCTGTTCTGGTTGTTTGAGCTCTCCAATTCTATGAAGATGTTGTTGAAGCTCAACTTCGAAACACAGTGCGGCATCTTCCGCTGAAATTCAAGGATCTGGTTTCTGCTACGAACTTAGATGATGCTTTGGTTCAAGTCGAAAATTTGCTTGCTTCCGATTGGTTAGCTTATGGAAAGAATGAGAGCCCTTTGGCCGATTAAAAGAGCTTGAAGGCTAGTAAAAAGAGCCATAGTGCCACTGAAAAGAGCTATATAGCCAAAATTGTGGATGCTTTTCACACGCAAAAAAATCATTTGTCGATTGTCAAAGAATGCTTCTTATTTGTTGCTCGTGTGGTAATGCCTGTTGCTCATCAATCTGTTGTGCTGAAGCTTCTTTATGATGATCATCCTGGGATCACAAAGGGACCGAATACTTACAAAATTGGTCGAAAAAATTTCTCTTACATATAACAGCCTGAAAGTTTTTATTAAACGTTTCCACCATGTTTTGAGCATTTCCGCTTCCGCTTCCTCACTTCTGTCCCAGATTTAGCTTAAACCACAGGAGGACCAACTACTTACAAAATTGGTCAAAATTGTTTCTCTTCTATAACCTTTCTACTATGTTTTGAGCAATTCCGCCAAAAATTATTTTTTCCGCAAAAATTTTGCCTTAGGGCACCTTTAAAAATGTTCGGCTACCTTAGCCCCCCCCCAAGGCAAAAAATTTTGCGGAAAAAATAATTTTTGGCGAAATTGCTCAAAACATGGAAGAAAAGTTATAGAAGAGAAAATTTTTTGACCAATTTTGTAAGTACTTGGTCCCTCTGTGGTTTAAGCTAAATCTGGGACATAAGTGAGGAAATCTGGGACAAAAAAAGTTAGTCTGGACAGAAAAAAGTGAATCTTGGACAAATTAAATCTGTGACAGAAAAAAATGAATCTGGGTCAAAAAAAGTATATTGTGAAAAAAGTATATTTGCGGCGAAAAAAAGTATTGCCCCAAAGTGAAAAGACTAATACACAATTGGCCAAACATTTAGAAATTTAAACAAGCGATTAAGCAAATATGTTATTTAGTGCGTATACGTTCCCTCCTTTTTTTTGAGATGTGAAAAAAGGAGGAAAAGTCAAGTTTATACGCGCTAATTCAAATATTTCGTTATACTTAACCAACTTTTCGTTGTAATTTTAAACTTTCCGTTTATTTTCTTGAGTTGTCACTTTTTGAGTATGACTTACCTGTTTTACATATTTTAGCGTTATTATTGTTAAGAAGAAATTCAACTGGAAAAACGATGATGTTTTCGAGACGTTGAATAAAATAAAAAATTTCGATTGGACTCGATCTGACCCGATCTGAACTGATCTAATCTAAATCGATCTGATTTTTTTTATCTGTGTGTAAAATACGTTTCGCCGTAACGTATTCTGTAACGTAACCTCATATGACTACTTCCGGACTGATGCGAAAAGTGAACTTTGGATGGCTGATGGCACATTTGATTCCTGTTCTCGTGGTTTTCGAGACTCATATGTGAATTTATGAAGACCATATGTCGTTTTTAGATCCGACGCCAAACTTCAAAGTTAACTTCCAGTGACCATTCTACCACATTTTGTAGACCTTTAGAGCTGGGGAGCCAGACTTGTCAGGAACCTGGAAACTCAGGCTCAGGCTATATAAAGATAAGTAGGCATCTTTTTTGCCGGTTTCCTTCAATTTTGGTAGTTATTTGGCGAAAATCACAAAATTGAGGCAGTTGCTGAGAGGAAAGCAGTGCTGGAAATGGTTGCAATTGATTGCTCGATGATTTTTGGACCTAAAAGTCATTAAACTTACTGAAAAAGTAAATTAAAACACCCCAGATGGAGTTGAACGTTTGACAATAAGCGATGCGTATATAGAGTTACCACACACAAATTCCGGTTCCGGTTCCGGTCCGAATATCAATTCCGAGCCCAACTCTATCATAATTTTTCTCTTGCTTGGCTGACTATAAACGCGTATTTTCAACTTTTGAGCAAATTTTTCGTGTTAAATACCAAAATAAACAAAAAATCACGTAAAGCAGCAGCGATTTGTTTTAAAGAGCCATTGCCACCTGTTTTAAACTGTTCCCCGCCAATTCAAATTTTTTCGCCTGATCATTGAACTTCTGCACGGATTTTTCAGCTTGCTTTCTAATAAAACAAGGCCTAGAATTTAAATTTAGGTATGGTTTTGTTAGAAACCAAGTTGAAAAATCTGTAAGGAAGTTCAATGATTAATAAAAAAATTGAATTGGCGGAGGACAACCGTTGTCGGAGACGGCAATGGCCCTTTAAAAACATGTTTTTGAAGCTGCGCTTTTAGTTTCGCCGATAGTAAAATTCCGCTTCCGGTCTCGGTTTTTTCGAAACTCAAATCTCGATTTTGGTTATGGTTCTAATCTCGATTCTGGTTGCCCACCACTTTTCTTTAAATAATTATACAGCCTCAGGTTGAGTCGTCTTAAATAAAATAAATCTTTTCATTAACTTGGCTCTGATACTGTGTATTGTTTGCAGTTTAAAAATACGAATTTTCTACTTTCAATAATTATTCTTCTTCGCATAGTCATTTTTAGAAGAAAAAGAAGAATTTCTATGTTTTGCACTATTCTCTTTTGGTTCAACTGTGAGCACTTTTCCATCAAGTAAATGCGGACCTTCAAGCATTGCTTTGGTCGCCTAGAAATTATATATAGTACTGGTTTAGTTATTTAATAAAAATTAGTGAACCTGAATCTTGGAAGAAAAAGTCACAAATGCGGACTCTCTCCTTGCCCTCATATGGCATTTTACATTAGGGTCAAACTTGGAAAAGACATCGCAAAGCATTTCATCTGTCGTACTGGCAGGAAATCCTTCAACATTGAGAGAGCTTGCCAAGCCTCCTTGCTGCTTGCTAATGTTAATAAAGAGCTTCCTGCCATTAAATTCGTGCGAAGCTGCGTCCGAAGCATTTGCTACCTTAATTTAAAGCAATTGGAGAGGGTGAACGATGTTATGGAAAATGAAAATCGGGCGCTACTTTAAAATATACGTCCAATAAAGTTTTTTTTGCAATCATATTAATCGATAAATTTTTCAAGAGGAAAGAGGAGCAAGAGAAAAATTAGGGGATGATTTGTGTTTAAAGACCTACGAAAATAGACTACGCGTAGGCGTACCCGAACGACTATCAGTTCGTGGTACTTTTGATTCGTGGCAATCGATTCGTGGCACTATCGATTCGTGGTAATCGATTCTTGGCTATCGATTCGTGGTATTATCGATTCGTGACACTATCGATTTGTGGTACTTTTCATTTGTGACTGGTTAAAATACTTTTCGACCCTGAAAAGGCTCCTTTTCTGCTGGGAATGTCTCTTTGGCACGAGGTCTATTCGTCCACTGGCAATTCATTCATGGTCAATTCGTTTACAATCTTTTGTGATCTCTTAAGAAACAAGTAAAAAATCTTTGTAAAGACCAAAATTAGAATCTCAATACCCTGGGTATCTACCAACCCCAAAGTGGTCGACCAGAAATGCGTGGAATCATTCGCATGGTGCTTTGTATCAGATCTGTTTGCATCATAATTACTTCTTTTGCATCCGATATACACTTGCCAACTTCGAAAACACCCCAAAACATCTAAACTTTTCAAAATAGTCCTGAAAACCCCAAACCTCTCTGATCAACGGTTGATCGATTGATCAGCCTCAGCCGGTATTATGTCATCAGTGACCCTTACTTTAATTTTACTCACCTCGTGGTAAAGATTTGACTTGCAGCATCCTTGATTGGAACAATGTCGAGAGATTCCGAACGGTGCTCGCGATAATCAACGATTCCAAGAAAGATCAAGGAAATAAAACCACCATCCGATACAGAAAGATGTGAATCTGATGCACTTCAATAACCTTGAAAAGGAGCCTTTCAGGGTCGAAAAGTATTTTAACCAGTCCCAAATGAAAAGTACCACAAATCGATGTGTCACGAATCGATGTGCCACGAATCGATACTGCCACGAATCGATGGTGCCACGAATCGATACTGCCACGAATCGATGGTGCCACGAATCGATACTGCCACGAATCGATGTGCCACGAATCGATACTGCCACGAATCGATGGTGCCACGAATCGATACTGCCACGAATCGATGGTGCCACGAATCGATACTGCCACGAATCGATGGTGCCACGAATCGATACTGCCACGAATCGATGGTGCCACGAATCGATACTGCCACGAATCGATGGTGCCACGAATCGATACTGCCACGAATCGATGGTGCCACGAATCGATACTGCCACGAATCGATGGTGCCACGAATCGATACTGCCACGAATCGATAGTGTCACTAGGGTTGGCAAGGGTAGTGCTAAAACGACTGATCGATGAACTGATGGGTTTCGTTAGCATTTTTCAACAGTTTGTAAAAATCTTCCTTTTTCGCGTTTCAGAAATTTTTTTCAAACTATTTTGTAGATTTTGTCTTTCTGCCTACAACGGTTCAAAAAAAAATTCTGAAACGCGAAAAAGGAAGATTTTACAAACTGTTGAAAAATGCATACGAAACACATCACTTCATCGATCAGTCGTTTTAGCACTACCCTTGCCAACCCTAAGTGTCACGAATCAAAAGTACCACGAACTCATATTTTACCGACGTACCCAGGGGATGGGTTTTTTATGGCAACCCCCCCCCCCCCATCAGCATTTTTTCAGCCTTTTTAGTTTTGGCACTATCAGACAATCGGTTTCCGTTTTTTGCCTATTGTTTTTTTACCAAAACAGGCCTTGGTCCCCCTGTTGTTTTAAAGTGGATCATGGTTAAGGTGATCATGTTAACCACAATCACCATCATCACTATAATCACCATATTAAAATAAATATAATGGACAGGGGAGACCAAGGCATCTTTCAATAAAAAATAACAGGGGGACCAAGGCAAAAAACGGATATCCATTGTCCGATAGCGTCTCAGTTTTTTTTTTTTATCCAAAAGACATCCAGAGAGCAGAACCCCAACCACAGGGGGACCTAAGGTAGGGGCGGACAAAGCAAAATTCATGTTTTCGACTTTATATGCCAAAAAAATTCTCATAGCATCCTGAGTCATTTGGCGTTTACAGAATTTTGGAAATCGAATCAGGACAAAGATTTATAGGCGTATAAAATAGGTGGAATTTCTTAATACACTAAGTATTAAACTTGGGGCGCCAGTAGTCAGGTATTTTAACTGACTACTCATGAAATGGACAGATACCGAAATTTTTATCGGGACCCGACTGGATGCCGAAATCACCTCACCACAAGCCATTCCCCCCCCCCCCCCCCCCGAGGCCGAATGCACATCTCTAATTAGATTAAATAAAGACATTATTATACAAACCCCTTCTCGAGTAGAAAACGTCACCCATCCATGTTTAAGCACTCGATTGGTTAGCTTGTTTCGAGCAAGAACACACTTGTACACTGGACCAAATTGCTCGAAGTATCGTGCTAGGTCTTCTTCTGATGTGTTTGGCGGCAAATCAGCCACAAAAATAGTAAACTCGTGTGTTTGGTACTCCAGCTCCACCTGTTTTCATCAATAATATGAGGTTGAGAAGAAGTAGCTAAGTCTAACTGAAAAAATCTAAATATAGAAAAGGGCTAAATTCTGAAACACACACCCCACTTTTTTCTAATACATCCATCCCGAAAAAATTTGCCAAGGTAATTTTGGCTCTATATGTGTTGGACTGGCCCATCAAAAAATGCCTTGGTGCCCCCTGTTGATTTTATTTAAAATTTACCGTTGTCACCTTTTCTTTTTCTGACCCGATCCCCGATCCCTTGCAATGTTGAGTGTGCTGTTCTTGGCCGCAAAACGACCAACCTTTGTCTGAGTACAATAATCTGCAAAATGTTTTCGAGGAACGTGGCAAAAAGAAAATTTTTCGAAAAAAAAGCTTGGGAAACCAAGGCAACAATTTCTTGACCAAAAAATTTGAACGGAAAAAATTATTTATATGGTTAAAAATGGTAAATTAACACATTCAAAGAATCTTTAAAAAAAAATTTCAAAAAAATCAACAGGCGGACGAAAGCAATTTTTTGGGGGCCACCGCGACACATATAGAGCCCTAATTTTTTAAATTTTTTCAATCACGCTTGTTTCTATAAGTGCATTTGCCCGTTTTGGCTCTATATGTGTTGGCACGCCTTCCTGAAAAAAGATACCTTAATCCCCCTGTTTTTTTATCCATTTTTCATGAAAAAATTTATTTTCAACAAAAGTTTTGACATTTTTTGTCACACGAAGGAATGAGAGTGGGAGATACTGTACTTTTTTCAAAAGCAATGCAATTACGTATGGAGCCCCTTTTATTAAATTACTAAATTTAATTTTGAAAAGCTGTGAAAACTCAGGCGAAATAAATTAGACTTTTGGCTCTGTATGTGTTCGCGAGCTCCGAAAACAATTTTCACTTGTTGTTGATTTTTTCGAAATCGATTTTTTTTATTTTCTCTTTTTTCTTTAAATTTATACCTTTCATCACCTATTTGGGCATTTTACTAGCAATGTTATCAATAATATGGTTAAATTAAATCGTGTTTTTTTTGGCTTAAGGCGGAAGTTAGACCAGAACGGACTCGAACATGTCTTTGTACTTTATTTGTAGTATGGAAATTAAAAAGTTGTTGTAAAAAAATTAATAGAGGGTGCCGACCCTCATTTCCAGACCCTCCACCTAGCTACGCCACTGGGTGTGTGTTATGCTTGTCCCACAATGGACGCGGTTGCGGCAGCGGTAGCGGCAGCGGTAACGCGCGCGGAAATGCGTCAGAAAAACGCGTCCATTGTGGGTGCTCTGCCGCGCGGTAGCGAAGCCGCGGCAAACGCGCGCGTTTTTAGAAAAAACGCGCGGCAGGCGAGAGTGTTTTTGCTTATTCTTTTTTATCATGTGAAGACATGCCTTTTCTTTGCTTTTCCTTCAAATTTTCGTGTACACGGACACATTTACACCTAGTTAATATATGTTTTTTTTAGTTTCCAATCCATAGATCAAGATGCCAGTCAATATTGTCGACAGCGTAAAAGAAATCAAAGAGGAAGGTTCTGTCAAGAAAAAGAAGAATGCTAACGATTTGCTCATCTCTCTCGTACAGGCACATCCGAGTCTCTACAACAAGGCTGACAAAGAATATCTCAAGGATCGAAAGGATGTCTGGGCAAAGATCGCAGCTCAATCTGAGGGAGCATTCGAAGGTTAACAAAAATTAACCAACTTGTCAATTAGATAGAGAATTTTTTAGATGGAGAAAAAGCAAAGATCCGTATGAAAAGTCTTCGAGATCGCTATGTCAAAGAAAAGAAAGCAAAGCCTAGTGGAGCTGGTGCTTATGAATGGAAGTCTTCATGGCCGCATTTCGGTTCAATGAGTTTTATGGATCCTTTCATGGAGGACCGCAAAGAGTGAGTTTTCACACAAACTATTGTTGAGCTTAGTGTGTACTACTTGATTTTTTGGGAGAGAAAGCACTCTTCGCAACACTGACTGTGTGTCTAAGGAAACCAATGAAAGTGAGTATGGTAAGTCTAATGTAGAATGACATCCTCTTTGTGTGAATACAAAATTGAATTTAGATGAATTTAACGAAGATGAAGTCATTACGTTGTCCGGCTTCGGGAAAAGAAAGCAGTCATCATCCAGTGACACTCCAACAGCTGCAAAGATGCCAAGGAAGTCAGGCTCATTTGAAGAACAGCTTATGAAATTCTTGGGAGATGACAAGGAGTCGCGGAAGTTGCTTTTTGGTAGAAGCATAGGAAAGAGTCTTGAAGTTATCTCAAATCCAATTGACAGGTCTATGGCAAAGATGGAAATTCAGCGAGTCATTGCCAATGCAGAAATGGGAGTCTACAGTCAGCAAAAGTTGTCGAGTCAGCAGTTGTAGCAGCAATAGCCCTTCTAATTTTCTGATTCGCCGTACGTTTTATTTATTTTATCGGATGTTGTTGAGTTGTTTTTCTCTTGGTAATAAAGGTCTTGCTTCAATCAAAATATTGATGTCGGTGTGCGATAGAGTTTACTCTGTGTTATTTAGTTGATCTGACCAGCATGATTTCAATTATTTGGTATATTAAGATGAACGACAAGAAAAAACTTGTTCTTGCGCTACTAATGCTACGGCGCCGACAAAATAAGAGAAAGTACTGGATACACCCGCTATTGTTAAATCGTTCTGAGGACGGCGAGTATCACCGGTTGTTTCTTCGATTGAACGCCTTCCCACCAAAATTTCACCAATACAGGGTTATTCAAGAAATTGTAACACTTTCAAACTGCCATAACTTTTTATCCCGGCACGATTTCGAAATTTTGTAAACGCAGATCGACTCAGAATTTCATGGCAATTTTTTTGGTATATAATGTCAAAATCACGATTTTCGCTTGGTCCCCCCTGTGGTTTTGGTCTTACCCATCCAGAGGCCATCCACAGACCAAGACCAAAACCACAGGGGGACCAAGCGAAAATCGTGATTTTGACATTATATACCAAAAAATTGCCATGAAATTCTGAGTCGATCTGCGTTTACAAAATTTCGAATCGTGCCGGGATAAAAAGTTATCACAGTTTGAAAGTGTTACAATTTCTTGAATAACCCTGTATATGAGAATGGAGCTAACTCTCTTCTTCACTGCCGGGTACTGATACTGCAAGTCCGTTCTTCTTTCTTGGTGATGGTGCCTTCCCGTTGCTCACAAATATGATGAAACCTTTTTCTGGCCATGGACTGTAGCTTGAACGCCGAATATTCAACTACAGGTGCTATCATAAGTCTTAAAATTATGATATATTTTTGTTCTAATAGATATTTTCAGGTTGTCCAGGTGTCGTCGATTAATTGAGAATGTATTTGGAATGCTAGCTTTGAAGTGGCGCATCCTTCTATCGGGGATTGGAGCAAGACCAGAGACAGCAGACTGGATTGTCAAAGCCGCGGTTTGCCTACACAAATTTATCCTGGAAGAGCACACCAATTATGACCCAAGGCGTTTGGCGGATGATGGGGATGAAGACAACGGGATTTGGCGTTCGCTGCTCAACAATCAACTGCCGAATATCTCATGTCAAGTGCAAGCACCAAAAGCAGGAAAAGAGGCAATCCTAACACGCGAGACACTAGTGAATTATTTGAGTGAACGCGGTTCTGTGGATTGGCAGGAAAAAATTATTTGAAATGTTCTCTTCTTCACTTGTATTTATGCCCCAGTTTTACTAATAAAGGTGTGCAAAAATTTAGTTTAGAATCATAGAGCTGAGCATATATATAAAAATTGCAATTGTAATTTATTAGGAAATGAAAATTTACATGAAAAACTCAAAACCAAGTGATTTTTTCGATATGCCGCAACCTCTGCCGCGCGGTAAAATACCCAAATTTTTATGTCTCGATATCCGAAACTTTTTTTACTAAAATACTTATAACGAGTAGGCCTTCAGGAAAAATGGTTAATTTTACCAGAATCATAAAATTTTTCAGTCCAACTTGAAAAAAACGCGTCCAATTTACCGCGCGGCAAAAATAAAATAACGCGACCCCTGCGGCAGCGGTAAACGCAAGCAAAAACGCGAGCTGCCACCCACAATGGACGCGCTTTTTCGAAGCGGTAAACGCAGGCGTTTGACGCTACTGCGTGCCGCGTCCTATTGCTCCACAATGACGCGTTTTTCGACGCGTTGCCGCTACCGCTGCCGCAACCGCGTCCATTGTGGACAAGCATTATAGAATTGACCCAAGAAAAGAAAAAAAATAGTATCAACCTCATCCTGAGTCGAGAAGCACACGTGAGCGAAACCAAGTGATATACCAGTCCATCTGTCTCGCTTCAATTCTACGCCAATAAGAGATCCAAACTGAGAGTAAAAATCACGTAGCATTTGTTCAGTAGTCGAAGGCGATAGATTGCTGATACGCAGAGTCAATTCCTTGGGCAGTTGGCGCAATATTTCAACTTTCTTGCCGTCTATTTCGTGATCTTGTCGGAGGAAATTCTCATCTGTCTAAATAAGAAGTAATTTAAGAAGTAATTTTTAAAAAAATATTATATTTTTAGTGACCCGAAATCTTTACAAATTCAAATGAACTTTTTAAGGCTGTACACCAGGCTGTACCGGATACCAAAAAATATCGGATCGGATATCGGATCGGATATCGGATACCGGATATGGAAAAATATCGGCGGATATCGGATACCGGATATGAAAAGTGCCAGATATCGGATTTCGGATATTTTCGGTGAAATTTTGGAAAAAAAATTGAAAATTTTTTCTAAATTTCAAAAAAGTTTTAAAAAATTTTTCCGAAAATTGGCCATTTTTTCGGATATCGGATGTCAAAAGTGCCGCGTATCGGATGTCGGGTATTGCATATCCGATACAGCCCTGCTGTACACAGTCATGTAACGAGACAATTTCATGACAGCGAAATTTCGTGCGAACTTTCTTTTCCAAAAAACTTTTTCCAGGAAGCCCGGAAGCAAAAATATCTAGTCTAAATTAGGTAACTTTTAGCATCAAAAACTTGCCTGATTTAAGTTGTGAAAATTCACAATGCCACGATCAAGTTTTTCGCTGGATCAATTCTAACATTGCATGTCAGCCCTTGCCAAACTGAGAAAGTAGGTACGCAGTGACTCTTGAGTAGTGGATGGTGATAAGCCATGGACCATAAAAGATATAACATCGACTGCACTAACGCTGACACTCTCATTGCCAACAAAATGCGGCTTAGATTTCAGAGCATTATCCACCTATAATATATTTTAAAATTTGCAAATAATGAAAAATCAAGTTACCGCTTCATCATTGGCATAATTGACGTAACCATGACCTTCAGATTCCATCGTTTGTTTATTTCTGACTATTTTGGCAGAGAGAATCATTCCATATTGAGAAAAGTGGTCTTTCAACGTATCTTCTGTCGTTCCCAATGGCAGATCTCCGACAAATAGCTGGTGCAGTTGACGAAAAGAGTTGACTTGATAAAGACCCTGCCGATGGAGACACTGCCGATTTGGATTCGCTAGTTTGAATGAAGACGGGCCATAGCAGATGGTTAATTGACAGACTTGAATGCGAAAAGAATGAAGAAAACTTTGTTGGAACACAATTTTGAAGGCACTTGACTTAGCAGGCTAGGCTAAAAAAGTTCTGTTAGGACCATTTAGAAAGCATTTATTCACTTACCAACATAGCAGCAGCTAACCCTCAAATATATCTTCAGCACAGAAATAACGCTAGAACTGTGTGGAATGTGCGACGGTGAATTCTCCTGGAACTGTTAAATTTGCTTAGTCAAACCAAAAAGGAAACGCGGATATGAACATAAAGTGAAAAAATTAAATTCAAGTTTTAGGCAAAGTTACCGTAAGCGAATTTATGGCACACCAAGAATAGGACAAAAATTATTTGATAAACAATTGAATAACTTAAAAGTCATTTGACAATTAATCCAAATGAGAAACAGTTGGCCTTGACACGATTTGTTTAGAAATAATTGTTTGGTATTTGACTGTTTCTACAGGGTCCCAAAAAAAAAATCCCTACATTTCAAGGCACCGTACGACCATTTTTTTTATTTCACTTTTTATTGAACGATATGTCATTTTGTAGCCCTGGAAATTCTCTATCAGATGGTATGAAAACATTTCATTACTGAACAAATAAATTTGGATAAATGGACAGGACAAAATTAAAAATCTCGATTTCAAATCCGGGAATTTCCAGTTTTGTTGAAATAAAGAATGTGCAACTTATTTAGAAGCTGGTTGTTAATATTAATTTTTTTTCGGAGAAATGTTTTGAACACATAATTTTGTAGCGCTCTCTCCTCTTTCGATCCGTACATAAAACGTTTTCGAATTTTATTCGAAAAGGGACCATTTGGCTCTTAACACATTTTGGTCATATTAGAAGTTGACAGGCATTTTGAAAACTTGGGTTTTTTTATTCTGAGTTTTTTTTTCAAAAGACCATATATCAACACTCAGATCTAAATTGTTGGTTCTGTAGAGTGGGTTTTGTAGCTCTTGACATGCGCTACACGATGATGTTCACAGGTTTGAAAAATTTATTTTTTTTCGACCATTAAATATTTTAACAAGAACTAAAAATTCCCGATTCGAAATCGAGGTTTTTAATTTTGTGTTGTCAGTTTCTCCATATTTTTTTTCAGAAATAGAATGTTCATATACCATTCGATAGAGAAATTCCAGGGCTACAAAATGACATATTGTTTGAAAAAAAGGGAAATAACAAAAATCGCCGGACGGTGCTCTTGAAGCGTAGAGATTTTTTTTTGGGACACCCTGTAGAAACAATAGTTTCGCAATAAACAAAGTGAGCAATAAATAACTAATACAGTCGATCATCGATATGATATACACCGATATAGGCAATTACATCTGCTCGTTTCAAAAACCATCTTGTCCTATTCTGGGTGTGCCGAATTAACTGTAGGCAAATTCACTTAGAGCAGTGACAAGTATCGTTTTCAGTAAATTAATAGAAAAACCGCCCTATGTGACAAGAAAGGCGGGGGGGGGTCTGTTCTGGTCCACCTAATCTTTTTAATGTGCTTTTTTAGGCTTAAGCAAGGGTAGGGCAGCGTGTGTTGAAACGGACACGGCAGGAGTGACTCAAAACTCGCCGATGGCGAAACTAGCTATCGGAAAACTCGGCAACGAAATACTCGTCAACAAAAAGTTTAATTTAGCGCCCCTCCCTTCCTAGAGACCGCCGAGAAGGTCCGTAGAGTCAATTTTCGGTAGGCGATTCATGCCGTTAATAAGTTTTTAGTTTTTTTAAAGAAATTCGCCCTTGGCGAGATTTAAGTTTTTTCACATTGGTGATTGCCGAGGTTGACGAGTTTTTTGCGTTGGTTAGTTTTCGGTTGGCAAGTTGGTTGCGCCTTCAATTTATATACAGGGTGATCCAACTTTTTACCCATATTTGTTTTGCCCGTAACTTTTTTTATATTCATTGAAATTTTTTGTACGACAACTCATTTGAAAGCCCTGTTTCTACTATTTCGTTAAAAAAAAGATTGGCTCAGTTTGATTACTCTGAGCCGAGTTACGGACATTTTTATTTAATTACTGGAAACCGACAAATTTATTCAACAAATTCAACAAAAAATCAACAACAATGTTTCTTATCTTGTCTAAGCTTGTAAGGATGGAGAGCCAGATCTTCTGTGAGGATTCTTTGCACTGTTCCGTAACCAAGGCCGATCCCATTTGAAGCGCGACGAATAGACATGCCTGGCTGACCGGCCCTCCAGCAATGGCCAAATTTTGGTCAACTGGTGTTCATGCATGATGGGCTCCGCCACATTGGGGAATTGAGGTTCGAGTTCGTAGGTGGATTGGTCGGAATCCTGCACCAATCTTATGGGCACCTTTGAAAGGAATGGAAGGAGCGTCGAGACAAGATAAGAAACATTGTTGTTGATTTTTTGTTGAATTTGTTGAATAAATTTGTCGGTTTCCAGTAATTAAATAAAATGTCCGTAACTCGGCTCAGAGTAATCAAACTGAGCCAATCTTTTTTTTAAACGAAATGGTAGAAACAGGGCTTTCAAATGAGTTGTCGTACAAAAAATTTCAATGAATATAAAAAAAGTTACGGGCAAAACAAATATGGGTAAAAAAGTTGGATCACCCTGTATTATGTTAGACGACCTTCACTAATAGTAAAAAGTTAAAACAAAGAAAAACTTTTGTAAATAACTTTTATTAAAATAAACAGAAAACGGACAACAAAACTTTATTTTGACTACAGAATACCAAAAAAAAACTAGATTCTAGGCACCGGTTTTCACCAATTTCTGACTGCTGGTTTCTATATCATTAGCCAAAGGAACTCGATTTGAGGATGAAATTTTCGAGTCTGCAAGTATCTTGACACCTATTCTGCGACCATCTAGTTGTAGGGTTCATTAGCTAGCGCAATTTGAGCCTAAAATAAGTTTTGAAAAATGCGGTTGTCATATTGGACTTACAGCTTTAACAGTCGAAAAAGTGACAAATCCGAAGCCACGTGACCTATTTGTTTCCTTGTCCCGCTTGATTGTTGCCTCTACCACTGTTCCAAAGTCAGCGAAGAAGTTTCGAAGTGTCTCATCCGTAGTTTTATATGCAAGCCCACCTTAAAAATATAAGATAGATACTGATTCAGATTTCTATTTGAACAAAAAACTGGAACTAACCCACAAAAATAGCACATCTTTTACTTCTCCTAACACCATCATTTAAGGCATTCACTTTCATTCCTTCTATGATGTATGGACGAGCTTTAATTGCGTTTTCTAGCTAAACTGTGAGAACAATATCACTTTTTCAAAGAAAATATTAATAAACGTAACACTGCTTCTCTAGTTCTACTTTGGTCTTGATCATAGTTTTCTCTTTTTTTATTTTGTAGTTGAGCGTATGTTCAGACAAGCGCATGAAAAAATTTGAAATACTTGAAAAGGCTAAAACTTTTTTCTATTTCGAATTTCAAAATCTGTACACGCACATCAGCTTAGAAAAAATACACATTTTTGAACATAATGTTTTAACACAAATGGCTCCTGCTGTTCAGGCCTGCTTTGCGTCCACACACTTGCACCACAGGGAAAATCAAGCAAAAATTTATGTTTTTGAAATAAAAAATAACGAAAATTGTATATTTTTCACTGACAAAGAAGCCCGTGAACTGTAAAATAGAATTTCTTTTTATCCTATCTTGTAGAGCATAGTGGATTTACTTATCGTAGTCAAAAGGATTTTTCCCATAAATCAATTAAATTAAGAGTTTTCAGCAAGAGAAACATGCAAAATGCCTTATCTATCCAAAGGCCACCACAGACCAGGAACAAACCACAGAAGTGACCCGTCGAAAATCGTATTTTTGAAATTACATACCAAACAGTGGTCATCGCAAATTGAGTCGATCTGTAAAAGTCGTTTTATGAAAAACGCTTTTTTAAATAGTTTTAGTTTAAAATTGTTTAACCAAAACAAAAAATCCATAATGCTTTAAATACCCTGTAAAAAAACCAAATGGAGATCAAGGCATTTTCGCGATTTTCTCTTGCTGAAAACTTTCGAATTTTTTGATTTATTGGAAAAATCGAAAAGATTAACATATTTTGCTAGCTCCATTTTACAGTTCTTGGGGTTTTCATGTTAGTCTGACATTTATAAATTTTCCGAATTTGTATCAGACAAAAATTAAGGTCTTTCATTATGTTTCAAATTTTTGAAACACCCTTTACTTGTAACTAAGTGAGAATTTTTTTGACTTTATCCTAACATATGCTTGCCTATCTTAAACCTAAGCACAAGAAAAACCGGGAGACCAAGAAAATTTAAGTATAACCACCAGAGCATAATTGCCACGAAAACTGAACTAACCGCTTCTTTAGAAGAAAAAGTGACAGTGGCAAAGTCTCGCAAACGGTTAGTCTCTTTCTCACGTGCCATATGACAGTTAACATTCGGATCAAAAGTGGAAAAGAAATTCTTCAGAGATTCCTCAGTTATAGAGTATGGCAATGCTGGTAGAAAAAGTTCGTGCTGAGCATTTTTGTAAATCACCTCAATTTGTTCCCCATCGATCACATATGGTTGAGCATCCAGAGCAGCTTGTAACTTAAAAATCAGGCTATATATGTGTTTGCACCCTTCCCACAAAAATCGCATTAGTCCCACTTATTGTTTCCTCAAAAATTCTTTTCTTCCAAAAGTCTCAAAACATTTATGTGCACTATTCAATCATTTTGATGTGAAAATATTTTGCTATGGAAGTGGTGAAAAATATTTTGCTTTCGTGCCCCAAGCTAATTTTTTTCACAAAAGTCAGATATATAAAAATTTAGGCTTGAGGCTAGGCAAGTTTAGGATCGTCAATACAGTCGACTCTGTGATTAACGTCTTTCAAGGGACCAGTCCTAAGGGGACGTTAATTAGAGAGGGACGTCAATCAGAAAATCGTCAATTATAGAGACATTTTACTTACCTCTTTTTTTTAGTTCTAGATGCCGGACGTTATTCGGAGTCTTCATAATATATTTGGCGCATTATCACCATGAACAAGAACAACCAACAACTTTTGAATAAAGTATTTCAGAAGATTCTTTTGTTTTGGAAGAATATCCGCAAAAGGACATTAGTTTGAATAGGTTAGTGATTCATGGGAATGTGTCACGGATATGTTTTTCTGAAAGATTTCGATCCCATTTTTAGTTATTGTCTGTTGGTCATTTGGCGGATATCCGTCGGGAGTGCCGGATTACCGGATTGTCGAAAGTGAATATTGTTGCTTTTTTTGGTCAGCCAACCAAACTAAGCTCGGGGTGCCGGATTAGCGATGGATTCCGGATTAGCGGGGCGCCAGATTAGCGAGACTCGACTGTAAATAAATTTTGATAAGAATAATTTTTGTTCTGAGTGACTTGAATGACGGACGTAAGTTTAAATTGATTAGTGGATGATACGGATTTTTTTGGTAGAATTTGTGAAGAGACGTTATTCGGAGAGTATTTTATGAGGGTTGGACCAGCGCTAATGAGACTTTAATCAGAGAGGGACGTTAATCAAAGAGTCGTTAATCAGAAAGTCATTTATAAGTGAATTCTTTGTCGACCAACCAAACCAATCCTAAGGGATGTTAATTAAAGAGGGACGTTAACCAGAGCGTCGCTGATCAGAGAGTCGACTGTAATAATTTTTTCAGCCTTTTAATTGTTAAAAAAATGCGTAAAAAACTTATAAACACTATTCACAGTTAATAACAACAAGACATCTGCCCCACAAATGCACAAGTATCTTAAAAAAATTTCGAAGCTTCAGAGAGTGATTTGAAAACTTTTCAAGATTTTTGTAAGAACAAAATATTTGCGAAAAAAAGGGAAACCAAGGCTCATTTTTTTAGGAGGAGTGCAAACACATATAGACCCCTAAATTATTTAAAAGATATCAAAAAACCTGCAGGTACTTACTTCTTGTTCGGAGGAAAACCTAAGGTAAGCAATGCCTGATGATTTGCCAGTTTTAGAGTCCATTTTGACATTGCATTTCACCATCGGATCGAACTTAGAGAACACCTCCTTCAATTTGGCATCCGTTGTTGTCAGGGAAAGCTTAGTCACACATAAAGTTAGTTCAGATGGATATAATATTTTGACTTCCACTTCTTTGCCATCAATCACATGCGGTAGTGCAGATATCGCAGAGTTCATCTGAATATTATATTTATACGCGTAAAGAGGCTGAAAAACACACAAGCTTACGTTTTCCTCGTCTCCGAAATACACATAGCCTATCTTAGAACCCGGTTCTGCTCCATTCAAAACCACAGTGCCCACAAGACAGCCAAACTGAACATAGAATGCTGTGAGAGATTCTTCAGTAGTTTCAGATGACAACCCCTCAAGGATAAGATGGCGGAGCCGAGCGTCTCGAGCGATAACTGAATAAGTTTAGTTTTTTGCACAAACGGCATATACTGATTTCATAGTTTTTCGGTGTTTCTCCAAACCCTACTTCAGTAAATTTCACGTAAACCAATGAGTCTCCAAATTTATTTTTTGTTAATAACAAGCTGATGCCCGAAAGAAAGAATTTGAAAATCTTTTACGGTTATGAAAGTAGAAAACAAAAATTTTCGGCATGGCCAGGTCATGTTCTATTTGAGCTGTGGCACTTTAAATACACTTGTTCTATTTAGTTTTTTGTTCTATTTAGCCGTTTTTCAGTCCGTTTAGCCTTTTTAGGCCTCTACTATAACCTTTTTGTTAGTAACAAATCAGTGGGGCGGAAGGGGGCTAGATCACACTTTCACATACCGGCATGTGGAGGTGTATTCTACAATAGCTTTGGCGGACGGGGGTATTTGTGGTATTTCATCCTAGCACCAACTTTTCTTATTTTAGGATTGCTCTGATTACCGCACGCCCACCAATGATTGTCGAAATGAAAAATTTGACTGTGATTTTCATATCCCAGACTTCGATACTAGTTACCTGATTGGCCAAGAATAGAGTGCGGTCTTGCTTCCAAAGCTCTATGCAGCTAAAACAACAATTTTACATTCTGTTATCATAGTTTGACAAAAGTATACCGCTTCTTTGCTAGCAAAAGTAATGTAGGCACTATTCGTAGACTGATCTTCTTTTCATCTCGCATCAGTTTGCAGCTTAGGATTAGGCAAACTGAGAGTAGAATTCACGCAAAGTTTGTTCTGTAGCTGCACTAGGAAGTTGTTCTACGCGAAACATGTGACGAAAACGGACATTGCTTTTCCAGTCGTGCAGAAGATTGATGTTTGACACAGGCATGTAGACGGCAGCAGACACATTCAGACAGCGATATTGAGCCAGGACACGAGCATTGACTTGGAATTGATGAATTATGCACAGTCGACTTGTAGAAGGAAGTAAATATGGCAGAAGACGAAGCAATGGACGCATAGATCAGTGTTAAGGCTGTAACTAGTTTCACCCGTCAAATTACTGATTTACACCGACAAATCAAATTTGTTTCTTTCAAGGCTCCCGCAGACTTTACCCAATTACGTCCACCGAAAAAATCAGAAATTCATTTAGTTGAGAAATATTTATTTATTTTTCCATAAAATTTTATACTCAGAATGATTGCCAGATATTTGTGCTCATTTTGGTAGTGAGAAGATTCAAGAAAAAATAAATGAAAAGTTGGAAGACCAAATCAATGAAAATGGTGTTTCGGTAAAGTCAAGCCTGTTTTACTACCAAAATGAGCACAAACATGTGGCAATCATTTTGAAATCATCATTTGCAATCATTTGGTTTAAAACTTTTTGGAAAAATAAATAAAATATTTTTCAACTTATTCAATTTCTCATTGTTTCGGTAGACTGTTTCGGTGCAGTTTCGCTGAGCCTTTAAAGGACCATGGTTTTTATAGGCAGTGGTATTTCTGAGATTTGAATTGGCGGGGCATACTTTTTACTCCAAGAATATTCAGCTAATAATTTAACATTTCTTTCAGTTTTCACCTAAGATTTTATCAAAATTTGAAATTATTTACTAGTGGACCACACCTCCGAGTTTAAGTTCGGATTTTTGGCTACTTGAAAACTCTTTGTCTGAACCTAAACTCGAACTTGAGCTCCATTCAGTGTTAATAGGCTATTTATACAAATAAAATTTTGAAAAATTTTTTTTGAAAAAATGTACCGTATCACCTTTATCAATCCCCACCCTCTAATAATCCTTCACCGCTTATTTTTTGACTAGGATTTCAAAGTGAAAGCCAATTTTAATTTACAATTTCAAAAAATTTCTGGAGTTGAAAATCAATCTTCCATCAGGAATTGATAGAGGTTATACGGTACATTACGTAGTGTAAATAATTTGCCAATCTCTTGAAAAAAAAACTAACACAAATCTCTAAACCTGCAAATTAAATTTTTTATATATTTTTTATCTGATAGATAAGATTATGAAAAGAACGATTCACTATTCTTGCGGTGAGCACAAAATCATTTTAGCAACAGTCTTAGTTTTTCACCTGTTTGCATTTTCTACAATTTGTAAATTTTTTTCAGCGATGGAAAATAGCAAAAATTTTTATAAAATTTCAAAAAAATTTTTAAAATTCGAATAATACTTGAAAAATTGCTTTTAAAAGAAATACGGCATTTTCACGAAAAAATTCGTTAATCTTTCTCCCCTAAAATTTTAAACTTGAAAATGTTTTTGTCCTGCATGGAATTTTCTTATTGCTACATTATGCCATAATTGAACTCTTATTTCTCTGCTGCATACTGTCTCTTGTGATACTTTTGAATCTTTTTGTCTAAAACCTTTCAAGCTTGGGTGGATCAACTGGCTAATCATAATTTAACTATTTTACAGATAGCTATGGATAGTTCTGCTGATCAATCAGTTGAGGTTGAAGTCAAGCACAGTTCACCTGTGGCTGAGCATCCAAATGACGAATATGAAGAGAGCTCAGACGAGGGAAATAGCAGTGATGATGGAGTCTCCAAGAAACAGATGAAAAGGTAAATTTAGAAAATTGTCATTTAAATATTTATGAAACCAAGACTATTTAAATCGGTGCCCGAGTAAAAAGTACTAACTTCTCTACTGTATGTGTCTCAAAAATTGATATTTTTGCTTATACCTGGACACTCGGCCTAAAATAGCAATTTGAGTGAGAGTTCCGAAAAAATGGTATGCTTCGAGTAAGAATCGAACCCACGACATCTTTCGCAGGTTTCCGCTGCTCTAACACTGAGCTACAGAGCCCACTAATCCGGAAACCGTTAAAAATTGGTCGTGGGTTTGATTCCCACTTGAAGCATGTCATTTTTCCTTGTTTTCTCTATTGCTTATATTCCCTATTCTCAAACCCGGAAGTTTAGGTCGTCTAGAAAATTTGTGCGTTTTTAAGAGCTTTTATGATACGATATTTTCCATAACTATTTACCCCTCATTTTGTAGCTTAGGATCTTGGCTATAAAACGAGGTGTTAAATTTAAAAAATGACCACAAAACTTATTAGGAAGACACAGTGCCACAAAAGGTTCTTTTGAAAGAAAACACTAAAACTTTATGGACAACCTAATACTTTCTACCAATCCCACCCCTCCAAATCCCACCCTTGGATTTATCGAATCTCTGGATCCAGACTTCATCTCTAGTCATGAAATAATTTTTAGTGTTAGTGTTAATTTTTTTTATTTTTTCTAACAATTGCGTGAAAATAATTTTATTCGCTGAAAAATTTAAAACAGTCTTGCTAAGCAAAAGTAAAATTCTACAATTTTGATAAAATTTTAGAATCTAATAAATACAAATTACAGAATCTTCGAAATTTATTAGCACAACAAAGTACCGCGTGGTCCAAGAATTTTAAGCTTTTTCTTTTCGCTATAACTTTTTTCTGCACCGTCTTTTGAAATCCTGTAAACTCAATCGACTCAGAATTGAAAAGCAATTTCCTGGTATATAAAGTCAAAAACGCGATTTCCTTCTGGCGCCCTGTAGTTTGGCCCTACCTATGCAGAGATCATCCCCAGACCAGCACCCAAATTACAGAGGTGACCAAGCAAAAATCGAGTTTTGACTTTATACAACGAAAAATTGCTTCTCAATTCTAAGTCGATTTGCGTTTACAGAATTTTGAAAAACAGCGTAGAAAAAAGGTATAGCGAAAAGCAAAGGCTTGAATTTCTTGTTCCACCTTGTACTATCAACCACGTCTTTACCTCTAAGTCACGAAGCAACAGTCTAACTAATATTAATTTTTACATTTTCAGTGTTTGCGTCCGTCCAACCGCCTCATCTAGCACACCTTTCGTAATCCAACCCGAGCAACCCCCTCAAAACCTATTTCATGAAAGCAACAGAGACGAGCACTACTCTTCCAGTGATTCCTCCAAATCTCCGTCACCAGCCCGAAAGTCTAAAAAGACTTCTAAAAAAGATTCCGCGCCCAAACCAACCAGGTCGCCGTCGCCTAAGCGTAATCCTACTGGACGACCAAAAGCTGTAGATTTGAATGAAAAGACGGGGAAGTGTTCAAGGAAAGGCGAGAGCAAGACAAATGGGTGGAAAAGAGCACGGACAAGCAAAATGAACAGGACGTCCAGCAGGTCATGGAGCCAATGGTGCTTACCAAAGCTGGAGGTTAGTTGAAAGTTAAATAGTAGCAAAAGAATAATAGACTAGCTTTTTCAACTTTTGAAAAAAGTCGACATGTTTCTAAACTTTTTGTTGTAAAAGGCCACTTGTGAAATAAAAATGTCCTTATATATCCAAATTCATTGAGATCTGGTGAAAATTAGTTTTGGCCGGTGAGGTTTGACTAGAAATTGTGAGGGCCACAAATTTCTTTTGGACAGTTTATTCAAAAGTATTGTTACAATTCTGACCGGATACCAGCGGATTTGCATTAAATAGGTTATATGGATATTAGTACAGTCGAACCTGAATACAACACCACCGCGATATAACCCGATAATGGACCGATTTGGTCAGCATTAAAGCAAAGTCAAATAAACCCTCGATACATCGGTCGGTCCCTTGGGATGGTGTTCTATCCAGGTTTGACTTCAACAACTTTTTTATCAGAAAGGTTAATTAAGAAATGTCGACTTTTCTCTTAAGTTTAAAAACCGAGTGAAAAATTCGTTTCGAGTTGGTAATTAAGCACAACATGTATACTACTAGGCTTGGCAGCGGAACGAAAATACCACATGATCCTCGGATTGTGATTTTCGAAAATTTTGAAAATTCCGACGCCAAATCTATCAAGCTCATAGTTAATCTCAAACAAATTCTGTTTTCAATAAATTTTCAGAAAACTCTCAAAATTGACATAATTTTTTCCAATTTCTTGGAAATCTAGCAAAATAAAATACTAATCCCGATTTGGATTTCTTTTTTTCTAATGGAAATCCCGAAAATTTTAAAAATCCCGATCCCGGGGTGTCCAAAATTGCCAACCCTATTACTAATTAAGTAATTAATTTTTCATTAATGATATTTGCAAGTTCAAATTTTTTTAGGTGCCTATATTCCACCAGCCAAGCTGAGAATGATGCAGGAAAGATTGCTGGAAAAGAACAGTGAAGCATATCAGCGTCTGCAATGGGACAAGCTCAAGAAGAAAATCCATGGTCAGGTCAACAGGGTCAACATAGCCAATATTGTGGATGTGGTCAGAGCACTACTGCAGGAGAACGTGTTGAGGGGCAAGTAAGAATATTTTTGCAAACCCTGATTTACAATTTGTAAAAAATCCCCACTTTTTCAGAGGTATTCTGGCCCGTTCGATCATCCAAGCTCAGTCCTTTTCGCCTTCATTTTCGCATGTGTTCGCAGCTCTGGTAGCCATCATCAACTCCAAGTTCCCCAATATCGGCGAGTTGGTTTTGCGCAGGTTGATCATCCAGTTCAAGAGAGCCTTTCGCCGCAACGACAAGATGACCTGTGTGACCGCTTGCAAATTTATAGCCCATTTGGCCAATCAGAGGTATAGTTGAGATAAATATTATTGCTAAAAACAATTTCTACCACCCATTTTTTTAGAGTAGCCCACGAGGTGGTGGTATTGGAAATGTTAGTCTTGCTCATGCAAACACCCACTGACGACTCCATAGAAGTGACTGTGACACTGTTGAAGGAATGTGGAGCCATGCTTCTGAAAATTACTCCAAAGGATCCAATGGTAGGTGGAATTTTGAGTTGTTGAAAAATTATAAAAATGGATGTCTTATGCCCTTCACCAATAATTTTGTACACATCGGAGATATTTTTGGTAGTAAAACGTGTTTTGTTCATGCAAACACCTATTTATAATAAAGGAGAAAATTATGTTATAATAAAGGAGAAAAATCAGGTTAATCCAGACGGAGAGTCGAACCTGGGAGCACAAACGAGTATCTAAATATCGTTACTCCAAAAGCTCGTTCTCTCTTAAAGTTCGACACTTTTATATTTTTGGACTCTTTTATTAATTATTATTTGTCAGTCTAGTCTTAAAAGTTTCAGAGATTTCAATTTCGCATGTTATTTATAAGAAACAAGACAGTTCTGTCATTTTATTTTTTTCGATATAACATACACTTTTTCGGATTGAAAATTATTTTTACAGTCAACTCCCTCCAGAGTACACACCCAAGGGACCGGCGCCCGGCTTGCACTATGGCGAGGGGTGCACTATGGCGGGGAGTTACGATTAAGTAAGTTGACTGTATGGTGGCCAAACACATCGGAACCGGGTGTGCACTATGGCGGGTGTACACTATGGAGGGAGTTGACTGTAATTAAGAGTTTCGGCTCTAAATGGCAAAACTATCGCGACTCTCAGGAATAACCGGCAAAACGAACTAGACTAACAAATTAAAATTGTTCGAAGACCTAAATAACAGAGTGGAAAAAAAGTAATGGACTCTAGGCGGGAACGAACTGAAATGATGCACTACAAATCGAGACTCGACTGTATTTCAAACAATATTTTTTCTTTTCTTTATTAAATTAGTTTTTGTCTCACTATAAATAATTTTCACCAAATTTTAAGCCATATTTGAGCGTCTGAGAGCAGTACTCAACGACTGTGACTCCATTGAGAAAAGGACGCAGTACATGATTGAGACCATGTTCCACATTCGCAAGACCAAGTTCGCCGCCTACCCCATAATGCCTGAGGAGTTAGATTTGATTGATGAGGACGACCAGTTTGTTCACTTGATTGAACTCAACCCTGAGGATGGCAAACCTTATGATCCACAGCTGGAATTGAGTGAAATTTCAGATTCTTACTCCTTATTTTCAAAATCATACCCAAATTTAGACATATTCAAATACGATCCAGACTTCGAGAAAACTGAGGCCGAATATGAAGAGATCCGCAAGGAAATCATCGGAGATGCCGATGACTCGGACAAGGACGAGGATGGGGAAGATAATGATGATGAAGAAGGCGGTGACATGGAAGTAGAAGCCTTGGGACCAACAACCATAGTTGACATGACTGAACAGGACATGGTCGCATTCCGCAGAAATGTGTACCTAACCATACAGTCCTCTTTGGACTTCCAGGAAGCTGCCCACAAATTGATCAAAAATGAGTTAAAACCTAAGATGGAGGTGAGTGAAATCAGGAAAAAAATCGAAATTTAAAAAATTTTATACACACCGTATTCTCTTTATTAGTTCCACATGTGGGATTATTTTCAATCGTCCGAATGCCGGAAAAATTTGGTGTCGATCTCGAGATTCTTGGGTGCTCAACGAAAATCTAAAAAGTGGAATCAGTACAGCATGTGGGAGTTAAGAAAATGCAATAAACAGCTTTGTTAAATTTTTTGACCCTACCGGAGCAAACCTCTCCACAAATGAAATTTTTTTTAAAGTTTTTCCATACACCCTATATCGACCTAAAATGGCCTCAGAAGTTCAAAAAAGACATTATTTTCAAGTTCTGGTCTATAAAAAATTGAGTTTTGGACATTTTGAAATTTCGACCATTTGCCTGTTTTGGCATGTTTTGGTCACTGGAGCTAAGCAAAAATAGTCTCTAAATGCATTTTTGTTCGAGAGTCTTGCTCGGAATTATGTCTAAGGTGATCTCTAACTATCCAAGCCCCATGCGCCCACTTGGGGTCGCAGGGGCTTGGTTGCTTGGGGTTGAGATGCAACACCACATACCTTAGACACAAATCACTCGAAAGTGACTCTAGATGCATACAAAATGTATGCATACCAGAGTTTTTCATGCGGTAGGTCCCAATCAACAAAACTATGTTCAACATCTTGCTTTTTACAGTAAATTTGCCCATTTTTTGTCCATTTGCACCCCAATACAGCCCTAAATCCCTTCAAAAATGGTCAAAATATGTACTTTTGGGTGATCCCAAAACTCAATTTTTTATTGACTAGAACACAAAAATAATGTCTTTTTCGAGCTTCTGAGGCAATTTTAGGTCGATAAAGGGTGTTTGGAAACACTTTAAAAAAATTTCATTTGGGGGGGGGGGGGTGGTGGGTGGTTATACTCCGGTAGCGCCAATTTTTTTCCCTGAGCTGAGATACAATTTCTTAAAGTTGGGTGTGTGGGTTTAATAGAGAGTGTGGAACTAATTGAGAGAATACGGCATTTTAAAGCTTAAAAGTTCAAGTGTCTACCCCTTAAAGAGTATTTTTCTCTTAGACTACCTTTTTCGGACCCTTGATTTTTTTCACCTCAATCCATTCCAATGAGAAGTGTGCTGGTTTTTGGCCGCAATTGGCCAAATAGCCTTGGTATTATGGGTGCAAGAGGTTCGAATTAGGTGAAAATCGACAAAGTTGGCTTAGATAAAAATACTCCTTATAGGCGGCGGGCACTTGGGCTGCTGTCATTTTATAGTTTGGAACAGTTTCGGAACACTCGCTGAAGAAATTTGCCTTGCTTCCCCAAGCTAATTTTTTTGCGAAATTTTTTTTTCAGATCTTTCACTGTTTCATAAAAAGAATGGAAAATTTAAAAATAAAAGCTTTTTTGCTAAAAAATTAGCGTGTGTGGGACCAATGCAAATTTCTGGGTGGGTGCTCCGAAATTGACTGAGGTGTGTGTTTCGAAGTTTAGTCTATAGTTGGACTACACAAAAGTACAACATAAAATAATTAAATTTTTTTAATCATTACCTGAATTTCAATCTAGAAAATGGCAAAAATAAAAATAAAAAGTTTCACCCTGGGCGGGTTTGAACCTTTGATACTAAAATTTTTTTTAATCAAAGTTTATAGCTCTAAAGTACATCTTTTGCCCAGCTTCTTATTAATTTTTACATATTCAGGCTGAACTTTGTCACATGATAGTGGATTGCTGTGCCCAACAACGTACCTACGAGCGCTTCTACGGCCTGCTGTCTGAGCGCTTCTGCAAGTTGAGAAAAGAGTTCCAGGAGTGCTTTGAAAAGATCAGTCGAGACACTTACAACGCCATCCACCGCTTCGACATCACCAAACTCAGGAATATGGCCAAACTTATGGCTCATCTATTGGCCACTGATGCTATTGGCTGGGAAGTGTTAAGTGAGATCAAGCTAAACGAGACTGAGACTACTTCATCTGGACGCATCTTCATTAAAATTTTGTTCCAAGAATTGGTGGAGATCATGTCCCTTGTCAAGGTCTACGAGAGAACTTGTGATCCGTAAGTAATTTAGCTCATAATAGAGTCACTTACAATATAACGGCATCATCTTGGGCTCGTTTCCGCCTAGGGAACGACAATTTTTTTAGAGCATAGGAGTGTTTAGCTACGAATTTTATTGCAAAACTGTAATCATTGACAAAAATGATTAGGAAAATCGAAAGTCTCACAATATTTAAAAAGAATTAAGAAAAGATTGCTTGAAGACAGCAATACAAAATTTAGGGGAAAAAGTCGGCACTAGCAGACAGTCGGTTCCCATTTTTGCCTTGTTCCCCCCTGCTGATTTTTTTGAAGAAAAAATGGGAACCGATTTTCCACTAGCCTCAAAAAGTATAGGCTGCGTCTTAGCCGTAAGAGACTTGAGTGGGTGCCGTCATATGGAGAGTTGATTTAATTAAATTCCAAATATTATTACAACTCTTTTACAGGACTCTCCAAACAGCATTTGAAGGCATTTTTCCGAGAGATCACCCCAAAAACACTCGATTTGCTATCAACTTCTTCTCCCTTATTGGTCTGGGAGGTTTGACGTTAGTTGTTTTTTATTTATAAAACTCATCCAAAATACTATCTTTAAATTTTAGCTTGGACCTGAGAGAGCACCTAAGCAAGAAAGTAGCCAAGCAACAAAACAACATCAAAAAGGAGGAAGAAAGCGGGGCAGAAGATTCTTCTTCAAGCAGCTCATCGTCATCATCTTCTGACTCAGATTCAGGTAAATTTGGGAAGCTGGATTTACCGAAACTATTGAAATTTTTTTTAGAGTCGTCAAGTTCATCTTCCAGTTCATCCTCTTCGTCTTCTGATTCTGATGCTAAGAAAAAGAAGAAGCGAAAGAGCAAAAAAATGCAAAAGGTAGGTATAAGAGATGCTCATGCGGGCTCTGTATGCATTCTCGCCCAGCTCAAGGCAAGTATGCCTTGGTCCCTCCTGTTGAATTTTTAAGACATTTTTTCCATAGGTCACAAAAATTGTTCATTCACACTTTGCAGTTATTTTAAAGCAGAGAACACCCTTGGTAAAAAAGTTTGTAAAATTATTTTGTCTTCGTCTTCCAAGCTGATTTATAAAATCAGAATCTGAAAAAAGATTAGCTTGGATGATCAAGTCGAAAAAAATTTCAGAGATTAAAAAAAAATTTTTTTGCTTAAATTTATTCAAAAAATGTAAATAAACACTTTTTGTAGAAAAACTTTTTTTTTAATTCAACAGGGAGGACCAAGGCATACTTTTTTTTTGGTGGTGGGCGTGAATGCATATGAAGCCTTAGACGTTCGGTCGCTTTTTTGCCACATGTTTGTTTAAATTCTCACTTTTATTCATTTATTTTTTAATTTACTCGGCTCTACCCTGTTTCATCCCAAATTGTTTCCGCCAAAAATCGTTATAGCCAAAAACGTTTCATTTTAATAAATTAGTTTGCTACATATGGTTTTTCTTACTAATTTTGTGAACATTCTCATTTACAAGTTCATACTCAGATTGATGCCAGAGAAAAGGGCTACATTTTGAGCGTGAGGTTGTAAATGACCATGTCTGCAATATTTTCTGAACACCCTAAAATTTCAGGAATCGACTTTTTGAGAACTTTTGGTGTTTTTTCAGCAAATATTGCAGACATGGTCATATACAACCTTATACGCGAAATTTAGCCGTGCTCTCTAGCATCAATTTGAGTATAAGCTTGTAAATTAAAATGTCTACAAAATTAGCTAGAAAAACCATGTGTAGAAAACTAATTAATTAAAAATGTAACGTTTTTGGCTATAACGGTTTTTGGCGAAAACAATTTGGGACGAAACAGGGTAGAGCCATTTATTCATTACAATTTTGGCAACGCGTTCTATCAAGTCTCAAGCTGCACCAGCCTTGCGACATTTATTTAAAAAGTGAAATCACCATAAAATATCGAAAAAGACGCTAATTCAAAAAATGTGAGCACAAAGGGTTAACGAACAATACTTTTTGATACCTGTGTTTAAAGATTTTCCCTTTGAAAATTTTGTACAGAGTGACTAATCCGCTTTTCACTCAAAAAGTGGTTTAAACTGCTTTTTCGAGCATTTTAGCATCTTAAACGTGTAGAAAACATGTGTTTGAGGCTAGGTCGACCGTTTCCAGAAAGAAAAATTCTTGATCGAAAAAATCCCGTTTTTGTCGTGCGGGACCAATGTAAAAGATGCTACAGGGTAGCTGAATTGCAATTTTTTTTTAAAGTTAGTTAAACATGCGCTGAAAAAATGTTTTTTAACTATTTTTTACTATTTTTTTATGTTTTTTGATACTAAAACACTTCAAAAAGCTCTTAAAATCACTGTTTGAGTAAGAATTGGATTAGGCACTTCAACCAAATTTTGACTGAGCTCATTTTACCATTTTTAACCTTTTTTATTTGCAGAAATCTTCCAAGAAATCCGACACATCAAAGAAACAAGAAAAAGCAGTATCCAAAAAATTGAGAGATGCACAAATCAAAGAAGAATTAGTGGATCCAGAGTATGAGGCAGACAGTCGTATGGAGAAAGAGAATCGTCGTGGCGGAGCTGAAGACCCTCCACGTCGTAGACGTAGAAGCTCCAGCAGAGGCAGTAGAGGAGAAAAAAGTCCAGTTAGAAATCGTTCCAATCGACATTATCAAAAGAGCAGATCTCCAGGATCACCGCCGGCAGAAAAACGAGCCAGGGATGAGGATAGACATGGCAGAAATGACAGAGGTTTGTGATTTTTCACAGTATTTTGGATTGCAAAAGCTCCTAACATACAAAATATAATTAGGAATTTGATATTTCACACAATATTTTGGATATGAAAAACTCAAAATAATGATTACATCACAGTAACCTTTTCTATCTAAATTTGAACCTAAGTCCAAAATTGATTGAGAGGTGAATGCTGAACTTCAACCGAATCTATACTAAACGATTGATTTTGAGCAAAAATCTCTATTTGGAAACCGTGCGTCTTCTGGCAAAAATTAAACATGAGCCCCCACCCCTCATTTAAACCTGAGCTCGAACAACAACCAAAAGAGTATTTTTCTCTCAACCAGCTTTTTTATTTTTTATCTATTTCACACCGTTCCCGCCTAGGGTCGGACACTTTTTCAGACCCTAGTCTTACCCTTAATGTACTTCTGTCTGGTGCAAAAAATCACAAGGATTCCAATTTTTCACCGATTGTTTTTATGAAAAACTATATTTGTATAATTTGGACCCGCAACTCTCCAAATAGCGCACGTATGATTCCTAAATAAGTGTGTGCTATTGGAGAGTTGCAAGCCTAAATGACTACATTATGGTGTTTCACAAAAACAACCGGCAAAATCTGAATCCTTGCAATTTCTTGCACGAGCCGGTGAATTACATTCAGCAAATAGCTCCTAAATTTAGGGTAAAAAAAGTGTCAGACCCTAGCCGGGAACGAAGTTTTCGGGCGTGCGTTATTTACAGAGTCGACTGTACCGGATCCTCTCTAATGAAGCTCTTCTCTCTTTCTCAACTTCAAAGATCTGTATCTGAAGGCAGAGTAAATATTTTGTAGAATACTTTTTTTACGTTTTCTCAAATAAAACGAGCTTCTCCAATTACATATATTTTCGATTCTGGGTTTACACCGAAAAATATTAAGTGGAACCCAAACCTTGTCCACTTTTGGACAAATGAAAAATTCAGGCCGAGGGAATTCTATTACTAACTAAACGCATGTAAAAATTTATTGACCAGTTCAGTAATCCACGCGAATTTCAGATGAGAGACGCAGAAATGATCAGAACAAAGAAAGTTCGCGGCACGAAGACGAACATCAAATGTCTCCACCTTCTTCTTACAGAGACCGCAGACGTCCGGATCAAGAAAGAAGTCGACGATCCAATTCACCAAGGAATTCTAACAATCGCCGCAGAGACTAATACTGTTTTGAGAATGGATACATTGATTTACGTTGAAAATGCAAATTTTGCTGATGGAAATGGTTTTTTTCTGTGAATAAAATTGTTTTTTAAAATCTACCAGTCAAAAATTTTTTTGTTCTAATGTTTTGTAGGGCAATACTTTTTTATCTTAAACATTTTAGGTTTCCGGACTGGCCTGGGGAAAAGGGCCTCTTCATGGCCCTCACAGTTAACATAATATAGAGTCGACGCTTTGCATTCCGTTTCTGTGTTCATGACGGCTCTTTGTCAGGGTTATTATTTTTAATTATATACTTCTTCGGTAAATCAACAGAATTAAAAAGGCTGAATAGATTTCAATTTTATTCATTTTTGACTGTGATTTTCACTAAATTGTAAAATAAAGGCAGTTACTAAAAATGATTCTGATCAACAAAATAATAATTTTGGCTTCAAAATAAATGGGGTTCAACTCAATTACTGAAAAAATGAAGTGTGCAGCCAAATGGGTTTAAACCAACAACTTTCACATGTGTAAATATAACTGCTTTTGGGCGGTTCACTAAACGGGGATTAGCTTTTAGCAAAAAATCGATTGAGCGGGTCAAACTTCCAGTCCAAAATGATTAATTGTATGGTTAGTGTAGTTTAAGGTGGTTTAGAATAGATTGGTGTAGAGTTCGGAGCAATTAAGCATATCGAACGGGAATTCTGATCCGCTTAATGGCTTTCAAGTTTGAAAGTTTACTCGTTTTAGAAAACGCCCAAAAACCAGTTATTTATATCTCTTAGTCACTGGTTTCTAAGAAATTCTGAAAAAGAGTGGCGTCGGTGTAGTGCACATAGTGTAGTCGGTGTAGTGCAATCATAACCGAGGTTGCTGGTTCGAATCCGCCAGTACCACGTCGTATTTTAACAAAAGGAGTCACTTTTCCACAAAAAGAGACACTTTTGTCCGAGTTGCATTCTGCCTTTAATTGATGTTGTCCGTAGCCTCGTTTTTCTCTGGGACCCAGTTCATGTTCGAATCTCAGTAGTTTGCAAATCATCCGTTTATTTTTGCTCGCAAAAAGTCAATGTTGATAAAATAATAGCTCTGATCATAACAAAAAAATCAGGAATGGCGCTACTACAAAACGACAATTAAACGCTTGGCATAATGGACGGTTCGATTTCCAGACATTTGGACAGAAACTCATTTGGTCAGGAAACCTAATTGAATAAAATAAACCGAGAGCTGAACCGAGAGCTTAAACCGAGAGCTGAAAAAAAGGAACAAAAGAGAGAAGATACCTAAGGCCAAGATGACAGCATCAACAGAGAAGAGAGCCAGAATTTTTTAAACCGAGAGCTTTAGGACTCCCACACCAGAGTTTGGCGGTTATAAAATGACTATTTGTCTTTTACTGATTTCGCGGTGTATTTTATACGAAAAAAAAATGCGATTCTAGTTTCGGGCGAAGTCATTTTTGTTGCAACTTCCTGAAAAATATGTCACAAAAAGTAAAAACATGAACCTGAATTTCTGACTTGCTTTTTACTTCCACCTCTTTCGTGTTATATCTTGCAAGAATTTTTATTTCCTTTCGGGACCCCAGATATATTTTATTTTCGACTTTTCAGACATAGGAGGTTGAAAAATTATAGACCCGGGTCTATAATTAGAGCGGATACGGTACTCACTGTTGGCTTGTTCACGTTGTTAGAGTTAGAGTTCGAGTTAGAGTTCGAGTTAGAGTTCGAGTTAGAGTTCGAGTTAGAGTTCGGGTAAGAGGTTTTCACGTACTTTAATACCCGAACTCTAACTCCATGGTGTTCACGTACATCGAGTTAGGGTTAGACGTTGAGCTTGAAAATGTTCATGCATATAGCCATACTTGCACGGCCGAAAAAATCGGCGCCGGCGCCCTTGGCGCGGGCGCCCTCTTTGTGAAAAATCGGCGCTGGGCGCCTTGTCAACCAAGAAAATCGGCGCCGGGCGCTATTGACAAAAAAGTTAGCGCCGGTGCGAAAAATGTGAAAAATTGGCGCCGCGCGCCAAGTATAAACACAAGAAAAGTAGCTATGCAAAGTATTCATTTTAAATATTTTACATGTCAATCAATTCGCTATTATAAGTCAAAATGCTCTTGTTTTTTAAAAGTACGTGTCAGAAGCAGTCGCTGAAGTGTATCAAAATCGGCACCGGCCGCCGAACCGGGCGCCCGGTGTAAAATTCAACTCTGCGAAATCTGAAATTTTTTGAGAGAACTAAAGCTGTATGTGTCATATAAGCTGAAAAAGCCAAGAAAATCAGTACAAAACACAGTTTAAAATGCCTACTTCAATAATTTTAAAAGTTATGAAAAAGCACTGAAAAAAGGGCGCCGGGCGCCGGCGCTCGACTACGCAATTTTCGAAATCGGCGCCAGGCGCCGGCGCCAGCGCCGGCGCCCCAATTTTTTCAAAATTTTCCGGGCGCATACCGGCGCCAGCGCCAGCGCTGGCACCCGTGCGAGTATGTATATAGCTTAGATTGCTCAGAATCTCACCTCAAAGCCGTCCAAAGCCACCAAAAGTTAGTTTTTGGGGGATTTGCTGCAAGGAATGCAAGTTATATGCATCAACACCTTCAATTTCAACCTCAAATTCTAACTGTAACTCGAGGTACATGAACACCCTCGAGTTAGAGTTAGGATTAGAGATGATACCGGGACGGTACGGGACAATCCCGACCGACCGGAGCATTTTTGACCCTTGTCCCATCCCGAGCGTCCCGCCCGGAATTTTTTTCTGATTGTCCCGTCCCGGTGTCCCGTCCGGAAAAATCCGCTGTCCTGTCGTCCCGTCCCGGAATTCTTTTTCGTCAAATTCTGTCCCGTCCCGAAAATTTTCAATGCATCAACTTATTGTTTTGAGGATGCAATTACATGTGGAAAATCGAATTTAAGTAGGAGCGAAAAGCAGAAGTTGCTATTTTCAGAAACCAACTCGATAATGTTACCATTTGAATTTTAAAGTTACCAAGCTTGATCTTTTAGCAAATTTAACCAGCATGTCAAACGTAAATAAATAATTTACGGATCATAAATTGCGATAACTTAGTCCCGAACGGAAAATTTTCAGTCCCGTCCCGTAGATTTCTATGTCCCGTGAGTCCCGCTCGAAATTTTTTGTCTGCGTATCCCGTCCCGGTGTCCCGTCCCGGGAATTCGCTGTCCGACGTCCCGTCCCGGAATTTTTTTTGTCAAATTGTGTCCCGTCCTGTCCCGAAAATGTCTTTTCATCATCTCTAGTTAGGATAAAGAGAGGTGTTTACGTAACCAAAATCCCAAACTCTAACTCTAACTCGAACAACGTGAACAAGCCAAAAAGAAAGTATCTTTTGAATGCGCGCTAACGCAAAAAGCTTGCAAGTCTGAAAAAAAAAATTTGACACGAGCGATTTCAAATAAGTGAATGTAGTTCAAGTAACACCTGAGTATTATCTCTGAGCTGGTATGCATCAATGGTTAGCATGCTTATCAGTAGCCCTGCTAATCTCAGAATGCTTATCGACGTGAATTGAATACCAGCTCCGATGGTGAGTCGCATTGTCAGCTATAAACACAGCACTATATCTTTTTTTGCCAAGTGGCATCAGTAAATGTCACTTTTTAATAATGGACGATACGTAAAAATGCCACGTTTCGGAGAAAAAGTGCCACGTTTTTGTGAAAATGTGCCACGTTTTAGAAAAATGTGCCACGTTTTTGTGAAAATCTGCCATGTTTTCTGACAATAAGTTTTCTTAGACAAATCAATGATTTACACCTGAAATTTTGAAGATTACCATTAGCTTGCTATTGATATGTCCTTGGAAACAAAGTGACCAATGAAACCAGGCATATCTGTGCAAAACTAGGCAAATTTGAAAAAAAACGTGGCACTTTTTCACAAAAACGTGGCACTTTTTCTCTAGAACGTGGCATATTTCAGTGTTATCCTTTTAATAATAGACATTGTTTTAGCCATTTCACATCTTTGTTAATCTTTGTGTGTGTTTTGAGCCACAGCTGATTTTCCCAGATGTCACTTTATAGACATTTTAGATGAATGCTAACATTAACAATGCTCATTGAATTGGCAAGCTATCGCTCGTGTTATGAAATTCTTACAAAATCCAGCTAACATCCGATTAATGGAAGAAGTTGGCTGAAGTACACTATTTAGAGTAGCCCAAAAGTGCGTTTTTTCAAGATCTTACTTTTTTTAGGCCGTTTAAACGATAGAAACGGCCAAAAAATAGGTGGGATGTACATTTTCCGAAAAAAACAATTCGACTGCCTTGGTTCCCCCTATGGTTTTCGGTCATTTTTTGACTTAATTGCAACTATTGACACTGAGAAGATGAAATTTGAACACAGTTTTGTTAACTGGGTCCTGCCGCATAAAGAAACTATGCTATGCATGCTTTTTCATGCGTCCAGAGTCACTTTCGAGTGATTCTTGTCTAAGGTATGTGGGTGTGCGCATCTCAACTCCAAGCCCCTAAGCCCCCTGCGCCCCCGAATGGGCGCAGGGGGCTTGAGAGTTAGAGATGCGCGCACTCACTTACCTTAGACATGATTCCCAGCAAGACTCACGATCAAAAATGCATGGAGAACCCTTTGCAAAAAGATCCAGTAACCAAAACGGGGCAAAATACAAAAATGACCAAAAACTATGGTGGGGACCAAGGCAGTCGAAATTTTTTTTCGGAAAATGTCCTTCCCACGCTTTTTTTTGGCCGTTTCTATAGTTTTAACGGTCTTAAAATTGTTTAGACTTCGAAAAAAGGTACTTTTGGGCTGCCCCAAATAGTGCACTCCTGCCGGACCTTAAATGTTGGTGATGTTTTTGATTTTTTTAAATCTTTAGCAAAAAACCTCGGTTTTACGCATGAAAAATAAAATTCTGACACCAGTTTCGTGAGCAGCGTGCTTGATTTGCTTACAAAACTACTAAAGGGGCATGCCCACGCTAATAAGAGGTGGTGCCGGGAATTCAAAATTTTTCCTAATCACTGAACTTGTGTACGGATTTTTCAACTTGGTTTCTAACAAAACCATACCTAAAATTGAATTCTAAGCCTTGTTTTGTTAGAAACCAAGTTGAAAAATATGTACAGAAGTTCAATGATTAGGAAAAAATTTGAATTCCCGGCACCACCTCTTATTAGCGTGGGCATGCCCCTTTAAAGAGCCATCGCCACGCGTTCTGGATTGTCTCCTGCCAATTCAAAATTTTTCGTCTTATCATTGAAATTCTGTACGGATTTTATCAGATCGGTTTCTTACAAAACAAGGCCTAGAATTTGATTTTAGGGATGGTTTCGTTAGAAACCAGGTTTGAATATCCGTGCAGAAGTTGAATGATTGGTAAATTTTTTTGAATTCGCGGTGGATGACCGCTGTCGGACACGGCAATTGAAAATATACGGTGGCATCTTCGAAAATGTGTCTACATAAAAGTACGGCTAAAAAAGAATTCTACACTACAAAGAGAACTACAATATCTCGCAAAAAACAGGAATTTCTGATGCTCCTACTACAAACTACAAAACTAAAAAAGTTTGAAAAAAATTATTAGTACTTATTTTATGATACAAATCAGAAAGTCTTGAACAATAATCTCGAATTTTTTAAAGTTCTCTTAATTTATTTTTTATCTCCACAAATTAATTTTACAAACACCTAACTAAAATAATTTGATTAAATGTTGAAATTATCAGCAATTGTTTTGACTCTATTCTACTTATGCGTAGTGACAAATTGTGGGCAAGACAAAAACGTGCCAAAAAGAAAACTAAAATTTTATTTGACAATCAGGCCATGGCATTTAGTCATATGCAGTTTCTTGGTACAATGGCTGATCTACTTGTAGATGCTGGACAGGAAGTGGTGAGTTGCGTGTTTTGAGCGTCTCTTCTAATGTGCAAGGCCTTACTTCTGGCAGGCCTGGGCCCCAAATTTTCGGCCCAGAAAGGGCTATTCAAAAAAATTTGTCCCGTGGCACGTCTTCCATATAGTTAACAACTTTTACAGACTCCAAAAATTTTCCATAGTCAACTAATTTCACAAAGTTACCGTATTTTCTCTATTAAACGGGCCGGCCCGTTTATTTTTCAACCCCTCGGAAATCGGAAAATTTTGAGGTCGATCTCGAAATTTTTGGGTGCTCAACCAAAATCTAAAAAGTGGAATCGGTAGATCTCGTGGGAGTTAAGAAAACGCAGTAAACAGATAAGCAAAATATTCACTCTGGGCTGAGATATAAGTCCTCAAAGTCGAGGGCCCGTTTATTAGAGAGTGCCCGTTAAATAGAGAAAATACGGTAATATATTTTGCATACTTAACCAGATTTTCATAGTCGATCTCATTTTCGTAGTTAGCAAATCTTAAAAAGTTGACGAAATTTTTGATAGTCGACAAATTTTACACCGTGAACAAACTTTCCGGGCCGGTCTGTGACTTTTTCGGCCATCTCGGCATGTGGGTGATTTGAAAAATTATGACCCTGGCGGGCCTGTGGACATGCTTGTGTACCACCATCTTGTTGAAACCATCTAGGTACCACGTCGCTATACAGTAAACTCTCGCTATACTCCAGATAAAGTGTGGTGTCGGTCGTTTTCGCTTGAAGACCGTATCAAATGGCTGAAATCGGATCCGGAAAGCAATCAATTTTGCATGATCGAAATTCAGCTAGTTTGTTTTCAAGTGATTAGCCATCGTCTTCATATTATTTTTGTTTTCACTATTATACTGAAATGACCGCCAGAAAGTTCTTCAGTACCATCTTTCGACTGCACGTTATCGAGAATTGACTATGGTTGGGATTTTTATGGTTTCATACAAACTGTTCCGACATGCCTTTCTTGCAGCGTCATCTCCATATTTTGAATTGGCGTGGGACACTTTTTTATTCTGAAAATATTCAACTATTATTTTTCAAATTATTTTTTGTTTGCATTAAAAATTGTATCAAAATATAGAACCATTGGCTAGTCGAGCCAAACGTTGCTTGACACTGACAGATCGGACGACTTAGGCTACTTTCACTACATCATAACTACTTATATGAGATTTTAATTTAAACTGGACTGAGACATGGTCTGTTGGGGTGCGGAAACTAATTTGTTTCTAAGAAATCAAAAAAATTCGTTTGCCTTGGTCCCAAGGTGAAAAATTTCGAAAAAATTCAAAAAAAAATATTTTTTTTCATTCGCGCCAAAATAAAAGGAAAATATAAAGAATTTGGGCTGTATCAGGAGGGGAAGAAAATAAAAGGAGCCACTTTCATGGCAAAACCATAAAAGAGTGAATTCTGTAGTATTTTGGATGACTTACCATGTTTTTCAACTTGGGCCGTAGCAAAAATAGATTCTATATGCCTTTTATGATCAAGAGTACACAGCTAATTTTAATCCAGTGGGAGTCCAGCGAATTGCCAGTGGAAGTCCACCAAATTACCAATGGACCCCATCGACTGCCAGTGGCAATTTGGTGGACTTCCACTGGCATTTAGTGGTATACCACTGGTAATTTGGTGGTGTACCACTGGCAATTTGGTGGACTACCAGCGGCAATTCGATGGACTTCCACTGGAAAAAAAATGTGGTCAATCCCAAGTGGAATCGAACTCTGGAATATTGAACCAGCGCCTAACGACTTACCCACTAGACCACCATGTCGTTTTTATTATTAATGGTAGAACTTGGCTTATATACCATATTTCCGACTTTTTTTGCATTTATTGTTTAGGACAAACCCATATCGCTCAAGTTTATTTAAAAGCTCAAGAAACCCAATCTTGGTCGTTCGTTATGCGAGATTATTACAGGAATGGGAGATTTGTATAAGAGGGCTGGGAGAAGCTGCATGTTAAATCATTCTTAGATAAGTAATGGATACTATGAAGTTTGATCGTGAGATCTTTCTTAACCTAAATCTCAAAAAATTCATTTTTTGTTACTTATGATTTTCGGGAACCAGCCAGTTAGTAACTACTTTTTTAATTGAACGTGTGATTGGAATAATGTTTAAAGGGGAGGGGAGGGATACAAATCCTAATGCGAATATTTTGAATTCACAGATTCGATTCCCAGTGGATGAATAATTTTATAAATTTCACTTTACATTCTAGGCCGAAAACTTTCGAGCAATCAATTGCAATCATTTCTGCACTGATTTACTGTCACTTAATGCCCTAATTTTGCGATCTCATGCAAATGACCATTAAAATAAAGGTGAACCGGTACAATGATACGTACTTAGTTATATGCCGCCTCAATCTCTACCAATTTTATTTATTTCTCAACTCGTTTAGTAACTTTTTAGACTCAGAATTCCATGAGGAATCAGAACGAAAAATTTCCACAGCAAAGTCACTTCAGAAATATGGGTAACTTGCGAAGGTTTGAATAAGGAATGAAAGAGTATCATCGAGGGGTAAGATTTCGGCATTATTAGGGGTTGACCGACATTTGCGCGCCAACACTTGCGCGCCGACACTTACGCGCCGTGACTTTGCGCACTGACATTTGCGCGCCACATTTGCGCAGGACATTTGCGCACGATGAAACACCATGAAAAAACTTTTGAAGCCAAAGTATAAGAAAAAAAATTGCCTATCCAGGTGGACATCCAGATTCACCACTTGTACCAGAATATGGATTGAGTGGACCAAAACAGTTAGCGTATTTCCTCTAATAGAAGCCCCGGGCTTCTATTTTATGGATGCCCTCCAGGGGGGCTTATATTAGAGGGGGGGGCTTGTATTAGAGGGGGGCTTTTATTTTTGAACTCGCCGCGCGGAAGGCGCGGAAAAATTTTGAGTCATAATTTTTTTACGCCATCCTCTGATCGCTTCTAATTTTCCACATAACATTGTTGAAAAAGCGTTTAAACACCAAAAGCACTGATTCTATATTCATAGTTTACCCACTGTTTCTCTCGGAGGCGTTCTAGCTAAATTTATTTTGGGCGTATTGGAATTTCGCAGCAAATTATCTTAATTTTTCAGCAAATTTTGTTTCAACTTTTCTATTAGTTTACACATACTTTTCTGAAAGTATTAACACCATTGTGTAGCTAAAGTGTCATTTAGAGTAATAACTTTGCAGAATATCTGAGAATAGTCTCTGGATGGCCAAGGCCAAACCACATGGGGGATCAAACGAAAATTGTGTTTTTCACATTATATATCAAACAAATTCCTATAAAAAATTGAGTCGTTCTGCGTTCACAGAATTTCAAAATTTGTCCTAGACAAAAAGTTATGGCCTATTAAAAGTGTTCGAATTTCTCGACTCACCCTGTACTTTTCGAAAAAAGGTAAAAAATGGAAAATCAAAAAGGGAGACAAAAATTTGATCCGAAATCAAGATAATTTTCTGCGAAATATCTTCATGCCTTCTTTTTATCTGATCTATGCTGCCAACTTATTTTCTTGTTCCTCAAACGTAAACCGACGTCACTTCGTATCGTTTGCTGCTGATTTTCTGCTGATGATTACTGCATAAAGCAACTTTTTAAACCAACAAAATACCCGCTAAAATAGTACTCAATGTAGTTTTTGCTTTAAAATTCACTCATTCACAAGTATTCCAGCAATCCACTTCGAAAGATGCGCTTGGCAAATACATAAAGACATTCTTTATATCTTTTACCACGTTTAGCAACACCTATTTATCGAAAAAAAAATGATTCTGGGGTTTATATAAAAAAGGGGCTTATATTTTTAGGATACCCACTAGAGGAGGGGGCTTATATTAGAGGGGGGGCTTATAATAGGAGGGGGCTTCTATTAGAGGAAATACGGTAACTCTTTATTTCAACCTATACATTAGGTATCCATTCATCAGAGTTATCTATTGATCTCCATATATCTCCATCCACCTAAACCACCTTGGCATTGAATACTACTACCTAGGCCCTCCACCTGAGTATGTACTAAGAATTCATTTTTGTTACTTATGATTTTTGGAACCGGCCAGTTAGTAACGACTTTTTTAATTTTCTCCGTGTCGCGCACGGGCATGCTCCTTTGACGTTTTTCGAATTTCGATCATGACTCGAGTTCGTTTCTTCTCTGTATGATATCTCAAATAAAGGCTTAAAATCTTGGCTACATTTTAGTTTATGAAACATATGTTTTGTAGTAAAAAGTCAGAAAATTTCGACGAAACCAGTTAGAGGAAAACCACCAAAACGATTAATTTCGAAAAGTTAGCCTATATTACGCTGAATACCAGCACCAGCAGGTGTGAAATCATGCGCTGGTGATATTGTTAGATGGTCAAGAGTGTGCAGGTTTCAAAAAAACAAAAAATTTTCAAACCTAACATTCGAAAATTTTTGAACCCGAACTTCGAATCTAACTGACCATTCGAAAACTTTCGAACTCAAACTTCGAATCGAATGTTCAAAAATTTCGAATGTTTGACAGCCCTATTTTATAAATTAAGTATGCTAAACACGAATCCGGTGTTAGAATTCTGTTTTTGCCTAGCAGGGACGTCAAAATGAATTTTTCGCAGAGTTATCCGTTACAGAATTATAGAAGTTGCCTCCTGAGGCATTTGCTGGTTGGTCAACTACCGTGTAATGAATGAAAAATTGCTTGGAGTTGTGTCTCGATCCAGGTTTGAGGGTACAGTCGAACCTCGATATAACGTACCCCATGGGGGCCAGGCAAAGGGGTACGTTATATCGAGGGCAGAAACCAAATAGATGACAGGTGTACGTTATATCGAGGGTTTGTAAAATATTCAGGTGATGTCTCTTTACTCTTCTTACCACCAGCACATTTGTCACCTGTAATCATTACGATATGCATTTTGCTGTACCTAACTTTAACCCTAAAACGGTACTTCTTCAGTTTACATCACACCTCAAATTTTTCGATTTTCTTGCAAATTTTGTTTGAAATTTTTTGTTTGCTCGTTCATTTTTCATCCGTCATTTTATCCTTTCCGGTTTCAGTATGGACGAACTTCAAAGCTTCACTCTCTCAAAGCTCTACAACAAGTTGCTCAAGTGGACTGTTGAGGATTTCGTGGAGTGGTTTCAACATCTCAAACTCCTTCACTCGTTTCGAACTTGCGTGTGTGGATCCAAAATGCGCCTTCGAAGCAAAAAGAACGATAAAACTTATCCGATGTGGCAATGCCCGATCAAGAAGTGTCGAAAAGAAAAAGGGTTCCTTGTCGGTACGTTCTTTGAAGGTGCTCATCTGTCTTTAAAAGAGGTTTGTCTTTTTTCTTGGTTGGTTACTGAATTTTGTTTCAGATATTTCAATTGTCTTAATTCTAGTGCCACGATATGGGCTAAGGAAATATATAAGGGAATAAAAAAATTTGCAAGAAAATCGAAAAAAATGAGGTGTGATGTAAACTAAAGAAGTACCCCTAAAACTACGGCAAGGTCTTTTTACATCGTAGCAAACTTTGTGTTTTTTTAATAAACTGCAAAGGAATCACCATTTTTGATATTTATTTTATACAGTCAACTTTCGATAATCCGTCACCCCTTGGGACCGGCCGTGGGGTGACGGATAATCAAGAGTGACGGATTAGCGAGTGACGGATTAGCCTTATTTATTTAAGGCAAAACCAAACAAAGTGTCACGAAGGTGACGGATTATCGAGAGTGACGGATTAGCGAGTGACGGATTATCGAGAGTTGACTGTATATCAATTTTCATGCTCTTTCTGTCTGTGTATTCAGATTTTTATTTTTTACGCAAAAAAGTGAATGTTTTAAGGCGTTTAAAAATAGGTTCAAAACTGATGTTGTTTAAGCAAGGCCAATTCTGGCTGTTGGCGAGGCAAACCTCGATACTTTTAATTTAGGGAGGTAGCACAAAGATAGGCTGATATATTTCATCAAACAGTTTTGATTTATATTTCGCTTCGGCTTTGGAGTACTCATCGAAACTAAAAGGGAAACATTTAATGACTACAGAAAATATTGCAAAAGCAGAAAAAGAGCAAAAACTGTATCAAATTGGTAAATATAACACACTATTTTTCAAGGGTACATTATAGCGGGGTAAACTTATTGTAATTTAAAGTAAATCCAACCAAATGGTCTCAAGGGGTACGTTATATCGAGTGGTACGTTACATAGAGGGTACGTTATATCGAGGTTTGACTGTACAAACTTTTGACAAATTCAATCAAGATCGAACGATATCGTAATCAACCAGACTTTAATTATTTAAATAACAAGACTGTATTTCACGTTTAAAAGAGCATGCCCGTGCTAATGGGTGTACCATTTCTCGTCCTTCGAAAACTGGAGTTATTGCGAATTCGAACTTAATAAATTCGAATTAAAAAAATTGCCACAATGTACTATTGGAACTTTTACCAATTGGGATTTGAAAATTGGATCAACGCCAAACTCGTCCAAAAGCAACTTGATTTCTTACCAACTAGGCCAAAAGCATTCTGATTTTTTACCAATTGTGCCAAATAGCAATTTAAATTTTGATATATTGCGCCAAAGTCACCGTTCCAGTGTTAAAGAGTCCCCAATCTTTCTCTTTCATCGGTTTATCCCTGTATAGGGTCGTTTAGAGCTGTTCGGTATGAATTAAAGTGGTTTACGGTGATTTGCATGGTACGAGTATTCGGGCCAGTTGATAAAAATACTAATTAGTGTTTGGCCCAATTAGTAAAAAATCAAATCAATTTTTGGCCAGTTGTAAAAAATCAAAATGCTTTTCGGCCCAGTTAGTAAGAAATCAAGAAGCTTTGGCCCAGCTATGGCATTGTGCCAGTTATCTTTATTCGGATTAATAAAGTTTGAATTCGCAAGAATTCCAATAAGGAAAAGACGGGGTTTGGTACACCCCATGCTAATAAGTGGTGGTGCCCGAGAATTCAAAAAAAAATCCCAATCATTGAATTTCTGTGAGGAATTTTCAACTTAGTTTCCATTAAAACAAGGCCTAGAATTTAAAGGACCATTTGCAAAATTTGAATTCGCGCGGGACCACAGTAATTTTGTCAATAATGTTTTCGAATTATTATTTTTGTATGCATTTAAAATGGGTAAAACGGAATTTTGCAGCTAATTCTCGTAATTTTGCAGCTAATTTTTTTTGCAGCTAATTCTCGTAATTTTGCAGCTAATTCTCGTAATTTTGAAGCTAATTCTCGTAATTTTGCAGCTAATTCTCGTAATTTTCAGCTAATTCTCGTAATTTAGCAGCTAATTCTCGTAATTTTGCAGCAAATTCTTGTAATCTTGCAGCAAATATGAGTGAATTTTGCGGGAATTGCGGGAAGCCCGGAGTGGTCAGAAGTCCCTGAAAGTTGGTTTTGGGGTTTACTAAAGGGGGGGGGGGGTGAACTTTTTGCGAAAATTCGATTGGGCGGATCAGAATTCCGGTCCGATCGGCTTAATCGCTCAGAATTTCAGGTTTATGACGGTTTGGAGTGGTTCAGGGCGGAATTCTAAGCGATTAAGCCGATCGGACCGAAATTCTGATCCGCCCAATCGAATTTTCGCAAAAAGTTTACCCCCTTCAGTAAACCCCCAAAAACCAACTTTCAGGGCTTCTGACCACTCCGGGCTGGGATTCTGAGCGATCCAAGTCATCTTTTGACTAGGAAATTGAATTCCCGCAAAATTCACTCATATTTGCTGCAAGATTACAAGAATTCGCTGCAAAATTACGAGAATTAGCCATGGTGGGCAAAACCAACAAAATGAGCAAAGACCAATAAAATGTTGTGGCGTTTCGTTTTTGGAAATCCCAATAAAATACCAAAAAATTTCAAATTAAATTTTATTGGTGTTTTATTGGTCTTTTATTGGTGTTTATTGGTCTTTGATTTTCACTGCATACTAGCCGAATTTCACTGAATTGTTGACCTTTTTCATTGTTTAGTAGAAAATTCAGTATAAAAGCTCCATCGACCAAATAAGTCTCGATGGCTGAAATTGGACGCCGTAAGAAAGTTAGTAATCAATAATAGGGTGTCTCAGCTTTCCGTGAAAATTACATTTAGATTGTATTCGAGCCAATGCGCCACTCAACCTGCCTTGGACGCGGAGCAAAGAATTGGGTATCGTTTCGACATTCTACTGGACAATGGACTCGTCTCAGATATGGTGGTCTGCAATATAGAAGGATGTAGAAGATTTTTAACAAAGCTGGTAGTGCATCTTTAAGGTAATATCTGCTAGGCTTGCAGTGGACTTTTGAAATACTTACAGTTACCATTCGAGTTTTCACATCCGCGGATCGCCAGCTTCGAATGCCGAATGGAGCAATCTCTGCTTAAATTTGCTGTTTGCTCAACTCAACCATTGAGAATCGTCGTAGACAGAAGCTTTCTCGCTTTTTTGGAAGAATTCCGGAAAATAAGGTTGTGCCGTGCTGAAGTTAGTTGATTACAATTCAATTTAGCATTGACATTTCGTGAAGGGAATCGAAAAGCAAGCTAGGAGACCTCCTGCCTCAAAAATACCTTGCAAAATGGGTTGACCTTTCAGTGGACAGCATCATGCTTCAAGTCAAAAATAAAAATAAGCGGCTTCAGACAGCATGGTGGATGCGTCACTATTGACTTTGCGAAGAAGCAAGTGGATTATATTGCGGTTACTGCACACTTTCTTGACTCTGACTGGTTCGTTATCTGGCTGTCAATTGTTTGCTATTTATGAAGATTTTTTGGGAACAAGAATGACTTCGTCCTGCTTTTCTCCCTTGCCATATACAAAAAAAACAAGTGCAAACGTGAAGGCTCTCATAGATGATCAGATGATGCAACTCGGAATTCAAGGAGAAGACTGGAAAAAGATATTCGTCACTACCGACGAAGCAGCAAATGTCAATTGCCTTGGTGGGAAGATCATCAACCATGCCTAGCTCACATCGGGGCTACAATTGCAAAACGGGCCACTCGCACTACCAAGATTCTTTGCTCCCAGACGACATTAAGAATGTGTGCCAAAGAGTGAAACACAGCTACAGTCGATGAGAAACTTGTAGAGAAGTTAAGGTTAGTAACTGAGCGTTCGTTTTGACATAAATTATCATGTTCCTGATTTAAGGAAGATGGAAAAAGTTCTCGCTGCTGCTGGAAAAGCGCTTAAGTCTCCGGTGGAAACGCGATGCTTTCTATTACAATATGGTGGATGCAGTTCTGAAAAAATCTAGACATTCTGCAAGAAGCTGTTTCCCAGTTTGCTCCTTTGCTTGCGGACCAACTACAAGAGTTAGCAAACCAGCGCTGTTCAGTGAGTACTTGTCTATTCTGGAACCTGTAGCAAACATGGTTATGATGTGCAGGTACCTTATCGCGAGTTAATCGTTCATTATTTAAAATCTTGAGAATGAGCAGAGCCGACATCAACAGAATATTGGAGTTGGCGTTCATTTGGCTGCAGTTTCAGGAAAAAGCACAAATACAATGATGGTAATTCGCTCTATGGTATTGCTTTGGCTGCATCAGCTATGGAATGCTTTCATAAAAAAGTTGGAAACTGGGGAATCGAAATTGGCTGCAATCTAATGATGGAAAACTGAATAAAAGCTTGTCGTCGTCTCTGCTTTTTCTAGACCCATTCATGCATGCCGCTTACGAAGCATCTGTTCTCAATCCTGATTGAATTACGATGAGGTTTAAAATTTCGTCATATTGCTATTCGTACTCATTCTTACAGATAAAGAGTTTGGTGGTCAATGAAGCTGCGCATTTGACTCCGGAAGATACTACAGTCAAGTCTCGATTTAACGAACCCTTGGGACCGCCAAAAATGTTCGTTAAATCGAAGGTTTCGTTAAATCGAGAGCTTATTTAGTCATTTTATTTAATCGGTGCCAAATAGCCACCCACCCCAAAAAAAGGTTCGTTAAATCAAGAGTTTCGTTAAATCGGGGTTTCGTTAATCGAGACTTGACTGTATAGAAGTCACGCCAAAGAAGCGGAAGTCTGCGTTTGCATTGTCCAGCCTAGATCTGTGGAGAGCGAAGATCAATGCTTTCAGTTCTCTGCCTCTGATGGAAGAAGATCCGCTCTTTTTTGGAAGAACTATACAAGGTCAGCAAATACGTCTTAGTATCTGTATTCTAACTTATTTTTCAAGAATTTCCGTTTTTGGCTCCTCCCGTCGTCTTTATTAGCTATTCAAGCAGCAAGTACTCCAAGTGAGCGTGCCTTCAAAGGCTCAGATGTGTGTTGGTGGACTTCACGAGGAATCGAATGGATCCCAGAAGAATCGCTGCTTTAGTACATCTGAGAAATATGTTTTTGAAAGACTTTATGTGAGTGTTTAGTTGTATTAGGTGAAATTGTTGGAATAAAGTGAATGAAGACAATATATGGGTTTTTGTTATTTGAATGGCTTTAGTCGAAGCTCTTTGAACAATATGATGAGGACAGCTTGTTTTTTTGGAAGGGAAGACTTCTCAAATTACAGAGCTTCATAGACTTTTAATTAATAATTAATACGTATTGCGCTTTCATGACGGATATCATCAAAAAAGCTATGCACACAGGTATGTGGTTTTAAGGCAATATGTTGGATTAGGTTGGTGTGATGTGAGGGTAATTCAGAGAAATGCTCAAAAAATTTTCGCTTGTGAAAGTAAAATAGATCTTGCGATGTTATTGAACCTTTCCTGACTCTCAGCTAAAAAATTGGGTAAGAAAGGGTCAGAATCGACAAAAATGGAAACCAATAAACACACAAATAAATCGATAAAACCAATAAAACCCAACAAACACCAACAAAACGCAATAAAACACCAATAAAATTATGGTCAAATTAATACTCGTTTGAATTTTTATTGGTGTTCTTCATTTTTTTGGTTTTGCCCACATGGAATAGCTGCAAAATTACGAGAATTAGCTGGCAAAATTACGAGAATTAGCTGCAAAATTACGAGAATTAGCTGCAAAATTCCGTTTTACCCATTTAAAATTTGAATTTTCTTTATTAGTCAATATATTAGGTCGTGTCAAAAGGCTGCCGTTTTTTTCAAAAGCAATATCTGTGGCGTTGTGTTTTAACCATAGATTTTTTTAACATTTTTCAAAAGTTGACCAGTCATTTTGTAGCAAGATTCTCAGCTACAAAATGAGTGTAAACTTTTGAAAATGTTAAAAAAAAATCTATGGTAAAGCACAACGCCACAAATATTGCTTTTGAATAAAACGACAGAACTTTGACAAGACCTACAAGACACACATAATGCAGTAGGAAGTGTAGTGCAACGGAGGTTGTCGAACTCGTCCGATCTGGCATAGTCAAGCAACGTTGGGCTCGACTAGTAGATGGCTCAAAGTTTTGTGAAAATTTTAAATGCAAATAAAAAAATTTAAAAATATTTTTGACAAAATTAGGGTGGCCCCGCACGAATTCAAATTTCGCAAGTGCTGCGCTTATCAAGTTTCATGGTCTTTAATTTTAGGTATGGTTTTCTTAGAAACCAAGTTGAAAATACGTACAGAAGTTCAGTGATTAGGAAAATTTTCAATTCCCGGCACCACCTCTATCAGCGTGCCCCTCTGAGAAACTTGTGATCTGACAACCATACTTTGTCATTTGATCCAGTGGAATACCACAAACTGCCAGTGGTACGCCACAAAGTGCCACTGGAATGCCACTAATTACCACTGGAATGCCACTTAGTTATTTGATCCAGTGGTTTTCCAGGGATTACCACTGGACTTTAGCTGAGTCCAGTGGTATTCCACTGGATTGCCACTGGATTCCGCTAAGTCCAGGTAATCCAGTGGAATGCCACTGGATTTAACGACTTTTCTGGCATTCCAGTGGCACTTAGTGGTTTTCCAGTGGCACTTTGTGGCAATCCAGTGGCACTTTGTGGCATTCCAGTGGCACTTTGTGGCGTACCACTGGATTAAAATTAGCTGTGTACGTCTCGGAATCATGTCTAAGGTAAGTGAGTGCGCATGTCTCTAACTCTCAAGCCCGCTGCTCCCCGAAGGGGCTTGGGGACTTGGAGTTGAGGAGCGCACACCCACATACCTGGACACAAATTACTCGAAAGTGACTCTGGATGCATAAAACATATACAGTTGCGGACAATTGATAGTTAGTGCACATTTTATTTTTGAATATCGATTATTTCACAAGGAATTATTGTTTCTAGAAAAAAGTAAATACACCGTTTCGTAGCATTTTTACTCCTCTACAAGATAGTGTTTTTACATTTTCAACGAAAATTTAAAAAATCGCATTTTGCTCAAAGTTTAAGGGGCGTCACAAATTATTAGCCCGAGAATTGTTAGTTAGTGTGAAAAAGGGCCATCTTTTAATAAGAATTTGTCCCTATCTACAGTAGCGGAAAAAGTGATGACTCAAGCATAAGTTTTGCATATTTTGCTTCATATCTCCCGACTACATGCATTCTTTGATTTAACATATGTAAGCAAGAATTATCGCCGGAATCTCAGCTACATTTTTGAGTACAAATACGTATATGTATGATAAGGAATCAGAAACTTTTTAATTGTTTTTCAAAATGCACTCAAATTTTAAGGCGGAAAAAGTGATGACTCAAATCCTTTTCTATTGATGTTTCATCGTTATTTTATGTCTATGGCTAATTTTAAATGTTTATTCGTAGCCCTGTTCTCAGCTACAATTGTGAATGTCAAACTTATTTTTATAATTATTCTAGGAAAAATTATGACCATCAAGATAAAAGCGTCGATTTCTAGTCAAAATAAAGGAAAATCCAGGAAAATGACTGTTTAGACACATAAATGCTAGCTTTTTTTCAAAAAATGTCGATGAAAAGATAACATTCAATGCACCTTCGAAAGCTCTTTGATTTCTCTACACAATGAAATGTTGACTGCTTTTTTAGAAAATACAGCGCTGAGAAAGGACGGTTGAATTTCGACAAGACAAAAAAGGCTAAAAATAAGGCAAAAACAGGGTTTTTTTGTCTTGTCGAAATTCAACCGTCCGTTTCTCAGCTGTATTTTTCTAAAAAAAAGCAGTCAACATTTCATTGTGTAGAGAAATCAAAGAGCTTTCGAATGGTGCATCGAATGTTCTCTTTAATCAACATTTTTTGAGAAAAGCTATTATTTATGTGTCTAAACAGTCATTTTCCTTGGATTTTCCTTTATTTTGACTAGAAATTAACGCTTTTATCTTGATGGTCATAACTTCTCCTAGAATAATATAAAAGTAAGTTTGACATTCAAATTGTAGCTGAGAAACAGGGCTTACGAATAAACATTTAAAAATTGGCCATTGACATAAAATGACGATAAAACATCAATAGAAAAGGATTTGAGTCATCACTTTTTTCCGCCTCAAAATTTGAGTGCATTTTGAAAAACAATTAAAAGTTTCTGATTGCTTATCATACATATACGTATTTGTACTCAAAATGTAGCTGAGATTCCGAAGATCATTCTTGCTTATATATGTTTAAATCAAAGAATGCATGTAGTCGGGAGATATGAAGCAAAATACGCAAACTATGCTGAGTCATCACTTTTTCCGCTACTGTATATCGCCACACATTATATTCAATTAAACACAACTCGACATTTAAAGACATAGTCTGTAAACATAGACTGTTTTATGTAAATCGCTGCAATGGCGGAAAAATGAATCAATATGGCAGTCACACGTTAAAATTCAGACTATTAGTGTTCGACAAGATGCTGTCAGAATCTGATCGCTTTTAGACATTGCTGCGATTAATCATTTTATTGTTTTAGGTTGTAAAATTGTTGCTGTGCTCAGGTCGTTTTCAAGAAAGATCGCTATAGTCCAGAAATCATGTTGTTAGTTCAACTTCACAGATCGTAGTTCCACTTCTAAAAATACAATTCAGCTTCGTCTATTCAAGTCAAATGTGGTAAAGTTGTTTTTTGCATAGATGTCCTAGCGCTCCACCTTTTGCCTGCCGCATCAGTCCTCTTCGTCCGATGGCAATTCTTGTGGCTTTTCTTTTCCAAGCAATTAGATTCGAAGTTGTCGGGTGATGCATGCAACATTCTCTTCGGTGGCATTAGTCAAGTCAGCTCCGTACGTCCATACCATAAGCTCTTGGTCAAAAATCTGCCATTAGATCACAGAGAATCACTTCATCAGCATTTTCTCAGTGTGGATGCTTCTTTCTGTTAAATAGTGAGGGAGATGCAAAGACGGGAGAATCTAAAGAGCATGGCTTTGTGGTCTTTGCTGACAAAGAAGCGGTATTGATAAGTCTTGTATCTATAATCTGTAAATTTTTTTTTTCAGTTAGAGAAGGCATTGAATTCTCAGCCACATCTGATCGCAATGACCAGTGACCATTCTCCAATTCAAGAAATCCGTTTTGTGGTGACGGAGTTGTCACCATCATCTACTGTAGAGTCGTTGCGAGCCTACTTCTCGTTTTTCGGAAAGGTGTTGGGGTGCAATTTTAAGCGTGATCCATCAGAGAATAAATTGTTGCTTGTCAATTTTTTGGATGACAATGAGGTGTGTTGCTTTCTTTTATTTAATTGCTTTTTCATTCACAGTTAAGGGATCTGGAATTAGTATCGAAGATGCATGTGGATCGATGGAAAGCAAGTAAACTTGCACGCCTCGTTCCAAGAGAATTGACGCTTCATGTGGGAAATCTGTCGCCGACTACTACTGACCAGTCATTGAACTCGTTCTACTCTCAGTTCGGTAATCTATTGCGAGCAGAAGTGATGCACGACAGACAGACTGGACATCTCGCTGCTTTGGCTATGTTTGCTTCGCATCTCAGCAACAGGTGTTTGAAGTCGTTTTCATGAAATTTTGATCTTTTATTGATTTTTTAAGTTAGACAACGCTGTGCGTTCACTGCCGCACATTATAGATGGAGAAGAAATCAAGATCAGTTATAATACCCATGAGTTACGCTCTTCGCTGCTAATTGACTCCGAACGTGACCGACGATTCCCTGCGGAAATACTTGAGCGATTTGGACCAGTATACCATGTAATATTGCTCGGGACAAACAGACAAACCAACTGCTCTGCCATGGATGGGTGGTTTTCTTCACTTCAAGGGGTAGAGACTTGAAATAGTTATTCGTTGTAAGATTTCGAATTTCAGTTGAATGCTGCACTGGCATCTCGACCACTTTTTCGATGGCAAGCGAATTTATGCAAATCTGCAAACAAGAATATTGAAGCTGCATCTACTCTATTCGTTGGAGGTTTGACGCCCTAGTACTACAGATCTGATGCTTTATGAAGAATTCTCAAGTTTGGTCTGTTGTCAGTTCTGAAGTGAAGTTGAATCAAATGAACGGGCAATCAAGGGCTTTGGCTATGTAGCATATTCTTCTCCGAATGAGGTAACAGTTAGCTAGCGTTTCTCACTACCTTTGTGCGAAATTTTTCACTATTTTCAGGTGCAAAAAGCTTGCGGGGTGGTCCTCACGTGGTTGATGGCAGGGCTCAGTGTCGAACTTCCGGGTGTTCGTGACAATGCTTCCTCTGCTACGTTCGAAAAAAAACTATAGCTATACAAATATATGTTTATTGAAAATGTAAAGTGTAAATAGAGGTTGTTATTGTGTGTTAAATAAAGAGTGTCAGGATTACCTTAATTATTGAAAATCTACCTTATGGTGTGAATAAGAGTGTGAGTCGTGTAGGGGACACGGGTGTTTCCCCTCAAAGTGCGGCTCCACCCCGAAACACTCCGCCGAAACACGTCCGGCTGAAACACCCCGCCGAAACACCCCGCCAAAACACCCCCGCCAAAACACCCCGCCGAAACACCCCCGCCGACACACCACCAAGAAACGTTTATGGCCAGAATGCACTTACTGAAAAGGTTAAATAGTAAACAAGTTTATTTACGCTGTTAGAGTGCCATTACATATAGCGTACAGGTAATTTATGATAAATAAGCAAGAGAATGAAGTGATACTATCTAGTGTGCTTATATTATAAGTCGAATGTAAACATGTTTTTTACATGGGACTTTGCAAAAAGAGACCTTTATGCAATTTATGATTAAGAGTACATCTCGAAATCATGTCTGAGGTATGTGCTGCGCGCATCTCTGACTCTCAAGCTCCCTGTGCCCCTTCGGGGCGCAGGAAGCTATGGCTTGAAGTTGAGATGCGCACACACATACCTAGACAACAATCACTCGAAAGTGACTCTGGATGCATGAAAAAAAGCATGCATACCAGAGCTTCTTTACGCGTAGGTCCCAGTTGACAAAACTATGTTCCAATCCTCTTGCACCAATTCACGACCACACGCGACTTTTTTCACAGACGGCCCTTGTGAGGTGGCTGACGCACCTTGCGAAAATTCTTGGTCAACTTGTGCCTCTTGTCAAGTCCAACAGCGAGGCTGCTCGGCAGAAGATTCTATCATCTTTTCACTTCCGGAAAAAGTTTCATTACGCCTATTCAAAAACTAGAGATAAAGAGAGTGTATAACTCGAAGCAAAATCCACAAAAGAAACAAAAAATAGAATCAAAGCCAAAAACACCTAAATCTTACATATGTTATGTAACCCCAAAAATAATTAACAAATCTAAAATTTAGGTGGATTTGATGACGAAAAAAATTCACCACGTAAACCACATACATAATATAAGTGGATACCCTTTTGGGTTCGTGCATAAGATGGATTTAGAAGTAGAGAAGAGCGCTGAGTACCACTACCTAATTACAACAACCAGAGCGAGCACAGAACTACATTAAAACTGTGGTTCCTGCGAGTCGATCGCTGTTTTAGCAATATCAAACCGTTTCTAGGACACGATTCTGAATGAGCTAGATGATTAAAATCACTTTAAACTAAATCGAAAATCACTTAAACTAAATCGAAAATTTCGGATTCTGGCGGTGGACACCAATGAGCGAGATACAGGTGTTTCTCTTACCCACCCTAAAAGGATTGAAGGTGCTATAGAAAATGGTTTATGACTACATTCAAGGAAAAAAATACTGCAACCATCAGACTCGGTACAACGAGTCGGTACAACCTACGACTCGGTACAACGAGTCGGTACAATCTTTTCAAATTTTATAACAAATTGTATTTTTCGTACCAAAATAACTACTTCTTGTACCAAATCGACTAAACTCACCTTCGAAAGTTTGCACCACTTGTTCCTGGATGTGAATTGAATGAAACAGTTAACTTTCCTATTTTCACCTACCTACCTGGACATCTATTCACAATCATTTATTGTTACTGAAGTTTTTTTTGTTGTGTAATGTATACAGTCGACGCTCTCCATAACGGACCCCCTCCATAACGGACACCTCTCCATAACGGACAAAAATTTGGCCGATTTGGTCAGAGTTAGTATAATTTGACCTAAATCGACGCTCTACACAACGGACGCTCTCTATAACGGACGAAAAAGTCGGCCCCTTCGGGTCCGTTATGGAGAGCGTCGACTGTATGTTGGTAGCCAATAAATATGAGACATGATGGTTGTCAATAAATATTGATTTTGGACTCAGTTAGTAAAATCTCAAAATTTTGGTTTAATAGGTTGAAATCTGATGTTCTTTATGATTAGTATCAAAAAATCGAAAAACTACAGTAAATTTTTGTGAAAAGTATCCATTTTCGTTCGACTTTTACGCTTTTCACAAAACCCGAAATTTAGGACGGGCCCCCGCGGGGCCCGAAATTTTTTTGGCGTAACCGAAACCCCGACCGAATTCAAGAGCTAAAAACCCCGCCCCGAAACCCCGACGACCGGCATTTTTCTGTCTCTAATCGCCATTCAAATATGTCGGTCAAATGAGCCATGTGATAGCTCAAAATGTAACCGAGCGTTTGCTCTATACGCGTAACAGAGAGCTTTTCCTGACTTCGTTCCAAAAAAGTCACAAAAAACCGATTATCCCCAACATAAACGCTCAAAAATACCAAGGACCCGAAAATTCTACACGACGAATCTTAAATCGATACTTGTCTCAGGGGTGTCGGTTAAATGAGCTGTGTGATAGCTCAAAAATGTAGCCAAGATTCTGCGCTACAACGTAACAGAGACTAGTAATATCTAAGCCGAAGTCGCTTCATTCTTTTTATTTAAGTTATAAGTTGTTCCTGTGCTCAAGCTATATAAAAGGTTGGCTGATATAGTCTGGAAAGAATAATGGTGGGTAAATTGATCTTATTCTAGGCTGATCAGTCTCGTAAATATATTTTAGATTCGTTTCTTGAAGTCCCATCTGGTAAAGAGCGTTTTGCAAAAGTGTTCTGATCCTCGATCTGTTACATGTCGTATAAAAGTCCTTTTCGTTCAATAAGCAATCCTTGCGGCAGTTCTTTTTTCAATCAAGTGTATGCAAAGCAGATCGGTAGTAGCACGGGACAGTCTTTCTTCGGTAGCGTTGGTCAAGTCAGCTCTTTTCGTCGGTACCCACCAGCTTTTTTGTCGGAGATCTGCCAGTAGATGCTACAGAAGAATCAGTTTGTCAGTACTTCTCTCATTATGCATGGTTCTATCTGTAAAAATCGTGAGGGACGCAAATACGGTGAGATCCAGAGAGCATGGCTATGTTGCCTTTGCTGACAAGGACGCGGTATGTGAAATGTGCATGATTATTTTACATATAGACCCTATTTTAGTTGGGAAAGGTAGTAAATTCAGCCTCATCTAATCAGTAATCGACAAGTCATTATTCGCCCGCTTGAAGAAATTAGCTTTTTGGTAACTGAGCTGTCGCCATCTTCGCACACAAAAGTCGTTGGAAAGCCTACTTCTCTCGTTTTGGAAGGTGATTAATTGTCAACTGAGGCGTGATCCAACCAAGGGTATAATTGCGGATTTATTCATTTTTCTGACCAGACTGAGGCGGGTTTCTTTCTTACATTTTTTCACTGTTGCTAGTTCACAGTTCAGATGAATAAAGGCCTAGCGTCGAATGTCCATGTAATCGATGGAAACCAGGTTGCAATAAGGCGCATTGTCCCTAAAGAGTTGACGCTTCATGTGGGGAATCTGTCGCCAACAACTATGACCAGTCACTGCATGCATTCTACTGGACGGCTATCGATTACCGACGGTCAATGAATTTTTTTTTTGAAATTTTTTGATCAAAATCGTCAAGTTTTAGGGTAAAAGTTTCTGGAAAGTCGACCCTAACATCAAAATCTCATCCTGAATCCGAAATACGTTGAGATCAGATCAAAATATTTTTTATAGACTGAGATATCTACTAAAATAGGTAAATGTGCTTAACTCCTGGTCTATCTACTCAAATAGCTAATATATCAGCCCAAAAAAAATTATTTTGATCTGATTCAACGGATTCGTATTCAGGATGAGATTTTGGTATCAGGGTCGACTTTTCAGAAACTTTTACCTGAAACCTTACGATTTGGATCAAAATTTTCAAAAAAAAAAATTCATTGACCGTCGGTAATCGATATTTTACGGCTAGGGGAGATTTGCCAAAAAAGAAATTTGCCAAATGTACGTTTTGCCAAAACGAAATTTTGCCAAAAACGAAATTTGCCAAAACTCGAAATTTGGCCAAAAACCGAAATTTGCCAAAAAGAGATTTGCCAAACGAAATTTGCCAACACGAAATTTGCCAAACGAAATTTGCCAAAACGAAATTTGCCAAACGAAATTTGCTAAAACGAAATTGCCAAAACGAATTTGCCAAAACGAAATTTGCCAAAACGATATACGGCAAATTTAGATAGGCTGTCGGAATATCTTAGTTAATTGGCGTCATGACTTCAGCAGTTGTTTCTTTTTCACTGATACACTATTTAGACAGCATGAGCGAATTAAAACAATTCCAGCGATAGCGAAGGAAGTACGCCAGAGTAGGGCAAATAGAAGTTTATCCAGATCACCAAGAATCGATATGATGGAAAGCTCAAGAGAAGAGAATGCTTGCAATCGGTGGTAAGCTTTTAGACGCGTATAGTGTTTGAATTATATCGTTCTACAGGCTACTCCATTTACTTTGGCTTCTCAACCACTCTTGACACTATACAAAAACAATGGTGAAGTCAATAAGAGGGATGCATCAGTATATTACTGCACAGACCGTCGTCACCGTGATGCAAGATGTCGGTTGGATCGGTAGTTTCCTCAATATCTTACATTTTTATTATTTTTGCTTCAGGGAATCTAGGCGAATACATTCAACATCGTGGCCGCATCTCCATCAATGCGAATCTGGTGCTATTGAGAACGACAAATTATGAAAAAGGGAAAGCAGTTGCTGAGAGAAGATCCGGTGAGGATGACGCCAAGAAAGCACGAACTCAGGCTCTAGCTCTGGATCAAACACCCCGGATCAGCAGTAATGAAGGAACAGAACATGGAAGAGTTTTTGCAGTTGGAAAAAAGACATGTATGTGGAATTTAACTAATGCAATTTATGTTTACCTTTTATTTAGCGAGGTTTTCGCAGTACCCAAAGGAAAAACAGGGCCAAATGCATTTGGAGGTTCCAAACGACTTAAAACTGCTCAACGTAGGCATTCTGTCCTTCGATTCTGGAATTTTTTGGAGGTTCGCCACGCTATCTAAAAAGTTTCTTTCTCATTCTTTTTGATCTGATTTTAGGTGTCATGCATACGGTGAAACATAAGACTTGTTGTTCCACTTTGTCCAAGCAATTATGAAAGAATCTTAAAGACTATGGCTTTGTATCACTTCAAGGTTCGAGCTAGGTATCCCAAAATATTGTTTATTCTATGTCGAGTTTCAAAAATGTAACACTAAATTTAGAACAAGTGTCTTATCAGCAGGCAATTCGGCTTTCACAAGGTGTCGGTCTTGTTGGAGCAAGTACTGCTACTCAGCGTAAGAAATTGAGGGAATCAAAGAAGCTTTGGCAGGCATTCAATTCAGAGGAAATCAGCAACAGCTTGGCTCGAGTTGCAACTTCAATCGATCAAATTCAACTTGACGATCTCGCTTTTGATGAAGTCTAACTTGAAGAATGTCCAAATCATTCTGAGGTGTGTTTTGTGCTTGTTGTTTGCTCGATGTGTTAAATAAATTTTCTTGAAGATTTGTTTGGAGTGTTTCATTGTAAAAATTTGAGAAGTAAGGTTCTTTAAAAAAAGATGGTCATCTGAAAAAATGACTAGCTGCACGGTTAATTTTAAATTTCCAACTTCAGTTAAGATTCAGTTAAGTGGATCAACAAAACTTTATTTTACCACTGTCAAACCAACTTCAGCTTGTCCGAATTAGTCCAGAAACAAGTTTTGGACATGAAGAACGTAAAAATTTTTGATCCAAGTGAACGACCACTTGGTTTTAATGGTCTAATATGCAACTCGGGTACGGCAACTGAGTACTACAATCAAGATACCACTACCCAGAAAACGCATTCTACCAGCACCCAAGTACCATTCCCTAAGCACTTCCACCTGAGTAACCGATACCCTCACTGCCTTGGTAAACCACCTGGATACCAATTTCTTTGTACTCACCTCCATTGCACATGGAGACCTTACTAAGATACGAAACTACTCCAAAACTGGGGTTCCTGTAAGTCATATAATTTTAATCTTTTCTATAATACAACCTCAGGTTTACTGGGTAATTCACGTATTAGCTAACCAAGTGATTCGTCCCACTTGGGTCGAAAAATTTTAGATCAATTTACCGCCACCCAAGCAGTAGTTAGAAAGACTAACATTTTTAGGAAGTTTGGGTGTTTTGAGTGGTTTGGGGTGGTTTTGGTCGGTCTTGGGGTGGTTTGGACACGATCTAAAATTTCGAAAAAAAAACGTAGAAAACTGCCATTGGTCCCCCTGTTGTCTTTTGGCAAATTTCGTTTGGCAAATTTTCGTTTGGCAAATTTCGTTTTGGCAAATTCGTTTTGGCAAATTTCGTTTTGGCAAATTTCGTTTTGGCAAATCTCGTTTTGGCAAAATTTCTTTTAGCAAATTTCGTTTTGGCAAATTTCGTTTTGGCAAATTTCGTTTTGGCAAATTTCGTTTTGGCAAATTGTTTTGGGCAATTTCGTTTTGGCAAATTTCGTTTTGGCAAATTTCGTTTTGGCAAATTTCGTTTTTGGCAAATTTCGTTTTGGCAAAATCTCCCCTAGCCTATTTTACCATTCTAACTCTCAATTCGGTTCTTCGTTGCAAGCAAAGTCAAGCAAGACAGGTTGACGGGGCAATCCCGCTGCTTTGGCCATGTTTGCTTCTCATCTCAGGAAGATGTTCTCGCGTTTTCTTCCGATAGCTGTACTAATCACTGCTTTATTTAGCTGGATAATGCTGTGCGTTCAATGCCGCACATCATAGATGGAAAAAAAGTTGAGATTGATTACAAACTCACGAGTTCACGCTCTTTGTTGCCCAGTTGCCTCCGAACATGTCTGAAGACCACTGGGAATTATTTTGAGCAATTTGGACCAAGTCTACCGTTGTAAGATTGCTCGTGACAAGCAGGCACAAATTACGAGATTTCGTTGGGTATTTTCTCTACGATGCAAGGGGTAGGTGGTTTATAAATAGTTTCCTACTTTTTTGGTTGCTCTTTCTAGTTAAATGATGCACTGTCCGCTCGTCCACATGTGCTTGACGGCATACGAATTGATGCAAGGGCTGATAAGGCTAGATATTCCACTCTATTTCGTTGCACATTTATATCGCCTGAAACTACGGATCAAATGCTTTACGATGTTTTCTCCAAGTTCGGTCTCTTAACACGTGTGAAGTAAAGTTGGATCAAATGACGCGGCAAATCGATGGGATTTGGCTTTGTATCATATTATTCTCCGAATGAGGTGCTTTCTCTGTTTTTTTCTGTCATTAAATTGATTGCTTTTAGGTATGTAAAGCTTTGCTTGATGGTCCTCATGTAGTTGATGGCAGGGTGGTCAGAGTCAAATCCAGGAATCTACCGAAAGGTACTGCTTCCTGGGCTATGTTCGAAGAAGGGTTTATTAGCTTCAGAAATACATGTATAATAAAAGTGAGAAAATTGCATGTTAATGCGGTGTTGTTATCTTGTCAAATAAAAGTTGGGGATTTGGTTACTACTCATATGGCCCACCTCATTTGGCCGCCATTTCGCATCTTTTAAGAAAATTACCATTGCCATTAATTTTGACCTTTTATTGGCTGGAGGCAGAGTTTCCAAAATGACAAATGAGCAATTGTCATTGTCATGTTGTCAAATGACAAAATGAGAAATTGTAAAATGACAATTGTCATATGACAATTTTGGAAAAATTATCATATGAGAATTTGTCAACTTGACAATTTTCAAAATTATCATATGACAATTTCTCATATGAGAATTCTCAGTTTGACAAAATTCTCATTTTGTCAATTTGATAAAAATTGTTTGTCATTTTGTCATATGATCATTTGTTTCTCATTTTTTCTTGTCAAATGATATTGTTTTCTTAGTTTCTCGCTTTTACGTCATCATTCTTTGGTTGTTTAGGTCGAAAGATGTCACAAGCAGATTCTCAAGTTTTGTCAACCACAGGCAGTCCAGCTACTCCAAGTACAAAGAAGCGAAAGGATTCCATATGGGATAAGTTCAAAACCGTTGAGCGTGATGGAGCTACCTTCTTGGAATGCAGCAATGCTCTCAGGTAAATTACTTTTAATTTCTGCACTCTTCTAACTCAATGTTGTTTCAGTTGTACAAGAAACAGCGACAACTCCAACAACAACTGTGCTAAAATATCATTGGGAACACAGCAAGGCAAATCACTCTGATGAACGACTGACGGCTCCTTCCAGCGAGGATAATGAATACAAGAGAAGGAAAACAAGTAAGCTTTGTTTCTTTATATCATGGCTTATTTTATTTTACAATGGTTTAGGGTGCAGAAAGTTGACAAGCGTTTGCAGATGTATTGTCCATTCCGTCGATTTCCTTGAACACATTTCTTATCCAGCAATGCGAAACTTTATCGATCTCATCAGCAAAGACTTCAAGGTATATTTTAGCACTTTTACTTCATGCTTATGTTTTTCGTTTTAGATACCTAAGAGTCATACAACATTGAAGAACCGACTACAAGAATGCTACGTGAAAACAAGGGACAAATGAAGCAAGTGATTTCCTCTCTGACGTGCAAGCCATCACTTACAACAGATGTTTGGACTGATCCATCACTCAAAAGGGCTTTACATTGGTATGTTATGTTTTTCTGAACTACTAACTCTACTTAACTATTTTAGGTGTTACTATTCACTTCGTGAACAACTGTGCTCTTCAATCCGCGTTCTTAGGACTTCGCAACTCCAGATCTCATACTGCGGCTTATATCGATCTCAAGTAAACATAATTCTCGAAGATTTCGGACTGGACATTATAGAGTGATGATGAGACTTCTCTACGCTTTTGTCCCGATGAAGATGTGTGGCTGTAAGTGTTAATTAGGTTCTGAGTTGAATTTTTATTCGATTTCTTCAGGAAAGAGTCTCCGCAGAGGACGAGTTGTTACGCACATCATTGCAATTGGTCATCTTGAGCATTTTTCAAAAGATTCTATGTCGGTATTCAGCGTTCAAGAAGATGGCGGATCTGATCAAGCGAATTAAACATTCTCACCGATTATTGGAGGTTCTTGCTTTGTTTTTTTATTTTCGTAACTCAACATTTGTTTCTTTCTTAGGAAGTTGACTCAGTTGACGCAAAGAAGTCTATTATCGCCGTCGCGCAACCAATGGGGATCTGTAATTGAAGTTATCAAACGCTTTCTCGAGCTAAATGGACCGGGCTGCAATATTGCGAAGCGGAAGAATTTAGCAAATGCCTGACCAAGCCGAACTAGAGGTAATTTAATCTTTTTTTGACAATTACGCTGTTTATTCTTTTCAGTATCTCACTTTCATTGCTAAGCTGTGCAATCCGTTTTATCGAAGTCTGAAACGTATACAAGGAGCTAAGTCTGTCACAATTCTCATTGTCTGGAAATAACACAAAAGCACTGTTACTTTCACTAGATGGCTATGAGGTACTACTTCTTAATATCATTGCTAACTACTTACTAAACTTTCAGGGGTTGACTATGTGGAATCCTGGCCGATAATTGAACAGCTGCGTACGAAACTAAAGAACGATTCACAAACATTCTGCATATGGACCGGCGTGATTTCGATCCGGGTATTTACATTGCGTGTGCGTTGGATCCTAACACGGCTGGTTGTCTCAGTGATGAAGAACTCTCTCATACAGCTGAATGGATTAGACAGCTGGTAAGTCAATGTTTGCTTTTACTTCTATTATTTGTTTTATTTTCCAGTTGCCTGAAGAAGAAAGAGTCGAAGTGGCTTGTCCAATCGGCAAATTCATGATACGTACGCTTGAACGTTTCATCTCGCGCCTGAAAACAAAACGTCTAAAGCAACCGCAGACGTCCTCGGCAAAGGGACACAGATCCAAATCAATGGCATATGACAGCGCTCATACATCCAAGGTGCAAGAAATGGTGGATGGGAAATCGACGCGATTAATACTGGACGGGAATTTCTCAATCGGTTTGTGCCCTTTGATATATATTGCTAAGTGACTTCGGAACGATGAATTTTAGAATACACTGGAAACTTCCCCGTGATCTTTGCCCTGGAGACTCTCAGCATACCAGCAACAAGTGCTCCAATTGAACGAATCTTTTTCTCAGCCAGATATAGCTACGAAGGGTCATAGATGCAATACACAATCCCAGCTTTTGAATTTCCCAACTTGTCGTT
>SADC01000083.1:0-225732 GCA_004194705.1 Ditylenchus dipsaci
CTTGACTGTATCGATGAAGTTCATTTTCTCTGATTGGTCAACATTCTTGGTTCCTCCTGCAATTCTTCATTCTTGAGACCAAATGTCATCGACGTTGGATACAGCGCGTAGTCGGGCAGTTTCTTCATAGACTGATCAATATCTTCTTTCACCTTCTTCTGCTTGATTCTCACCGGAACCCCTAAACCTTTTAGAATGTAAGGCAGCTTTGAAGATAAATGGATAACAGCCACCATTTCCATGCAAAACTCTGCCAAATCTCCTCCGATCTGACTCCATTGATGTTTTGTTTTTTTTAACGTTCCATTAAATCGAGGGATCCACATATCCACTTATAGTCAACAAAGGATTTGAAGAAATGACGTCGAGCCTTGATATCTGACTTCCACTTCAATGCTGTCACGAAATAAAGAACCTGAGCTGGGATGTAAGTAGAACTGGAAAAGAAATCGAGGGCCTTCAGATATTTGCTTCAGGTCGGAAGAATTGCAGAGATCGTGGACGTTTCTCTCGAGACAACTTGAATTTCTATAAGTCAAGACTTCAGCCAAACTTTTAGACACAAGTATTCCCTACCCGCTTAGTCTCCTTGTGCAGATATGCGTAACACATCAAGCAAATGGCGAATCAGGATAAAGTCATTGTTTGCGGGAATTTCAGGCATTTTTTTTGTTCTTCTCTCTTGTCATCTGCGTTGGATACCTATAAAGTGCTTGCCGTTGCTCATGTAAAGTATGTCGAGTTCATCGCAAAGTAGAATTCCATCGATTATCGACGTCCTAAAAATTTGCTTGCGTCTCATTAATTCAAACATAATCCATCCATTACATAGGATTTTGCGTATCTCATATTCATCGAGGAAAATGACTTCATTCAAGAGAACTTGTGTCCGGGTGATGATCGGTGGAGGAAGCTTAACGACGCACGCACATTTTTAATTATTTCTCAAAATGGCTTTATCCGCAGTAAAGGCTCCTGTGACGACAAGATGGAGAATGTGAGCCACACATTGGAATCTAAAACAAGAGATATGGACGACAATCTGATTAGTTAAATCAGTATAGCTTCGATTCGATCCTGCTTAGCGGCATGAAGGCGCGCATATTGCTGGCATCATCTCTTACTATTGCAACCACGTGCGTCTACGCTTGATACTTACGTTCATACAACGTCCCTCGACGCAGTTGTCTGATGTTTACTGATGTGTGTCTCGGGCTCTTGTAAGGGTTCACCGCTAAAACATAGTCATGACGCTTGAACTTTGAATCATCCCAGTGTATCAGTGACGCTAAAAAATACTAAGCTACTTGAGTCAGTGAATCGAAAATAAAAATCACCTTTGAAGAGCCGGCGTACTTGAAGGTTTTTGCCACCCATCTGACGTCAAGGCCACGATTTGACCACTCATCTGTTCGATAAATCCTGACTCATCTTGTCTGCCATCGTGAATTATCTCATCGAAAGCTTCTTCCGACTGGAAATCTGAAGGCAAATTTTTGTATAAACAGTTATGATTTTTATATAAAACATTTTTCGATAGAGAAGCTTCAAAAAACTAACGTGTTGTCCTGGGAACGCCTTCTCGCAGGATGGCATAGAAAGACTTCATCTTCGACCACCTGAATGCCGAACGATTCTTGTTGATGATAAACTTAGGCACAAGCGTATCGCATTTGAGTCGACATAGCAACACGCTTCTGAGTTACGAAAGATGAGATTGATGGACTCTAAGACATATTCCAATGCAATTTCAGAATCAATTAACTCAAATCGGCGTCAAAAATTGTACTTGTTTTGCCTGTGTCGGTGCCTCCACAGTTTGTCTAAACTCCTTCCGATGGATGTAATAGAGGTCTTCCCAGTCCTTTAGTGCCAAGGTCGTTTCTTCTCCACGATGTGATCCTTGTTGTTTCCCTTGCAAATTCTGCATCTTCATCGCATTCGACGACTTAAGGGATGTTGGTCGTTCGTAGATTTCACATTTGGCGAATTCGAATGCCAGTGTAGAAGACTGAAACAAGATAAAATAAGGCGTAGTGAGATGTTACAGAATGATATCGATGAAATTATGCGATGAAATAGGATCGATGGGACACAGTTACTCTCGAACAAAGCTGGTTTTGAAAATGAATTTTAAAAAAGTTTTTTGCGGGGGGTGACGGGGGTCTTCTGGCAGCGGGGGGGGAGAAACGGGGTGGGAGGTGGCCAATTTTTTTTCGAGGGGGAGGACGGGGGGAGGTATAAGGAAATTTGGTCAAAAAGCGGGGGGAGGGGGGGAGGGAGGGAGCAACCTCATTAGCAAAGCCCGTAAATCTGCGCTTTCGTTCAAGATATAGATCAATCAACCAGTGATAAAATTTGGACGAAATCTCCCCATTGAAGTTGCATGAGCAAAAATGTTGACTTGGCCACGGGTGTCAAAACCACGTCAAAAGACGAAATCGAGATTGCGTATATGAGACAAATTCGTTTTAAAAGACATTTTTGAATTAATTTTTTTTTTGTTTTTAGCATTTCTATGTTTTTGGTTATAACTTTGCTTAGGTAAGCTGTGTTCGATTTTTTTGATACCACAGGAAGAGCTCTAAGTTTGCTGTTTTGTTTGAAAAAAATTAAGCTCTTTATAATTGTAAAAAAGTTAAAAAAAATTAAAAGTTCGAATTATCGGTTGGCAGAGTCAAGTTGCGTAACTTAAAAAGTTATTTTCTGAATAATTCTCTGCTAAAAAATACTGTCAGGCACGATCGTAGTACGTTACTCAGCTTCTTATGCACATCACAGTTATTCCAAATTGCAGTCTCATCGAGAAAGTGGACGATTTAGCAAAAAAAATTCCAGAGTTATCAATGTTTTGAAGAAATTGACGTCGAGCCTCGACTGACTTCCACCTTTCAATGCTGTCACGACAATAAGAACCTAGCGGGGAGTAGAGAACTGGAAAAGAAATCGAGGGCCTTCAGAATTTGCTTCAGGGTCGGAAGAATTGCAGAGCACTGTGGACGTTTCTCGAGACAACTTGAAATTCTAAGTCAAACTTCAGCCAAACTTTTCAGAACAAAAGTATCCTACCCGCTTAGTCTCCTTGTCATATATGGAACACATCCAGCAAATGGCGAATCAGGATAAAGTCATTGTTGCCGGGAATTTCAGGCATTTTTTTTGTCTTCTCTCCGTCCATCGACGATTGAACTCATAAAGTGCTTGCCGTTGCTCATGAAAGATGTCGAGCATCGCAAGGTAGAATTCCGGTATTACGACGTCTAAAAAATTTGCTTGCGTTCATAATTCAAACAATCCTAACCATACCATAGGGATTTTTGCGTACTCTCATATTCATCGAGGAAAGGACTTCATTCAAGAGAACTTGTGCCGTGAGATCGGTGGAGGAAGCTAACGACCGCACGCACATTTTTAATTATTTCCAAATGGCTTTATCCGCAGTAAAGGCTCCTGTGACGACAAGATGGAGAAGGTGAGCCACACATTGGAATCTAAACAAGAGAATTGACGACAATCTGATTAGTTAAATCAGTATAGCTTACGATTCGATCCTGCTTGACGGCAGAAGGGCGCATATTGCTGGCATCATCTCTTACTAGGCCAACCACGCTGTCTACGTGATACCACGTTCATACAACGCTCCTCGACGAGTTGTCTGATGTTTACCGATGTGTGTTCCGGCTCTGTAAGGGTTCACCGCTAAAACATAGTCATGACGCTTGAACTTTGAATCAACCCAGTTACAGTGACGCTAAAAATACTAAGCTACTTGAGGCAGTGAATTCGAAAATAAAATCACTTTGAAGAGCCGGCGTACTTGAAGGTTTTGCCACCCATCTGACGTCAAGGCCACGATTTGACCACTCATCTGGTTCGATAAATCCTGACTCATCTTGTCTGCCATCGTGGGAATTATCTCATCCGAAAGCTTCTTCCGACTGGGAACCTGAAGGCAAATTTTTGTATAAACAGTTATGATTTTTTAATAAAACATTTTCGATAGAGAAGCTTCAAAAAAACTAACGTGTGTCCTGGGAACGCCTTCTCCAGGATGGCAGAGAAACTTGCATCTTCGACCACACTGAAGCAGAGATTCTTGTTGATGATAAACTTAGCGACAAGCGTATCCATTTGAGTCGACATACCAACACGCTTCTGAGTTACGAAAGATAGAGATTGATGGACTCTAAGACAAATTCCAATCAATTTCAGAATCAATTAACTCAAATCGCGTCAAATTGTACTTGTTTTGCCTTGTCGGCTGCCTCCCACAGTTTGTCAAACTCCTTCCGATGGATGTAATAGAGGTGGCTTCCCAGTCCTTTAGTGCCAAGGTCGTTTCTTTCCACGATGTGATCCTTGTTGTTTCCCTTGCAAATTCTGCATCTCATCGCATTCGACGACTTAAGGATGTTATCGGTTCGTAGTAATTCTTCACATTTGGCGGAATTCGGAATGCCATTGTAGAAGACTGAAACAAGATAAAATAAGGCGTAGTGAGATTTACAGAATGATATCGATGAAATTATCGATGAAATAGGATCGATGGGACACAGTTACATCTCGAGACAAAGCTGGTTTTGAAAATGAATTTTAAAAAAGTTTTTTGCGGGGGTGACGGGGGTCATTCTGGCAGCGGGGGGAGAAACGGGGTGGGAGGTGGCCAATTTTTTTTGCGGAGGGGAGGAGCGGGGGGGGAGGTATAAGGAAAATTTGGTCAAAAGCGGGGGAGGGGGGGAGGGAGGGAGGCCAACCCTATTAGAAAGCCCGTAATCTGCGCTTTCGTTCAAGATATAGATCAATCAAACCAGTGATAAAAATTTGACGAAATCTCCCCCATTGAAGTTGCATGAGCAAAAATGTTGACTTGGCACGGCGTGTCAAACACGTCAAAAGACGAAATCGAGATCTTCGTATAGAGACAAATTCGTTTTAAAAGACATTTTGAATTCAATTTTTTTTTTGTTTTTTAGCATTTTATGTTTTTGGTTATAACTTTGCTTAGGTAAGCTGTGTTCGATTTTTTTTGATACCACAGGAAAGCTCTAAGTTTGCTGTTTTGTTTTGAAAAAAATTAAGCTCTTTTATAATTGTAAAAAGTTAAAAAAAATTAAAAGTTCGAATTTATCGGTTTGGCAGAGTCAAGTTGCTAACTTAAAAAAAGTTATTTCTGAATAATTCTCTGCTAAAAAAATTACTGTCAGGCACGATCGTAGTACGTTCACTCAGCTTTCTTATGCACATCACAGTTATTCCAAATGTGCAGTACTCATCGAGAAAGTGGACGATTTAGCAAAAAAAATTCCAGGTATCAAGTGGGTTTTGGCCTGCAACTCAGTCATGATTATCTTAAACCCTGTGCTGATGGTCTTGTTGGATAGCCAAGAGGCCAAAGATCATTTTGACACCAACCAAAACATGAAAAAATGGGGTAAAAAATAGGGTATGCACCCAAGCGGATTTGAACCTATGACTTAGACAATGCGTATATAAAAGTAAGTCCTCCGTTTAAATAGGGAAATTGAATTTGAAACAGACTTTTTAGACGAGAAGTATCCATAGAAAATTAAAAAACCAGTTTTATGAATATTTTTGTCATACTTTTGAGCATATTTTTGTCAATGGTATTTAAAAATGAAAAGTTTTTTTGAATTTTCATTAAAACAGAACGCCAAGCCCGATTTGGTCTTTTTGACGTGTTTGACACGCCGTGTGGCCGGTTCAGAGGTACCATACCCCCTAGAAGAATTTTTTCCAATTTTTCTTTCCCTTTCGTGTTCCTCTTGAAATTCTGCACAAGACGCACCATTTACTACAATCCGCCGTTCAAGTGTTAACAGATTAACATATTTTATTTGAAATTTCTGCAGAAGAGGGGTTTTGCCAGAATGCCTAAGCAATAGTTCAACTAATGCACGAAAATGATTGCGAATGTTGTGATCCATGCTTTGATTCTGTTAATCTCAGTCCCGAACATCAAGTACAACACAATTCTGGTTAACACACTACAAAAAAACCGAAGGCTAGATTTTTTAGGTCAACAGCTAAGATAAAACTGGAAACAAGAAATCTGGGTAAGGCTAAAATATTCTTTCACAACCCTCGTTTTTCGCAAAAAGCATACAAAAATATTTATTAGGCACTAACACGGGAAGTGCACACCCTTAAGGTGGCGTTCAGACTAACTTTATGTACCAATCGAAAGCTCATGCCATGCCTATTGCCTATCCTATTGTAAGTAAGAGATAGAAGCAGTTTATATAAAAAAAAATATGTAAAATATCAAAAACTGATTTACTATAATATTGACCAGGTCCTTATAAATTTAGTTACCTCAGATTTTGATAATAAATATTTTCACTGATAAATTGTAGAGCATATTTCTTTAGGTAGGTTAATGCGTGTTTTCTATATTGAAAATCAGATAATTTAAAAAAAGTCATTAAAAATCGAGATTTTGCCTTGGTCCTCCCTGTGGGACACGCACATTTCACTCTCCGGATACTTTACTCTCTGGGGCATTTCACTCTTCGGACATTTCACTCTTGAAATCATTAAAAAATTTAAAATGAAAATCAAGCAAAAATTGTGTTTAAAATTTTTGCAGGAACCCCAGTTTTTAAATGTTTTGTCCCATAGAAAACCGGTACCAAGGTACTGCCCGGTATCGGTGCTCAGGTAGAACTGCCTATTTAGTAGTACTTAGTAGTAACCATGCAGTAGTACCACTGTGTCGAACTACCCAAAGTAATGATCAGGTTGTGATATTCAAATAATCTTACTCGGGTTGGGCTACTCAGGTGAAAGTACGCAGGATGTGGTATATCAGATCTGGTATATTAGACTATTTTTTAAAGTAAATCAGACCATATTGGAAAGTGGACCAGATCATCTGTGTTGTAATGGTCAAAATGGTAAGTTTGGAACGCTCTAAGCTACGCGCGCACCATGTGACCTAATCGTATTAATCACATATAACAATCTGAGTAGATGCAAAAAAGTCCAGCGTTTTTCGCCAACGAAGCAAACACGCATTAACCTACCTAAAGCAACATGCTCTACAAGATGTAAGTGAAAAAAAAATCATCAAATAGGTAACAAAGTGTGGTCCAAAATTACAGAGACGAGTTTTAAAACTCCACCAAAAAAACACTCAAACTCCATCAAAACTAGTTGCTCTCCAGTCGCGTCTTCTCTTGCTGTGGTGGACTCAGATGCTCCAGAATGCTCTCCAGTCTCAATAGTATCTTCTTCTAGTATTATATCTCCAGTCTGTATCCCTGTTCCCATGTTACCATGGTGCACTAATAAAAGCCCAGTTAAAACTTCTTTAATGTTTACTGGTAGCACCGGGTGGTTTCGATCCACCGACCTCTGGTTATGGGCCCAGCACGCTCCCACTGTAAGGATTGTTGCGTTCGTCCGAACGTAGTTTCCAGTCAAGACAATAGGTTTCGCTTGGAAACCTATTGTGTCCCTAAATAGTTCCAGATTTAAATAAACGAATTCAATTATGGATTTGTCTCGTCCAGATTTAGTCGACATAGGGAGTCTAGTTTCAAAATCAGGATTCTATTTTGTGGATCTGATTGTTGAAGCTCGCTCATATCTGATGTCCTCTGAAAAGGTTAGTAATATTAAAGTTATTAGTTCCAGTGCGCTCTCGTTGAACTTGTTCCCTATAAGACGCTTTTCTCCAGTCAGATTTCGGGTCTGCTGAACACTGTTCTAAATTCAAAGGTCCAGATCTTATAGAGGCTAATGCCTTGTTGCATCTCTATTAAGTCTTTCTCCTATCCAGTCTTCTCCAGTTTAATGAGATCCAAATCCTATGGAGGATGATCTCGAAATCCAGTTTACGCTCCAGATATAGCGTTTAAGCCAAAGGGCGCATCTTCTATTGAATCAATTGCTCCAGGAACTAAGGTGTCTCACTTGAGGCGCCCATTCTATTTAGATACAAGCGGTATAATTCGCGTTTTATAAAAGTTCCAGTTAAGTTCCAGTTAACCCTGTTGGTTTGGTGTTGTTGCACCGTGCGCAGTGGATCATGCTTGCCCTACTTTTGGGTTAGTCAATTTCATAGTCCATACACTCCAGTTTAAGTTGGAATTTGTTCATACTTATCGTCCAGTCAACAATCTGGAACTCAGTCAGTGTGGCTGTGTTCATGTGTAAGGATTGTTGCAAATATCCTTCGTCTATTTGCTGGTTACGGTTCGAGGGCGAACCTGGTGGCTGGTGATAGGTGTAAGGATTGTTGCGTTCGTCCGAACGTAGTTTCCAGTCAAGACAATAGGTTCGCTTGGAAACCTATTGTGTCCCTAAATAGTTCCAGATCTAAATAAACGAATTCAATTATGGATTTGTCTCGTCCAGATTTAGTCGACATAGGGAGTCTAGTTTCAAAATCAGGATTCTATTTTGTGGATCTGATTGTTGAAGCTCGCTCATATCTGATGTCCTCTGAAAGTTAGTAATATAAAGTTATTAGTTCCAGTGCGCTCTCGGTTGAACTTGTTCCCGACTATAAGACGCTTTTCTCCAGTCAGATTCAGGGTCTGCTGAACACTGTTTCTAAATTCAAAGGTCCAGATCTTATAGAGGCTAATGCCTTGTTGCAATCTCTATTAAGTCTTTCTCCTATCCAGTCTTCTCCAGTTAATGAGATCCAAATCCTATTGGAGGATGATCTCGAAATTCCAGTTTACGCTCCAGATATAGCGTTTAAGCCAAAGGGCGCATCTTCTATTGAATCAATTGCTCCAGGAACTAAGGTGTCCTCACTTGAGGCGCCCATTCTAGTTTCAGATACTAACGGTGGATCAATCGCGCAAGAATCTTCCGTGGTGTCAACTCCAGCATGCCGGGATTCCCTCCGTATGGTTTCGATCTCCTCCTCCAGTCCGCGCTCCCACTTGCAATACGCGAAGGTTGTTCCTCCAGCTGGATCTTTGGTGCGCACCTCAAGTGCATGGGAACATCTCCAGACATTCTACTCAGCCAGTGATGATGAGGAGAAGAAGCTCTAGTCATCCCAGCCAAAGAAGCCAGTTGCTCTCCAGTCGCGTCTTCTCTTGCTGTGGTGGACTCAGATGCTCCAGAATGCTCTCCAGTCTCAATAGTATCTTCTTCTAGTATTATATCTCCAGTCTGTATCCCTGTTCCCATGTTACCATGGTGCACTAATAAAAGCCAGTTAAAACTTCTTTAATGTTTACTCTAGTGAAAATTTTTTGATGGAGTAAAGGTGGAGTTTTGCACATGGACAAATTTTCAAACGCTTTTTTTTTAAATTTGCACATTCGTAGAACTTTGAGCTACACATAGGGCACATAACTATCCTAGGCATAAGCAGTTTTTGCTGAGGACTTTTTTTTACCTGTAAATAAGTGTGAGTGAAAATGATAATTGTCCTCGCGGGCTGTGAGTGAAAGCTGAAAAAAACTCTGTGAGGGAGATTCTCAGTCACACAACGCACCAATAAAATTTGGAAATAAATAAAAAAATTATAAAAATACATTTAGAAATCGCATGGAATGAGACCAGTGGCTTGGGCTTCCGAAATAGTCCAACAAATAGAGGAGATCAATAACCAACTCATCAACTTTAATTCTGGCATTGGTAATCAAGACAAACTCTTAGTTTGTTCAAAAATGATAAGACTAACGAAACGGACCTTACAAAACCGTTTTTTTTGTTTGTTTCTAATAGCATCAAAAAACATTTATTTACACTGTTTACTGGGCAATGGCATTGTTAGCCATTTTTTCTGGTATAAAAATGTTTAAAAAATTTTCGTTTCTCCTCTAAGCTAATTTTATAAAAGTACCGTATTACCTCTAATAGAAGACCCAGTGCCCGGTTGCATAAAACGCTTTTCCGGAAATTAAACCAATTTTCGGACAGCACCTTTACCCACCAGACCATGGGTACATTACCTACCGACGGCTAATTTGTCTTTATATCATTATTTCTTTTAAATACACGCCTTCAGAACTTCTTCTATTACAATTACAGTCAGCTTATCATGAGCTGTCGGCTTTCCCAATCGTTGGATCTACGAATTTTTCGATTGGTTTTTTTTAACAAAACTAAGCCTAAAATTGAAATCTAGGCCTTATTTTTCAGAAACCAAGTTAAAAATCCGAACAGAAGATCAATGATTAGGAAATTTGTTTGAATTAGCGGGAGATCACCTTTAGCATGGTCTTTTAAACAGGCGCAAAAACAGCTTTGCAAAATGTTTACTCTAGCCCCAGGAGGTATTTTACTCTAGGAGGTATTTTATTAGAGAAAATACGGTATAAATAAATCAGCGTGGGGAATCAAGGCAACTTTTTTCAAATTTTTTACAAAAAACCTTTTTCCTTAAAATGATTAAACATTTCCTTTTGAAGCTAATGAAAGAACCTTTTAAAAAATCAATTTTGGAAAAACCTAATACAAATATAAGACACAAAAACCGCGAAAATTCCTTGATTTCCAGGACTGAGCCCAGTGTTTGGCATTGACTTCAAGCAAGAAATACCCACAGTACTGGGCGGAAAATTTTTGTTGAGATGATTAACAGGATGCAGAAAAAATTGAGTGTATGGACAAGCAGAAAATGATGTCAGCCAATGAAAAGCCGAGTAGTTTGTGCAGATGGCTCAATCCACTCAAATATCATGTTCATTCGCAGTATATTACTTCAATTTTGATTTTTTTCTATAAAAAACTTTTCAGCATGACATGTCCATTGTTGCTTTATTCGCCACACTCGACCTTAAAAAAACCGATGTGGACAGGGATGGTTTTCCTGGTAAATTTTGTCACCAAAACAATTTTTTTTAAAAAACCTAGTATTATTCAGGATATGCCAGCTGTGTGCTCATTGAATTGTGGCGCAGAGCCGAGAACGATACTCCTTATATCAAGGTAGGTCGGTTTATCAACAAAAACATGCCATTTCTGACTTGAATTTTTTTCATTTTTCCAGAGTCTTTTTTTCTCGTCTCATATTTTGGTCAACGTAATCCGACTCCAGGAAGATTTTTTTTCATTACAGTTAGAGATGCGCGCACTCACTTACATAGACAAGATTCCGAGAAGTACTCTTGATCATAAAATGCATATAGAGTCTCTTTTTACCACGGCCTATGTTGAAAAACATGGTAACACAGCCTAAAAATAGGCATAACTTTCAAAAAAAATTAACGAAAAAGTGGCCCCCTAGCGGCTTTTGAGTGAATATAACGATGCTTGAAAACGACGTTATTTGAACATCTTTTTGTTGAACTGACTTTGTGTGAATCTCCCATTTGTTGAACGAATTTCGCGTGAATCTCCCATATCTTCCAATCTCCCAATGTGTGAGAATTCCTTTGTTGCAGGTGGATACAACCCTGCAGAGACCCAAATAGAGGAAGCAAAGCAAAATGCACAAACAATTCTTTCCTGAGCCGATTTTACTCAATTATTTCCACTCACAAATAATTGTTTGCGAAACAATTTGTGCCAAGACAAATTTTTTCTTATTTCAATGTGTTCTCGAATGACTCTGTTTTCCAATCAATTGTTTCCAAAATCTTTTGTTTCCTTTTCGGGGTGAGCCCATTTTTCAGCAAAATTGAATTTTAAGATTTTTCCGAAAAACAAGAGTTATCGATCAAGAAAGGCATGATAGATAACAAAACCCCAATCCTCCGCCTTTGAAAGAGGATCGGGGAGGTGTTAATATACAAAAAAGTATTTATTTCTAAATACTCTTTTGGATGTGGGGTGGTTGTCCTTTTCGGACTCCCTCGGAAATCGGTACCTGGATGGAGAGGGGGGGGTAGATTTCCGCCTGAATGTGGGAACCTTTTAAGATTCCTAAGGTAAAATTCTAGTGAATAAAATAAAATTTTAGTTACTCCAAAAACACACAATAAAAATAAGGCAAAAATAGTTCAAACCGCAAGAGGCCCCGAAGTGATCGGCAAATTTATATTTTGATAAAATTGTGAACCCAGTCCTTATGGTCTGGGGGTTTATAAAGCCCTCGATATCCCTCGATATCCCTCGCAGGGATGAGGTTTGTGGTCGGACGGCCAAAATTATACTATTTCCCAATCGGCAAAAAGCTTGCCATATTTTTTCAAGTGTTAGGAAAAATACGAGGAGTTTTCGCCTACTGGGGTGTATATATTGTGGTCTCAGGTTCGATTTAGTCATCGAAGTTTTTCGTGTGCATGTAATTCCTCTCTAATTATCTGTAGCTGTGTTAATTCAGACAATAAATTTGTACATTCAGATTTTGTATAGACGAGAGAACGAAGAACTACTAGACTTGACCGATCAAATTTCTGGATGCGCCAAGGACTGCCCTTTAGAGCAGTTGGCACTCCGCTCTCAGAAATACAAACCAATGCCCAACCAAGAGACTGTAAACCTTTTTCAACACTTAAAAGCCGGTTTGTGCTAATCGGAGCAATTTGTTTAGAATTTCATACAGAACGTGAAAATGCAGAACGCTACAAAAAGCGCGAATTTGAAATAACCCAGAAAAAGCATAGGCTCCAAACAATTTGTTGATGGTTTCACTACTTTCTTTCCTCACTTGCGGTTTTTGTATTAAAATTATGTGCAGTCCCTGTGCTTTCTGATACAGTCAAGTCCTAAAAAGTGAACTGTGGTTATAACAATTTTTCGATGCAAAAAGGAACTTAAAACTTTATTTCATAAATTTGGGAAAAATGCTGATTTTTTGTTTGGTATACGACCAATTACCCGAGTAACGTTGTATTGATTTAAAAGCTTATTAAATTCGGCATCAGATAGGTGTTTCAGCTACGCAAAATTTTTCTCGTATAAAAAGCTACAATCGAAAAATTAACACAATCCGAAACTGTACGATTTCATGCAATCAACCCCTGGAGCTTCCATGGTAAGCAAACTTTTTGAGAGGATTTTTTCTCCTATCTTGCTCAGCGTAAAATCTAAACAAATTATTCCAATAAGCAAACCCAAACCGGCTTTTAAAGGACCATCGCCGTTGATGACAATGGCAGTTTCGAGTTTTTGAATTCGCGGGGACAGATCTTTTATTGCGAAAATATATTTTGAATTATTTTTTGTTTACGATTAAAATTTGTTCAAATTAAGAACCATCTACTAGTAGAGCCCAACGTTGTTTGACAATGCCAGATCGGACGACTTAGCCGACTCTCATTGAGCCATAACCTAATATTAGCAACTGTTGATACGCCTCTTGCCATTGTCATCAATGGCGATGGTCCCTTCAAAAGGCATTTCTGTAAAAATGACCACCTTATATGAACTTTTTTTCTCTCAATTTGTTCGAAATTTCTAGTTTTGGTCTTATTCGAAAGAGGAGACAATCCTAAGCAAGTTTATTTTTTACAGAACGCCAACTTCCTATTTGAGGGTCGATATATGGCCGATTCAAAGTTCGACCCATGAGTAATACCTAAAATGTCGATGTTTTCTTTCTTGAGCATACAGCTTTTTATTTTATCTCATAACCACCACGCAATTTTTACCATTCTATGCAGAATAACGCTTGATTTATTATGGTAATAATGGGTTTTTGCATATCCGTCAATTTTTGTGGAAAAACTTGACAATTAACACAAAAGCCTTATTTTTCAAAACAGAACTGTTAAATAAAAAGCTATTTTTCGCAATCTCAAAGTTCCCGGTGCGTTTTTTATCATAAATTCGGAAAGCGCAAAGAATCGAGAGCAAATAAATAAAAAAGTAAAAAACCCCGGGTGACAAAATGTCAGTCAATGAGACAAAAACGTATATATACAGTGGACGCTCGATATAACGTCCCATTTTGGCCGGATACTAAAAAAGGATACTAAAAAGTCATTGTGAACTTAGTGCTTTTCTGTCCCAAGGAAACCCTTTGTCACCTAGCTTTTGTACTTTTTTTCGGCTATGTTGCTCAAAATTTGTCCCGCTTGCGGAATCCGTAATGACAAACGTACCGGGGGACATTTAAAATACTGAAAAATGGGTTTCAATCTTAAAATCGCTGTTTTGAAAAGCTCAACCTTTTTCTAAACCTGATTTTCCACAAAAATAAAAAGCCAAGCAGTAACTACTATAATCAAAAGAAAGCCCGCTTAATTCTGCATCATTAGGTATATATGGTCTCATTCGAACGAAGAAAAATCTGCGCTGAAAAACGTCCTGAAAAGAATAAATGTCAAAAAACGTTAAAATTTCAGTACAGTCGACGCTCGATATAACGTCCCTCAAGGGACCGGCCAAAATGGGACGTTATATCGAGCGTCGTTTTATCGAGCGTCCACTGTATATATACGTTTTTGTCTCATTGACTGACATTTTGTCACCCGGGGTTTTTTACTTTTTATTTATTTGCTCTCGATTCTTTGCGCTTTCCGAATTTATGATAAAAAAACGCACCGGGGAACTTTGAGATTGCGAAAAATAGCTTTTTATTTAAACAGTTCTGTGTTGAAAAATAAGGCTTTTGTGTTAATTGTCAAGTTTTTCCACAAAAATTGACGGATATGCAAAAACCCATTATTACCATAAGAAAGCAAGCGTTATTCTGCGTAGAATGGTAAAAATCGCGTGGTGGTTATGAGATAAAAATAAAAAGCTGTATGCTCAAGAAAGAAAACATCGACATTTTAGGTATTACTCATGGGACGAACTTTGAATCGGCCATATATCGACCCCAAATAGGAAGTTGGCGTCCTGTAAAAAATAAACTTGCTTAGGATTGTCTCCTCTTTCGAATAAGACCAAAACTAGAAATTTCGAACAAATTGAGGGAACTAGGAGTGATCCATTTTCACAGAAAATGCCTTTTACGTGTTAACGACAAAACTACATGTCTATATTTTCAGCTTTGTCACACCCTCTGCAATACAGACCACTAGATAGTGGAACTAGCGGTTCCATTGGTCTAAAATCAAAAAATTTGACGCTCATTTTATTTGGCGTAGGTGAGCTAAAAATCTGATATGATAATGTTCACTTACGAATGTAATATATTGTTTGAATTTGCGCCTTTTTGGATTTTTATTTTTTTAATGCCTTTGTAATTTTTAAGAATTTAGGCGATTTGCGCCGTCAAAATGCTCATTTACGTCCTTAAATTTTGAATCGCCATTTTTCATCAAATTTTTGGTGCAATTTTCTTAAAACTTCTACACCAACTGTAGCCCTAAATATTATCTTTCTCATGAGCTACGAAACTCTACTGCACAATTTGAAAAATGACGAAATTTAAAGGTTACATAACAATTTGAAAAACTTAACGTTATTTTCAAAACCTCTAAGCATCTACATTAGTGTAATCACGTAGCTGCAGTTTAATAGCTCATCAGAAAGCTAAGATTCAGGGCTACGCGATACTGTAAAAATTTAAAAAACTTAAAACGTTAATTTTTAAACTTTACTTCAAAAAGAAATTGGCGAAACAAAATTGGGAACCGCCCAAACTGTAAAAAATTAATCCTTCAAATTTTATTTCCATGTTTTCCGATGCCCCTCAAGACACCCTTAAAGCTCTACCTGATGTTGACCATAAAAATTTTGATTTTCGGATGACTTGGTCACCTAAGCTGACTTTTTAGCTATTTGGAATCTAACAAACAGCTTGGGGCCAAGGCAAGCAAAATGGATGATCCCAGGAATGGCTATGCACATGACTTTCAAATTCAGCGCATTGGAAAACATGGAAAAATTATAAAATCAAATAAAAATTTGAAAGGTTCGGTTTGGGCGGTTCTTTTTTCAGGGCGGGCTCAGGCATGTGTTCAAACTGCCAAAAAAATCGAAGATTCAAAAAGAGAGTAATTCAAAAATGTTACATTAATAGGTGAAAGTCCACGAACCAAAAATTTATTACTTTTTTCTAATTTTAAAATGCTTATTTTCTCATAATTTTAGTAATTGCTGGATGGTTAAAGAAGAGGTTTATGTGATTCTAGTCGTCTAAAAATATTGTGATCAGCGGGTTTATATATTTCTTGTAGAGTAGTTCACGGTCGGTTAATTGGGCCTTACCCGGTTTTCGGTTAACCGGGATTTTGGCTACCCGGTTTTCGGTTACGGTTTTTCAGTTTTTTTTCGGTCGGTTAACCGGCTTATACCCGGTTTTCGGTTTTTTTTTTGTCGTAAATTAACCGAAATTTTGCTGTACCCGTTTTCGGTTTTCCCGGTTTTTTTGTACCCGGTTTTTCGGTCGGTTTTTTTTGGCCAAATACCCGTCGGTCGGTTAACCGACCGTGAACTACTCTAATTTCTGTACTATGTTTTCTATTTTTACAAATATTTTATTGTTTTATTTGCTAGTCTTATTTGAGGATAATAATAAAGGTAGAAATTGATCTTTCTGTGAAAATATAACCTTTATTTTTTTATAAATTTTCGGTTTTTATGGCTCGTTCACGGACTGCGTCATAGACTATTTTGGCTACATGAGCACCTTTTAATCTCAGTTAAGGGGTTCACGGAGTGAAACTTAGACAATTTTTCTTTATGTGTTAAAGTCTTTAACGGTTGAAAAATAGTTTTAAAAGGTTTCTTTGCATTTTTTTCTTTCTCTTGCGACCATCCCTCATATTCCTCTAACGTTTGTGTATGTCTTTTCAAATTAGAAAAGAGTTTCATTAACACCCTTTAGCACTGTTTCTTTTTCCGAACCATGGTCAAGCCTTGACCGTCAAGGTTGCTGCAAGGTTCATCGAGGGTTGATTTTAGGTTTGTTTGAATTTCATTCAAGGTTCTCGTGAACCATGGAGTGAACCTTAAGAAAACATTTTTTAAACCTTGTCAACAAAATTTCACCCAAGGTTCACTTAGTGTATCGGCAAGGTTCCTACGAGGTTATTTCAAGGTTCACTCATGGTTCACGAGAACCTTGGGTGAAATTCAAAGGAACCTAAAATACCCTTCCATGGACCTTGCAGCTATGTTGTACCATCCTTGAACCAAACTTGCACGAAACTTGCTAACCTTCCCAACTGGATCCGAACTTTCGAATTCGGAAATCAACTGTAACGCCTTACCCACTAGGCTATCCTTGCACATGTCTCAGGTCGTTATTTCTGCTCTATATTTTTATGATATGAGTCTAATTAATTATTTTCGCTGACACGTAATATTGTCAAATACAGCCTGCCCATTTTGCACGAAACTTGCTATACAGCCTGCTCGACGGATTTGGACCAATAAGGGTAAATCTGAAACACAAGTCATTAAAAACTAAATTAGGAGAAAAAACACCTGCTCAAGAAATTGCTTATAAGTGATCGGACCTCTGAACACCACTGAAAATTATCGACCATCATCAGAGTTGCTGCGATTGCTCAAGTCTTCTCTTCTATCCATCTCCTTTCTCAAAAAAAAATTATCCAAGGTACAAAGCAACAGTCGAGACAAACGAAGCCTATCTTTGTCAGTGAAGATGAACTTATATGTGTGTCGTTCAGAACCATTTAGTGTGAATCTAGACCATGTAAGACGGATTTGGACCAATAAGGGTAAATCTGAAACACTGAGAAGAAATTTAAGCCCAAGATAATTATGGCCCGACCAAAATTATGGCCGAGCAAATTTGGCCCGAGCAGTGTTTTTGAAAACGAATACGAAATCGGGTTTACGAACGAATTTGCGAAACGAAATGAAAACGAAATGGTGTCTCAAAGCGAAACGAGAATGAAAACGAAAAGCAAAGCGAAATGAATGCGAAAACGAAAAACGAATTCGTTTTCGTTTTGATTTCGTTTTCGTTTTCATTTTGAATTGGAGTTCGTTTTTGTTTTCGCTTTGCAATAAATTTCGTTTTTGTCGAAGTCGACAAGTTATTTTGCGCAAAAGTTTCAGTATCTAAACTTGGAGCAGATGAAAAATGCCGGAAGTTACAGAAAATGAATCTTAATATAAAGCGAAAACGAAAACGAAATTCAAAACGAAATGAAAACGAAAACGAAACCGAAATGAAAACGAAAACCAAAATTTCGTTTTCATTTCATTTTGAAATTTCGCTTTGATTTCATTTCGCATTGATTTCGTGTTCGTTTATGAAAACACTGGCCCGAGCAAATTTTGTCCGTGTCCGGGTAAAAAGGCGGTAAACCAGATAAGATGTAGTATACAGAAACCTCAGCAGTGATAACCAGAAATCCAGGCAAAAGTACTTCAGTAATCTGGTTTTATTACCCAATAAATTAAGTAATGGAAGTGGTCACAGTAATTTATGCGATAGTAATACCGGCATTAGATAGAATTAGGTAGACATATAATTTTAGTCCGAAAAACTTAGAAGATGCCGGTAATGATATTGAAGACTGCCATATACATTTTTTTTCTTTATTCACCGATTTCAAGAAATTGGAATTTTAGTTTTCTAGATATAAATTTTTGCTGATAAAACAAGTCACCTCAGTGGTTCGGATGTCGCGAGCGGCCACGGCCAACAGCTCGTGAATTGGAAAAGGGGGAATGGAGGGGATATTTGATCCCACTCCCTTTGGATCCGCAAGGAAATGCCTTAACCAGTAGGCCACCAAACCCCAGACTGGGAAAGTGAATAATTTAGTAGACATCACTTGCGTCGAAGACGCAACACGGATCATATTTCCATTGACAGGATATTAATGATCACGATAGGGGCACCCAAGTCGTCAAGGTTCTAATATAAATGGTCGGTAGAAATGCCACCTTTATAGTTGGTATTGATCTATCTTTGTCGATTCCCAGCAATCGGTTAAATGTACTGCCTAATTTGTGAAATTAGCTAACTTAATTATTTTTTCAACCTCCTTTTTTTAAATTTATAATAAAAAGTGAATTTGGCTGATTTTTGTGAAATAATCGTCTGATTGGAGAGATTGCAATTTTTTATAAATATGATCTTTATAAAGATGGTATTTTCATCTTATGATAGCAAAAATAAAATCCCAGAACCGGTGCATATTGGTATATATACAGTATGATTTATAATACAGTCGACTCTCCCAATAACGAACCCCCTGAATAACGAACTCTCTCAATAACGAACACTTTTTTTAGTTTGGTTTGGTTGGATTTCGATAAAGTACTTATAACGGACCTTCTCAATAACGAACTCTCTCAATGACGAACACCTAGAGCCGGTCCCCAGGGGGTTCGTTATTGGGAAAGTCGACTGTATAAGCATTTTAGGCCTTTTAGGGCAAAATCCCACAGCAAAAGGCCCCGGGCAAAGTGGCACAGCCAAAATGCCCGGGACGAAATTGTACAGCCAAAATGCCCCGGGCAAAATACGCTATTTATCCCCGATTGGCCTCGATGGTAAAAAATTTTGTTTTGAGGCGTGTTATATATTCCGTAGAATAGGCTTGGCGTCTCTCGTAAGAAATAAAATATGGCTTTTAGCTTTTCTAATAAGCAAAAAGATTGGGGTTGAAAATTAATTGGAGTATGTAAGGCCAAAAAATCTATTCAAGATTAAAAATCTGACCCTAATAGCGGATACCCCCCCCCAACAAATTTTTTTCAAAATCAGGTTTTAACCATTTCTAAGTAATTCTTATGCGCTGAAAACGATAAAAAAAAGTGTTTTCGGGCATTTTCTGGGTCGGATATCAACTCGCGACAGTTTTGACTCGCGACGTTCAACTCCCGACAGTCTCGACTCGCGACACTCAACTCGCGACACTTTTTTCGATGACTGTTTTAAACTTTTGAAAAAATCATCAAATATTTTCCGAAAAGTCTTTTGAGTAGCAATTTACCATACCAAAATGTCTTCCTAAACCGGAATCCGTTGAGATCAAGTCAACAAAACCACAGGGGACTGAGATATAGCTGTTTTGAACAGACCACCTTGAAATTTGCACCACTTACCCACTTTGAAGGATATCTCAGCTCCCTGAAAATTTTCGGATCTGATGTCAACAGATTCGGGTTCAGAAAGACATTTTGGTATGAAACGCTGGTATTCAAAAGACTTTTGGCAATGTTTGATAATTTTTTCAGAAGTTAAAAAAAATCGTAGAAAAAAGTGTCGCGAGTCGAGATTGTCGCGAGTTGAGTGTCGCGAGTCAAAACTGTCGCGAGGTGAGTGTCGCGAGTCAAAACTGTCGCGAGTTGATATTTTTCCATTTTCTGACCTAAAAAGTTGATTTTGGAAAAAAAATTTTTGACCATAATTCGACTTTTTGCCTTGGGGGACCAAGGTATTCTACCTCGTTTTGTCACTGGAGCTGGGCAAACAGAGTCTCCATATGCATTTTATGATCAAGAGTCACTTTCGAGGGCGCTTGGAGTTGAGATGCGCGCACACACTTAGCTTAGACATGATTCCGAGAAGTACTCTTGACCATAAAATGCATATAGATTCTCTTTTTGCCACGGCCCAGTTGAAAAACATGGTGAGGAAGTCGAAGAATACATATATTTACTTTTATATTGTTCTGCCATAAAAGTGGCCCCCTTTTATTCCCTTCCCCTCCCAATACAGCCCTTAATCCCTTTAAAATTCAAAAGGGGCCAATTTAAATTTTTCAAAAGGGGATTGTAAACTGGTTATTCGCTACTAGCGCCAAAAATCTCAACACACTGTATTTTCTCTAATTGTATACAGTCGAACCTCTCTATAGTGTACACCCAAGGGACCGAGCCCAGGTGTACACTATAGAGAGGTGTACACTATGTACACTATGATTATATATTTTTCACATAAACATATATGTCAATCCGCTAAAAAGAATCTGAGGATTGTCAAAAAAATATGCCCATAACTCTGAAATCTGAGTCAAAATATAACTGGCTGGGCGCTATTAGAGGATGATATTCAATTAGAGAAAATACAATATTAGATGCTACTGTCATATAGCTTACCTCCACCCCCCCCCCTATAAAAAAAGCTACTGTAATATACCCCCAATAATTTTTCAGGTACCCCAAAAACCATACTTTTTTTTGAAAAGTGGTGAAATTATTACGTGTTGAAGTGAGCCTAATGAGCTTCATACCACCTGCACCTAGCAAGTACCTGCCACTAACCTTGGAGCTTCCTTCTTCGAACCTTGAACCAACCCAGCAGGCTAGAACAAGGTTACTTTAAGGTTCATGCAGTGGAATTCAAGGCTCAGTCAGGGATCGCCAAGGATCATAGAAGTTTAGAACCTTGTGCAAGGCTTGAAATCAATATCCTCAAGGTTCAGTCAAGGTTCGAACCTGGGGAGAACCTTGCTGCGACCTTGTCCGAGGGGTGCATGACGTTTCGCCCTCAGGACGTTTCGCCCCCGAGCCCGTTTCGCCCCCGACCGTTTCGCCCCCGCCGACATTTCGCCCTCATGAGATTTTTAACTTTAATTTCTTCATCTTTATTTATCTCTTATTCATATGATGTGTGAAATAACAAAGCTTTTTAAACCAAAAAGCTTCTCAAAAGTAAAACAAAAACAACAACAAGTTTATTCATTTTTTGTGTGGGATGACATGTCGGCTGGCTGCGGACTCTGATCCCGGTAACTTAGAACACGGACAACTCAGCTTTTGGACAACTGATCTCAAAAGAAACTCACATATAGGACAACTCAAATTCGGACAGCTGGTACAAATAAGACCGAGATCTTACAAAAATGAGCCAAAAACCATTTGCATAACAAAACTTGGTCTTACTACGATTCGTTTTTCGGACAACTCATCCCAATAAAACGGCTAAAATTGATTTCACACACCAAAATACTGATTTCCCGCAGTAAATTTATTATTTCCCGCAGTAAATTTGAATTTCAAGCAAAAATACTGATTTCCTGCAGTAAATTACTGATTTCCCGCAGTAAATTTTGTATTCCTGCAGTAAATTTTGCGGGAATTTGAATTTTCAGGTCAGAAAATACCTTCAACTGGTCAGAATCCCACCCCAGAGTGGCCAGGAGTCCCTGAAAGTTGGTTTTTTGGGGTTTACTAAAGAGGTAAACTTTTTGCGAAAAATCGATTAAGCGGATCAGATTTCGGGTCCGATGGGCTCAATCGCTCAGGATTCCACCCTTAACCATTCTCAACTATCTAAACCAACCTAAGCACTGATTTAGGGTAGTTAGATACTGGTCTGGAGCAGTTTGGGATGTTTAGGGTGGTTTAAGATAGTTGAGAATGGTTAGGGTAGAATCCTGAGCGATTGAGCCATCGGACCCGAAATCTGATCCGCTCAATCGATTTTTCGCAAAAAGTTTACCCCCCCCCTTTAGTAAACCCCAAAAAACCAACTTTCAGGACTCCTGGCCACTCTGGGGTGGGATTCTGACCAGTTGAAGGTATTCTGACCTGAAAATTCAAATTCCCGCAAAATTTACTGCAGGAAATACAAAATTTACTGCGGGAAATCAGTAATTTACTGCAGGAAATCAGTATTTTGTTTGAAATTCAAATTTACTGCGGGAAATAATAAATTTACTGCGGGAAATCAGTATTTTGGTGTGTGTTTTTAGTTACAGCCAAATAAAACTCATCCTTTTGACAATTGGGCGGGAATAATTTAACTGTTTGAAACCGGTTTTTTGTACTTTTGAGCTGAATTTTTGTCTGTTTTGGTAGGACTCACCTATTTTATACTTAATTCATTGTCTATTCGATGACAATTTGTCTGTGTTTGTCGTAATGGATGCAGTATTACTCTTTATCATAGGCTTGGATATCCACCTGAATGCTTCGAAAAATAAAACTTAGCCAAAATCGAAAACAAACCACGTATCTTGATCTAAAAACGCTTCACGAAAACCGGTTTATTGTGACTAAAACTACGATTTCGCCCACCTAAACCCCAAATTTTGGATAGGTGCCACGTGGTCGGTGGATCGGTGGACCTGGATAGCCAAAAAACACAAGTTTCTTTAAAATTATTAAAACAACCCATTTTTTCTAACCCGAAATTGTATGGGGAATTGTGTTTGTCAGGACCAAAATTACGATTCCATCCACTCGAACTCCGAAATCCATGGTAGATAGCTACTGGTCAGTGGGTATCCACGTGGATGGCCTGAAAATAAAATTTCTTTAAATTAAAAATAAACGATGCTATAATATGTAAAATCGTGCAGAGAATCGGGTTTGATGAGACTAAAATTGTGATTTTGGTCACCGAAATTCCAAAATCTGGGGTGGGTACCAATAGTAGATGTATATTGATCTGGTTGGGCAGGAATTTTTTCGCCAGAAAAATAAAAAGTGGTCACATCGAATAACTAATAATGATTTCATGCGTAATTTCACGAAATTTCATTACTGGCAAACCATCTTCATAATGATCGAATTAATGCAGAAAATATGTTTTGGAATCCGAAAACGTAAAAAAAATTTTGCTCCAAGTGGTCGACCACTTAGTTTTGGCGGTCCGGCTGGCCAGGTGGTACCTACCCGGAATATTGGGATTTTGATGCGTGAAATCGGAGTTTTTGTCTCATTTAACCGATTCCCTGCACGATTCCACATATTCCACAAGGTTTGTTTTAAAATTTGAATTTTTTTATTTTACAGGCTATCCAGCTGATCCACCTGGCCAGAAGGTACCCATTTCGGGTTTTGGGTGTCGGGGTAGGTGAAATTGGATTTCGGTCTTGTAAAACCTAATTCACCACACGATTTTACATTAGATAGCATGGTTTGTTTTCGATTCAAAAATTTTTAAATTTTGTAGGCCATCCAGGTGGGTATGCACCTCAGCAGGAGGTTTCTAGCCTGGATTTTGGGTTTTGTTGGTGAAATCGCCGTTTCGGTTATATCAAACCGAATTTTCGACAGGAATTTACGTCAAAATAGTTGGTTTTTTTTATTTTAATTTATTTTTTATTTTTCGGGTAATCAGGTACATATCCACCTGGTCAGGTGGTACCTACCTTGGGTTTCGGCCTCCAGTGAGTAAATCGTAATTTCGGTCCTATCAAACCGAATATTTCACAGGAGTTTGCGTATGATGGGATGGTTTTTTTAAACTCTGACTAAGTTTTTATTTTCAGGTCATCCAGATGGATATCCACCTACCCGATTGGTACCCACCCCAGGTTCGTGGTCTCGGGTAGGTAAAATCGTAATTTTGGTCTTATCAAACAGGATTTGTAAGACGATTTTACGTACGATAGCATGGTTCAATTTTAAAATTGACGAAAATTTTGAATTTCGGCGAAAGTGCACAGTTAAAAGATACCTAAAGGGTAAGTTAAAGTTAGAAAGACAGGGAAACGAACATTAATGACAAGAAAAGACAAAAAGGCCTAATATGCCTACATTGAAACACAAAAGAATAGAATTGCCAGGAAATCGAACGTTATTTGAAGTCAACTGTCCTATAATTCGAAATTTTCCCCCCAATTGTCAAAAAGACAAATTTCACTTGGGATGAGTTGTCCTAAAAACAAATTGCGCATTGGGCGGGTATTCAAAAAGATCAGTATAATTGTGCTGAATTGTCCTATACATTTTTGTAAGATCTCGGTCTTATTTGTACAGCTGTCCGAATTTGAGTTGTCCTATATATGAGTTTCTTTTGAGATCAGTTGTCCAAAAGCTGAGTTGTCCGTGTTTCAGTTCCCGGTATCAGAGTCCGCAGCCAGCCTGACATGTCGTGTGGAATGACAATAACAAAGTTGTGTGAAAAAATTACGTAGGTGGCTCTTTGCCCCATCTATTTTCCCAGAAAAATCGATGACAGTATTTAAGCTATCTAAAAGCTCTATGCTTGTACTCTTCATCACAGGTTTAACAGGGCTTGCCACCGAAAAATCAGAAACCGACCGGACAAGGGTTACGTACATTAATTTTTAAAAGTGCTAGGATTTTATTTCGTCATTCTGTACTTATAGAAAAGATACAGGAATACAGTACATCAAAATAACAGTATCAAATTTCATTCACTCATCATAAAGTTCAAGGCAATTCCATTAAGATATTCCCCCGTCGAGCGATTTCCGTAACCTTCCACGATCCTTTAATTTTTTTTTCGGCTTAAACGTACTGAGTCCGCTTGTTTTTTGGAACATCGCCACGAAGCCACTTCGAGTACAGTTAATTTCTAAATCGATAACCACCGAGATCTGCCACAATTCTTCCGACGAAGTTTCTATCGGTTTCAATTTAGCACTACAATATAAAATAAAAACAAATTCTACATAATGACTGATTAAGCTTGTAATGCAAAGAAATGATAATGTGCGATTTGTATGCGATAATGAGCTATTTTAAAAGCAGGAAAGTTAAAAACCTAATGGGGCCAAATGTCGGCGGGGGCGAAACGGTCGGGGGCGAAACGTCCTGGGAGCGAAACGGCCGGGGACGAAACGGCCGGGGGCGAAACGTCCTGAGGCGAAATGTCATGATGCCTGTCCGAGGGTCGAAAAAAGAAACAGTGAACCCCAGGGGGAGACCAAGCAAAAATCGTGTTTCTAGCATTGTGCTCCAAAAAAATTGTCGGTGAGAAAAACCAACACACCCTGTATTTGTTTGTTGTTTGAAAATGTCGGAATTAATAAAAGTCACTAAAAATTAATTTTTTTCTTTTCCGTGGATGCTGAATTTTTCTTTTTCCCGCCGAATTTCTGGTCACGTTCCCATCGGGAACATAATTTTCTTCTCCCGTTCCCGTTTTTCGTCGGAAGCCTTACGCCCAAGCTACTGATAGCCTACGCAAGCCATTATCATCAATGTGCGGCCAAAAAGAGCAAAATTTTCAGTAGAAGTCTTTATGAAGCTACACACACCAAGCAATAATAATACAAGGACAATTTTGTTCAGGCATGTAACTCAGAGCTTCTTCTTCAACTCATCAAAGCGCTTGGCAAGTTCATCAAAATCTAGCTCATCTGACTTTCCAGGCCCACCACCACTGTGTGCATTGTGACCTCCACGGGAGTGAGACGCGTTAGTCATTGGGAAGTCCGACGGCGGTTCAGGGAACTTTATTGAAAATCTGTAAAAATTCGTTACAGCTAGACTGATCCACCAAGACGGAATACTACCGTCAGAAATTGGAGGAACTTCGTATATGTGATCATCACCATCATTAGCTGGTGGACGCTGGACACTAGCTGTATGCACACCATACGGGTTGTTTGACGAAGGTGGACCAAATTGATCCTGTTCTGGAACATCATAGCCAGTTTTCTGAAAATAAGACACATTTACAAAGTGTATGAGCTATATAAACTTACGACATCATTGTAGGAGGCAAAGGATGTCCGGAACATTACAAACGACATTTTGCTTTTGTGTTGGATACACTGTGCCACCGGTATTGAAACTACTAAAGCTGCTGGTTGGCGATGGAGGTGAGGAGCTGCGTACTGCTGTAAATTGTACAAATATGAAAAAAACTATAAGAAACAATTACTGGTGGTGGCGGATATTGCACCAAGGAATTTCCTCCGCTTCCAGGACCATTGTTTTTTCCAGTATTATTCGAAGGCGGGAAGTCTGTTGAAAAAGTAAAAAGCATTACACCTGCTTTAGAAAAATAAATGATTTACAAGGATGATTAGAGCCAGGCGGCATAGAATAGCCTCCGCCCTGATTGCTGCTTGGTGCACCAGGACCATCATTCTTAGGCACAGACCATCCGATTTGCTCCTAAATTTCTTAGGGTCTAATTTTAGTTCGGCAATGAAATGGTCAACCTCATTCATGAAGTTAATTAGGTTCTTTTCAGCCATAGCGATCTCATCGTCGTCATCTCTCATCACTTTTGGATCAGGAGTGAAATCAATGCTGGCACAGCGAGCAATCTCAACTAGGTACCTGAACAATGAGTATAACTTGAGGAATTTCGCAAAAAACTAAAATAATACTTTTCAACCAAAATCTTTGAAGGAGCACTCACGCTAAGCTTCTGAATGAGTTTAGGAGCGACACGACTTGGTTCTGGTAATTGGTTCATCCGAGCTGCTTCAGCAAACTGCTTTCCATATTTCTGCGTGAGCTGGTCATTTATTATCTGCGAATTGAATGAATAGTTAGTTAGAAGTGCAATAAGAGAATAATAAGGTAATAATAATAAGAGAACTCACCTTGAATTCTTGAATTTCATGACTGATTCTTGGTGCTACCCACAGAATACTACTCACCGCTTCAGCGATACCATCATCCAATTCCCTAAGACAAATAGTTGATAAAAAAAATTCACATCCATAATTACTAGGATAAACTATTGTGAACTAACTTCATTTGCTGAATCAAGCCAAAGCGAGCAAGCAACAGCTCACAGAACATCTCGAGCAATTCATAAGCTTCCACAACGAAATCTTCACGAATGATTGACTCAACACGGATTCGGCACGATCCTCTTTGTTCGCTGATAAGAAAATATTATTATGGTGAACACGAAGTGAAGCTAATAACTTACTGTTCAGAAATTCAGCGATCTCAATCCTCGCCTTCTGAGCTTGTTCAGTTTTCTTCTTTTGCAGCAACTTTAGACGGTTGGAAGCCAGACGAAGATTGGTCTTGAGTTTTGCATATTGAGTTCCCCACGAAACTGACATTTCTTGATGTATGTAAATGATAAGCTTTCACGACTGATACAAATTTTCTGAAATCAGTATAAATTCAGATTCTGACAACTGTAGGGACTCGAATAAAATGATCAGAAAAAAATCTTTAGCAAATTGTAAATGGGAGGGGCCAGTTCGAGACGGTGCCAGTTCGAAACGGTTTTTTTCAAAAATTTTCATACTTTTTCAAACAAAAGTTCTTATTTTAACAAAAAAGTTTTTCTGACGTCCCCTAGTTGCCGAAATTTCCTCAGGAATCCGTATAAAAAAACAAAATTTCAAAAAAATGCTTGTGTGCTGAGATATGACTTGAAGTTGGAGTGCCAATATGCCACCTTTCAACTTTGGACAATACTTTTTCTCCGACTAAAACACTTTTTTTCCGACTAAAATATTTTTTTTCCGACTAATTTCATTTCCGACTAAAACACTTTTTTCCGACTAAAATACTTTTTTTTCGACTAATTTTCTTTTTTCTCCGACTAATTTCTCGTCCGTCTATATGACCCAAAATCTAAGGTCTCTGATCTAATTTTTTCTGTTTTGATATATTTAACAGTAGTGATGCGCTTAATAAGCGCAAATAAGCGAATAAGTCGGAAATCAAATAAAATTAGTCGGAGAAAAAAGAAAATTAGTCGGAAAAAAAAGTGTTTTAGTCGGAGAAAAAAGTATTGTCCTTCAACTTTGGGTCATATCTCAGCGCACAAGCATTTTTTTAAAATGCAAAGAACGCAGTGACAACAACAAATATGACTCATTCGGGAAAATATTTTTTTATCGGGCTTGAAACAGATTGCCAAGTTGGCGTTGCCGAGCACAAAGAACTTTCAAAGTTCATTTACTGGGCAACCATTTGACTGGGAACTTTCTTACTGATACTCATTATCAAAACAATGGCTATCGTTCGACTTTGTGCTTTCTTCACGATATAACATCTTTTTACAGAAGTTAATAAGCTCCAAGATGAAGTGCTTACAAGTGATGAATGTTGTTTGCCAATACCAGTGAGGTCAAGCTCAGTACAATTGATTAAATCGCCAACGGCATTTTACGAAAAATCATGGTTTGTACCTTACGTTCTCAGAACCACATAATTTATAATTTGTAGGAAAAAATTCGGGATCGAAGAAGAGAATCGTTTTGACAAGTCTCTATCTGGGTACTGGTCCATTGGAGCAAGATCTCGTAGCAAATATTGAGAAAAAAATGAAGGAAGAACCTGAGCTCAGAGTTGGTCTGCTGCTCGACTTCTTCCGGGGCACAAGGACAGGCAATGAAGGATCAGTACAGTTACTCCAGCCTTTAGCCAAAGATGCGCAAGTAAAACTTTTATGCTCCTAGATTTTTGAGTAGTTCGCATTTTCAGATACGATTCTTCCATCATCCTGACATGAGAGGCCTTCTTTTGAACATGTTGCCTGAACGAGTAAATGAAATTATTGGCTTGCAACACATGAAATTCTTCATTTTTGATGACAGCATCATTTTGTCAGGGTAATATGCTGAGAATTTCTGGACATCTCCTTCACTTAGAAATCATTTTTAGAGCTAACTTGTCCGATTCCTATTTCACCAACAGGCAAGATCGCTACATGCTCATCGATAACAATGCCCTTTGGTGGAATTCTTCATGGCTGTCTTCGATACCATATCATCTTGTTCATTGAGCCTCAATGAAACGGGTCAACTGATATTCCAAGGGGAAAGTTCACTACATCCTTTCACAGGTATAGTGATAATGCCAAGGATTTGCCTCTTTTATCTGATTTCGATGCTTTTTGAGGAAACACTAGTGAATTTCGCAAGGTGATGTCAAACAAGCTGGATCAGATATTCGCCGATTTCAAAGAAAGGATCCCAATAGTCGGCTACTCTGCTGAAGAGACTTTCATTTGTCCATTCCTGCAGTTGGGCTCCTTCAATGTTCATCAAGAAGTCAATCTCCTTACTAAATTGTTTGGCTGTCAGGTTAGTGTTCTACATTTGCTTTCTCATTTTAGGCCTGTTATTTTCAGGATAGCGATACCGAAATAACAATGTCTACTGGTTACTTCAATCTCTATGACACTTATGCTAATCTGATTTTGAAAAAGAGCAAGTGCCCAGTAACCATAATGTTAGCTTCTCCGGAGTGCTAGGAAATTTTCTAATTTTCCACTAGACTTATTGATCTCAGTCTGTTTTAGGCAAACGGCTTCTACAATGGTTCTGGTCTCTCTGGCTATATTCCCTCGCTCTACGTTCATAACTCCTACAATTTCTTCAGGCAAGCTTCTCTTGCATCAGCCGCTCCAATACAAAGGAAACACGAAATTACTATCGCTGAATACACAAGGCCGAAATGGACATTTCACGCAAAAGGCATATGGATAGCTTCAGATGGTATGGCTGCAACTGTGGTGGGATCTTCTAATTATGGTAAGCTTTCTTCTTTCTGTGAATATCAATTTATGTATCGAACATTTTCCAGGTATCGCTCAGTATTTCGTGATCTAGAAGTAGGAGCTTTATTAGTGACAAAGAATGAATCATTGATTTTACAAATTGCTGAGGTATGAGTTGGGACATTGCAGGTCTGTTTTCATTTGTAAATTTGCAGGAAAAGAAAGCGTTGATGAATACTGCCAGGTAGTTGAGCCAGCTACTTTTCTTCGCAAGGATCACTTCGTTCCAATGTGGATCAAATACTCATCGCGATTCATGCGTCACTTCTTCTAGTCTCTTTGTCGTACATTACTTGACTAAATTGTGCCATTTGTTTTTGTATAGACCAAATAAAAAATTTAGCTCTGCAATTGTGTCTTCACGATTAAAAAATCACCAAGTTTTCTACTACCTTTTAGTTCAACCCTGACGTGAAAAATTTTCCCATAATATTGCAGCTGATGGTGTCTCCAACTGTGGGTTATGCCTTGTGGAGGATCTTCGCTACTAGTCGTAGTCAGCAACTTTTGCGTCAAAAAAGCCTTCAATCTATTCCCGCAAGAAGTTGCGCATCTTCGGTAGCCTGCTCATCCAGAAAGTATCATCGTGTGAGAAGTGCTACAGGTGTAAGAAAGAATCCATTTCAACTGAGTGAACTCCGAGAGCGTTTGGGTGGAAGAAGTGTCAGATGTTTATCGAGCGACCGACAAACTCTTGTAGAAAGACCTCTGGATATCAACATCGAGGAAATGAAAAATGAGAAGTGGTAAGTTTTGATGGTTCTTCAACAGTAAATAGTTTCTTTCAAGGGAGGACAGACAATAAATGGGGGGGGCGATTGTTTAGTAAAAAAGTGTCCGCGCGCATGCAAACATTTGAAATTCTCATTTTCAGCAATGGCAATGGTCCTTTAAAGGGCGGCACTTTCTATACGCATTGCCCTAGGTTAGAGAGTCCACTACCACTGGCTGCACGCGGGTGCACTACGTTTCACCGTCCCTATTTTCACTGTTCACTATTTTCACCGTTCACTATTTTCACCGTCACCTATTTTCACCATCACCTATTTCACCGTCACCTATTTTCACCGTCACCTATTTCACCGTCACTTATTTTCACCGTTCACTAAATTCACCGTCAGCACTTTAGGACCGCTTTTTAGATCTAATTTTTTCTAAAATTTTAACAGTCTTGGTACCAAATTGTAGCCCTGAATGTCAGCTACATTTTGGTACTACGAATTCTAAAAAAAATTTAGAACTAAACTTTAGAAGGCGTTCAATCTCACATTTTTTCATCACGGTAGAACGCAGGGTGAGCGTCTTTCATAGTTTAGAACTAAATTTTTCGTTTTTTAGAAATTGTAGTACCAATATGTAGCTGACATTCAGGGCTACAATTTGGTGCCAAAACTTTGAAAATTTCGAAAAATTTAGACCTAAAAAGCGGTCCTAAAATGCTGACGGTGAATTTAGTGAACGGTGAAAATAGTGACGGTGAAAATAGGTGACGGTGAAAATAGTGACGGTGAAAATAGTGAACCGTGAAAATGGGGACCGTTCTAATTGCCGCCCGGGCGGCAATTAGAAGAAATACGGTAGATCAATTATTACGAACACTGGCATGTCCTACGCCTTTGAAGTTGCATAGGAAAAGTCGTGACTTGATCAGTTTATAAAGGCAGCTGACCACCATAGAGGGACTTTTTTCAATTTTTTCCCACCAGCGTGTTCAGCGTTTAATTCTGCACGAGGACATACCATCAAGACGTACAGCCATCGCCGTGTCAAAGAAACAGGATTGACTTTAACCATTAACTATTTTCAGGATTCCAGTCTACAGGTTCAAGGGGATTGTAAAGTATGTGTTTATCTCCAAACTGAAGATGCTACAAACTGTGGCCAGTCTACTGTACCTTCCGTATTCATATTATCAGGTACTTTGTTGTGTATTGACTAGTTGGCGCTAATAGCAAAAACCACCACCCCCCCCCCTAAAAATCTGACCTCCTTAAATCGCTGTAACTACCGTTTGGAACAAGTTTAGGATTAGGACTTAGGCTCGGGGTAGGCAAGCGTATCAAAGTTGTGACTAATAACTGTTTTACGCACTCTTTACGGTGTCTGGGACATATAAAGGGTGTGTCAGAATTACGCGCACTTTTTAAAGAAATTTGGCGAGGTAGGTCCTGCCCGAGCTGTATTCTAGACATACGTTTTTGCTCATCTAACGACACAGGTATAAAAACTAACGACTTTAACAATCTCTCAGTTTTTATTCCGCCCACAAATGCAACAACAACAGACAGCATACATGATAACAAATGATCACTCAAAATACAGGCATTGATTCTTCTTGGAAAGTCCTCCACGATTTTGTTGATTGTGTCCAAGTCCAGATTCGACCACTCCAATTGCAAATACGCTTGAGAGCCTAAAAAGATAAATTAGCAGCTTAAACACAATGATAGCCAACATAGCGGTCAAAATAACTCAAGAAGGTGCATTTTTCTTTGATACAAAAATTTAAAAAAAAGCGCGCGTAATTCTGACACACCCTGTATTTGAGTATTTTTAATATGGTTGTTGTAATGGTCAAAATAGTAGGTCGCGAACCCACTGAGCTACGCGCGCACTTCTTGTATCAATCATATATAACAATGGTTTATGAAGAAAATTTTTTTTGGGGTATTCCTACTAGGGTCAACTAATTTTTTTATACAACTTATTTATTTAGTTCATTGATGAGCAGATAAGCCGGATACTTTCCATATCATTGCTTCCTCTTCGATATTTGCTTCTATTATGCTATACGTTTTCAGTCGTACGATTATGACATTTCACTTGCAGAAATAAATGTGGGAAACTTTTCAGGTCGTTCAGTCGCATCATCGGAGTGATTTCCATAAATAGCGACAGCAATATTGTAAGGATAGGACATATCAGTTTCTTCGGCGCAAGAAAGAATGTGTTTTTTGATGTGGAGGATGTGGTGCCTCTGTCTGAGTCTTTGGAGCCATCAGGTGTATTTGTGAAATTCAGCAGATATTCAGAGTAGGCCCTTTCAAATATGAATTGGGATCTCTCACTATCTAAATGATTTTTAGCACTGACAACTATCTTCTGCTATCAACAAGAGAAGTGGAAATCGTGGATGAAGCTCTGTCAACACACATCTTCGGGACGAATGCCTACTTTAATGCACCAGTTCAGCAGCCTAATGAATCCGTCGGACTCGTCAAAGCAAAGAAAGAATAGAAATGAAACCAATTGTTGTCTTTATTGTGTAAGTTGTTTCCTGTGTACTTTATTGTTAGGCTGGACTGTGATAAAAAATTGACTATGTTTTGGACTCGCATTAGACAGTGGTAACAATTGAGGATGTGACAGTCTGGTGGATGTGTTGGCGTACACATTCAGCTAAGCTCAAATCCAGTCTCTGCGTGAATAGCATAACGTAGCTTATCTAATAACAACGACTTTTTGCTGTAGTTAGGCAATTTTAGCAGGTTGAAGCAAGTAGATGCTGTTGGTAGTCGATTCATTGGTTGTTTCTTTTGATGGCTAGGAAACCACGAATGACTGATCCCAGTGTATCACCCTGGTCCTTAATTTGGATTGCAATCAGTGTTTAGTGATACTTTACTGAAGTGATTTACCATGTCATCGGAAGTTTCAACGCACCTAATAGAAAAAGGAGGCTCTAGGAAGGCAAATCCAAGGAGAGGGCCCGTGAACAGGATGTAACGAACTGAAAAATAATAACACCGTATTTCCTGTAATTTCTTCCCCGGAGGAATAATTACAGGCATGCAATTTTTTCAAACTTCAAGCGGTCTGAAATTCTGTTTTCATTTACTGTTTGATCGATGTAAAAAGTGCGGCACTTATTTACTTGGGGGAGGGGCAGGGGGTGGGGTGGTGTGGTTGTGCATTTTTCACTTATTTGAAAATCATGTTTAAATGACTCCTAAGTAATTTTCATATGCTAAAAACGATAAAAAAGTTATTTCCTGACCTTTTCCACACAAATATGGATTTTTTGAAAAAAAAATTGGCCAAAATTCGACTTTTTGTCTTGGTCCCACAAAACAATCTAACCTGAAGGGTAGCTGGAAACCCAAAAGATAGAATTTGATCACAGTTTTGTTAACTGAGGCCTACCGCATAAAAAAGCCCTGTATGTATTCTTTTTTATGCATCCAGAGTCACTTTCGAGTGATTGGTGTCTAAGGTATGTGGGTCCATCAAGCCCCCTGGGCGCCCGAAAGGGGGCGCAGGGGGCTTGATGGGTTAGAGATGCGCGTACTCACTCACCTTAGACATGATTCGAGCAAGACTCTTGATCAAAAGTGCATAAAGAGACTCTTTTTGTCCAGCTCCGGTGATCAAAACGGGTAGAATACCTTATACAGGTAATTTACCTTGGTCCCCCAAGGCGAAAAGTCACATTTTGGTCAAATTTTTTCTTCTTCAAAAAATCCATTTTTGTGTGGAAAATAATCAGGAAATGGTATACATCCAACTCGATACAAAAACTAACTCGATACACCGACTCGATACATTGACAACTCGATACACCGACTCGATACATTGACAACTAGATACACCAACTCGATACATTGACAACTCGATACACCTACTCGATACACTTTTTTATCTTTACCCAAGGACCGTTATTTTTAGGACATAGGACAGTTCGTACCGGTTTTTTAGATTATTTTTTTCCATATTTTTGTCTTGAATATTATTCTTGTTAATTCAAAGACTCATCTATAAACCAACTTAATGCTCCAGGTGTCAATTAAACCAGGTCGTCATCCACTTGGTTCAAATACCTTTTTTGGTGGGTTTTCAGGTTCCAAAACTTGTTTTCTGTACTAATTTGATCATTCTAAGGGTTGTAAGACAGTAGTCAAATGCTGTTTTCCATGGTATTTTTCAAGTTTTCATGATTCCGTTCATATGACATCCTGCTACTTACGGAACATTTTGAAATGTCGTGGTTAGCGCACAAAATGACTATGGAAGCAAAAAAACAAAAAAATGCACCCAATGGACACCCAAATTCACCAAGTGGTCGTCCACTCTATTAAGTTTTTCGTGGATTAATATAGTAAATGTGGATTAATATAGTTTATTCTCTCGACGTGATTACTGATTCAGTATTTAGGTGGTTATTCATCTAGACCACCCTGGTTTATGGTTTGAAGTCATATGATATAATCATAGAGTAGTTGACGAAATTTTTTATTTTCAGCTTCCCTAACCCTTTCGTGTACTAATCACGATATTCTAAAATGGTTTCTAAGTAGAAGGTAGTTATATGAGCGGAATGGCGAAGTAATTGAGGTAAAAATAAAAAAGTGTATCGAGTCGGTGTATCGAGTTGTCAATGTATCGAGTTGGTGTATCGAGTTGTCAATGTATCGAGTTGGTGTATCGAGTTGTCAATGTATCGAGTCGGTGTATCGAGTTTTTTGTATCGAGTTGGTGGCAGTCTCAGGAAATAACCTTTTTATCGTTTTAAGCACATAAAAAAATACTTCGGAGTCGTTTAAACATGACTTCTGAATTAGTAAAATTGCCACAAACCCCCCAAGTAAATAAGCTCCAAAAGTGCCTGTTATATTTTTGAAATTCCTATCTGGCACTTTTTACACAGCTCGAACAGTGGGCAGGAGAAGAGTGCGCCAAATCACTTTGCGACATTTCAATTTGGGCCAAAATCATTCGCTATATTCGGCTAATATTTGCTGAATATAGCGAAAAGTTTTGGCCCAATTGAATTGTCGCAAAGTGATTCGGCCCACTCTTCTCCTGCCCCGATCAGTAAATGAAAACATAAGTTTCAGACCACTATAAGGACCATGAAACTTGATAAGCACAGCAATTCGCGAAATTCGAATTCGCGCGGGACCACCATAATTTTGTCCATAATGTTTTTGAATTAATTTTTGTCTGTGCATTAAAAACTTGCATTTCATTTATGAGTAAATTTTTATTACGGACTCATACAAGTACGGGTACGCGACGTTTGACCCTAAAACCGTTTGACCCTAAAGCCGTTTGACCCTAAAAATTTGCAATTATTGCATTTCGAATCCGTGCTTATCTCTATTCCATTTCTTGAATTCAACTTTCTTTCTTACGTATATCGATGTCATTTTGTTGAGCACAAATTTGTAACGGTCGTTGAATTCTTTTAATTCAATTTTTTCTTGTTCTGAATTACACTTGGATGGCTCAGAATTCTACCCAGGAAGGCCAGAAGTGACTGGAAATTGGTTTTCTGGGACTTTTACGGTGGGGGTGAGGGTAAACTTTTTAGGGGGTTCGTTTGGTTGGTCCCTAACGATTTCAAAAAACTATGTTCAACATCTTCCTTTTGCGACAAAATTGGCATCTTTTCGGTCTTTTATCACCCAAAAACAGACCTAAATCCGCTTAAACGGCTTTAGGGTCAAACGGCTTAGGTCAAACGGCTTAGGGTCAAACGGCTTTAGGGTCAAACGGTTTTAGGGTCAAACGGTTTAGGGTCAAACGGTTTTAGGGTCAAACGTTCGTGGCCCTACAAGTACTTATGGTGAAGTGTAAGTAGGATAAGTCGTCCGATCTGGCAATGTCGAGCAACGTTGGGCTCGACTAGTAAGCAGTTCTATATTTGAAAAAAATTTACATGCAAACGAAAAACAATTCGAAAACATTATTGACAAAATGGCTGTAACTAATTTCACCCGTCAAATTACTGATTTACCCCGTCACATTATTTTTTTGCCCCGTCAAATTTGAATTTCGATCAAAATACTCATTTTACCCCGTCAAATTACTGATTTACCGTATATTGTTTATTAGAAGGCCCGGCCTTCTATTTTCAACCCTAAAAAGTCGGAAAAAAAATATTTCGATTTTGAGATTTTGAATGCTCAACTAAAATTTTAAAGTGGAATCAGGTGAGCTCGTGCTAACTAAGAAACGCGAAAAACAGATTTGCGATTTTTTTTCTCTAGATTGATATATAATCCTCAAGGGGGGCCTTCTATTAGAGAGGGGCCTTCTATTAGAGAGGGCCTTCTAATCGAGAATATACGGTACCCTGTCAAAATATTGATTTACCCCGTCAAATTTAAATTTTCGGTGAAATACTGCAATAATTTTGCGGGAATCCGAATTTTATAGTCAAAAATGACTTGGATCGCGCAAAATCCAGCCCCAGAGCGGCCAGAAGCCCCTGAAAGTTGGTTTTTAGGGTTTACTAAAGGGGAGTAAACTTTTCGCAAAAATTCGATTGAGCGGATCAGATTTTGGGTCCGATGGGCTTAATCGCTCAGAATTCCATCCTTAACCATTCTTAACCATCTTAAACCACCCCAAGCACTGATTTAGGGTAGTTAGACACTGGTCTGGAGCAGTTTGGGATGGTTTAGGGTAATTTAAGAAGGTTGATAATGTAAAGGGTGGAATTCTGAGCGATTAAGTCCATCGGACCCGGAATCTGATCCGCTCAATCGTTTTTTTGCAAAAAGTTTACCCCCCCTTTCAGTAACCCCCAAAAAACCAACTTTCAGGGCTTCTGGGCACTCTGGGGTGGGATTGTGAGCTTTCCAAGTCATTTTTGACTATAAAATTCGAATTCCCGCAAAATTTACTGCAGTATCTCACCGAAAATTCAAATTTGACGGGGTAAATCAGTAATTTGACGGGTAAATGAGTATTTTGCTCAAAATTCAAAGTTGACGGGGCAAAAAAATAATGTGACGGGGTAAATCAGTAATTTGACGGGTAAAACAATTTGAGCCTTGACAAAATCGGGGTGGTCCCGCGCGAATTCAAAATTTCCAAATTGCTGCGCTTATCAAGTTTCATGGTCCTTTAAAGCCCTTGTCGTCTCCGATAACGATTGTCCCCCGCCAATTCAAATTTTTTTCTTATCGATGGATTTACGTACAAATTTTTCAACTTGGGTTTTAACAAAACTATACCTAAAATCAAATTCTAGGCCTTGTTTTGTTAAAACCAAGCTGAAAAATCCTTACAGAAATTCAATGATTAGGCAAAAAAATTTGAATTGGCGGGGGACAATTCAAAACAGGTGGCAATGGTTCTTTAAAGTTAAGGGGGGGAGAGAAATTACAGGAGATACGGTATTTTTGGATTAAAAATAGGGAGAGCTCACTTTCAAAAAAGATGCCTTTCTTCAGCACTAAAGTCATTTTGGAGAATGCTCCACAGCCATTTGATCAATCTGTGATTACCATGAAAACCACCATAATATTGGGCGTTTTTCCGCAGGTCTTCCAGGTCGATGTCACTGCAAATGTGTAGTATTTATTTTCACTTAGAAATTCGGGACACAGACATTTCACTCTCCGGGACATTTAGCTCTCTCGGACGCTTCACTCTGAAAAAATTACCCCCTCCCCTTTGAAAATACGTTAAAACATGTTCGGCTAATATCCTAAAATCGCTAAAATCTTAAGCTTCTGCAATGGCTATGCAATGAGCTTTCATCGGTTGAACCAGTGAGATGGCAAATGGACTGAATTTGTACCAACTGAATTTTGCACAAAATAAATTTGCACAAACTGATTTTTGCACAATTTGAATTTGCACAAATTAAATTTGCACAATTTGATTTTGCGCATTCTTCTCCTGCCTGTTTTAGCATCTGAAACCTGTGAAAAACATGTTTTTAGGGGCCGGTCGACTATTTGTAGACAAAAAAATTATGATCAAAAATTGACTATTTGCATTGGAGGGCCACAGGTAATTTAAATCCAGTGGATTAGCCCGAATTTCCAGTGGATTTCCCCCAAACTGCCAGTGGTTCGTCCATGGATGGTTAGTGGTAAATTGGGGAAAATTACTGGCAACTAGACGAACAGGCGCCATCTGGCGCCTTAAACATAATTTTAAACAATAAAGAAACTATCATTTGGGTTCCTATATCTGTAAACTCATGTACACCTATTATTTGAGTAGCAACATCTGGGTTCCCTATCAGGGTACCACCTAGCTAGACCTTATCCAAATACCTCATAGGGATACTACTGAGTAGGTTTGCTTATCTGAACACCATGACCCGGGTAGCACCATCGGGACACCTAAATAGAGGCATAGGCTTACCCAGGGTGGTGCTAGCCGGGCTATAGCCACTATCATCAGGATTTTTTATTTTTTTCAGCCATTTTTAGCTCTTTCAGTTTCCCTTTAGCCCTTCCGTCAGTAAATCTGTGTACGCCCATGCATAAAGGTAACCATTACCCTTATTTGGTACCATTATCTGGGTATCACTACATGAGTCACCCCATTAAAGAGCCATCATGTGGGGAGGCGCATCTTAGAGAGAACATACCCAACCTGAATACCACTACCAAGGGAAAGAGGCAGAGGGCTTGAGAGTTAAAGATACGCGTGCTCACAAACCTTAGAAATGATTCAGAGAAAAAATTTTAAATATCAAATGGATATAGAGGCTCTTTTTACACAGCTCCAAAGACCAAAACGAAAAAATAGCATTTGATTGAAGACTAAACTACCTAACTATTCCATAGAGTGCATTAGGCAAGAGGAAATTCAATGGAGGTATTTTGGATTAAAGTAATGAGTGGTTGGGCACATAATTTTAGTTCATGTAAGATAATAAAAACTGAGGACGAAACGTCCGAGGATGGAGAGGCACCAAGGATAAAACATCGCGTGCCACATGAGTACCTTTATCTGAGAACCGGTACCACCGTGTGTGCCACCATCTGGGTGATACCATCGGTTACGACTACCTGAGTGCCACCACCTGGGTGCCACTACCTGCGAAAACCACCATCTGGGTATAACCACTGACTACATCTTGCTGGGTACTAACACCTGTGTAACACCACCGAACCACCATCTGGGTACCACATCTGGGTACCACCATTGGGTACCACCATCTGGTACCACTATTTGGGTACCACCATCTGGTACCACCATTTGGGTACCACCATTTGGGTACCACCATTTGGGTACCACTATTCGAGTACCACCATCTGGGTACCACCATTTGGGTACCACCATTTGGGTACCACCATTTGGGTACCACCATTTGGGTACCACCATTTAGGTACCACCATTTGGGTACAGCATTGGGTACCACCATTTGGGTACCACTATTTGAGTACCACCATCTGGGTACCACCATCTGGGTACCACCATTTGGGTACCACCATTTGGGTACCACCATTTGGGTACCACTATTCGAGTACCACCATCTGGGTACCACATTTGGGTACACCATTTGGTACCACCATTTGGGTACCACCATTTGGGTACCATTTGGTACCACTATTTGAGTACCACCATCTGGGTACCACCATCTGGGTACACCATTTGGGTACCACCATTTGGGTACCACCATTTGGGTACCACCATCTGGGTACCACCATCTGGGTATCACCATTTGGGTACCACATCTGGGTAACACCATCTGGGTAACACCACCTGGGTTTAAAACAAATACCGTATTTCCTCTAATTGCCGCCCCCTCTCTAATTGCCGCCAATTCAAAGATATCGAATTGTATTATATCGGATGTCAAAACATGCCGGATATCGGTTATCGAATATTTTTACGAAATTAAAAAAAAATCAATAAATTCATCAAATATCAAAAAATTCAATTTTTTTTCGATAATTGGCCACTTTTTCAGATACCGGATATCAAAAGGTGCCGGATATCAAATATCCGGTTCAGCCGTGTTCTGTAAGGATTTTTCAACTTGGTTTCTCACAAAACCATGTCTAAAATTGAATTTCGGTCCTTGTCTTATACAAGATGAATGATCCGGATTTTTGGAATATCCGGGAACCACCTGTAATAGCATGAGCGTTCCCTTCAGGGAGATAATTGGATTTTCAATCTTTAATCAAAAAGCAACCAGTGTTGTTTCAGCGCCGAGATCAGCGCCGGCGCCAGCGCCGACCCTTTTTGAAAAAAGCACCAGCGCCCGCGCCGAGCGCCTCCCTTAAAAAATTTTGGCTCCGACGCCAGCGCCGACCTCTTTTGAAAAAAAGCCCCAACGCTCATGGCAGCGCCGACGCCGGTTCCTATGAATTTCTTGAAACACCCTGTATTTTCTCTATGCTAAGAAATAAGTCCATATGAGGTGGAGCTATCAGAGAGTGGGGAGTTCATGGAAGGGACGAGGTAATCCACATTAGTTTTGTGAAAAAAAGTTATGTAATTTACTTTTTTAACACTAGCATATACAGTCGAGTCTCCATAATCCGGCACCCCCTAAAGTTCGTTCCCGCCTTGGGTCCGACACTTTTTTAGGTCGATTTTTAACGTCTTTTGCCAAATATAATTCGCCAGTCTGGTCCGAAGTATCGCAAGGATTCCGATTTTGCCGGTCGTTTTTTGAATAGCGAAATTTTTGCCGTAAAGACCCGCGGGTCTCGATAATCCGGCACCCCTTTTTTGAACAAGGGGTGCCGGATTATCGAGACCCGCGGGTCTTTACGGCAAAATTTCGATATTCAAAAAAAAACGACAGGCAAAATCGGAATCCTTGCGATATTTTGGACCAGACTGGCGAATCCTATTGGCAAAAGACTTAAAAAATCGAGGTAAAAAAGTGTCGGACCCAAGGCGGGAACGAACTTTAGGGGGTGCCAGATTATCGAGACTCGACTGTAATACCCTGGTTATGTTTAAAAATAGTAAAAAACTTAAAGATCAAGGAAAATAAATACAGTCGAGTCTCGATTTAACGACCACCTCGGGACCGACCCAGGTGATCGTTAAATCGAGACTCGACTGTAAAGGAAATACAAGATTAAAAGAATGAAAGAAATTGCGGCACAAACATTCAGATAATTAGCTTAAATTGAGAATATTTGTCTTTTTCAATAATAGGCCGTTCAATTTTGAAAACGGCGCAGGAGCCAAAGATGTTCAAAAAACAGCGCCCCGGCCAGTGCCGGCGCCGATACTGGTACTGTCTGGCCGGTACAAATGTAGCAATTTTTCTTCAGCTTTCTCATGATGCCTTTGTTTTTTATATTCGTTGTCGATTTTTAAATTAACCTAGTGGTTTTATAAAAACTTCCTTTTGGTTAATTTTGCCATGTACCCTAACCAGTGATGGCTGGATGCCATGAATGCTTCTTTCGACACTCACTTTGCACTAAAATGATCCTCAGGAGTTGGCACGTCTATTGCAATCTAACCTGAGTCGAAGTGCCGCCTGGACTGGGCTAGATCCTCGGGGAATGTTCAAGTGGAGTATTCAGGTTGGGGTTGAATCCAACTGGACTTTGGTTAGTTACTCAGAAATTCTCTAGTTAATCGTCAATTTTTGTGCTTTTTTGCTTCCAAAGCCTATTTGAATGCATTTAAGAAAATTTAAACAAAATTTTGTCTTCACAAAATTTCGGGTTTTCTAACGGCTTTACATAGCTTCGACAATTAGATGTTTCAAAAGCGCCTATTTGAATAATCACATGTTCGAAAGTCAGAGGTTTCGCCAATTAAGAGATTTCGCCAATCGCTGATTTCATTTTTCGCGCCTTTCAATAATCGAATGTTTCACCGATAACTACTTCGAAAATCACTAGTTACGCCACTATTTAAGCCCTATTTGTTATGGTTGTTATGGTGTCATAGCTTTGCGTGTTTTTATTACCTGACATAATGGTGTATGATTTTCGTTATCATCATTACTGTATTTTAAGATGCTCAGTGACATCGAATATAGCAGCAGTCAAGACGAAGCAACTTCTTCAGAAGAAGAGCTTGAAGAATCCAGCGCACAGTGGAAAATCCTGCTCAAGTCCATACAAGCCAAATTTGTCAAGTTATTCCGAAGAGAAGGGCGAAAAAGCGAGAAGCTGTGGTTATGCCTGAAGTGGAGCTGCGTCTAATCCAATCTCGTCGAAGCAAGAGTCTTATCGTTTGTGAAGGTATTTTCCTACTATTTTTCGCGAGGCGTGCACCAATCAAGTCTGCTGTATGTTTAGGGCACTGCTATAACTATTCTTTCACCGACGCAGATCAGGTCAAGCACTGGCGCTGCGCAAAAAGATATTCAGATGGGTGCAAGCAAACTCTGGAAAGCAATAGGATGGACAATGCGTTGGAATGAGCCTTGGGCAACATGTACATACAGCAGAAGCAGTTGATGTGGAGCTACGAGCAATCAGTTTGGAAGTAGCAGAGATGCTTCGTCAGAACGATGTAAGTTAAAGTATATCTAAGTTGTCCTGAGTTTTTCCTCACAAAAGTTTCAGTTGTGTGCGCGCAAAATTACGCTAAAGTAACTGAACATATATCGGAGCAAGCTAAAGCTATGTAGACTCGACAAATGTGGCAAGGGCTGTATCGTATCATCAGAAGGTATATTACTTTTTCGGTAGATCTTTGAAAATTTTCAATTTAAATTTGCATTTAGAAACTGAATGACTGTCAAATAATCGTGCCTGCCATGTAATTTGGTAATTCCGAGGACTTGAGGCTGTACAAAGAAGTTCCTTTTGTTCTCTACGATACAGGAAGAGGATCGCGACGAATGATTATTTTTTCTACGCCTGCTTTGATGGAGGTAAGATTACTTCGCCTGATAAGTCAAAATGAAAAGTTAATGTTTATTCTGCAGTGTCTTCGACTGGCCGAATACTGGGGGATGGACGGAACGTTCAAGCTGGTGCCAGAAGGATGGAAACAATGATGACAATTCATGCCAAGATCGGTGAAAGTTTCGTTCCATGTTTGCATGTGCTCTTGCCCAAGAAATCTGCTGGAACATATACTGGATTCTTCCGCAAGTCAAACGTATCCTTCCAACTATTGTGGTCACCAATGCTCATATGGACTACGAAATAGCCCTGTTTTCTAGTTTTGCGGCAGTTTTCCCTCGTATGTTGCTTCTCCGCATCTTTTGTTTTTCATTCTTTTCGCATAACTTTTTAGTGGTCACAATCCACGGATGTATGTTTCACTTTGCTCAGGCGCACATCAAGAAAGTTGCAAAGCTGAAGTTGAAAAAAGTCTACGAAAGCGGCGGACTCTTTAGCATAGTCGTCAAAAAACTCAAAAGCTTAGCGTATGTACCTGTTGTGGATGTCGTTGCTGCTACTATCTTATTGTGGGAGAACAGTGCGCTCAATTTGCAGTAGGATCACCTGAACAAAGTTTCATCAACTACTTTCTAAGAGTATGTTTGACTAATTTGTCTTGATTTCGTTAAATGTAGTTTTTCTGTTTGAGACTTGGGTTGGACATGAGGGAGAAGACGGAATTCGACGCCCGCTATTTGCGCATTCTCTGTGGAACTGTACTGAATTAGCACGAGAGGGAAAGCGAAGACTACAAACTCACTTGAAGCGTGGCATCGATCTTTGCAGCTGGCGATGGGAACCACGGATGGCAAGAAACCTCAATTCTGGAAGTGGCTTGGACAGCTTAAATTAGAGTGCTCAATGCAAGAGGCTAAGCTAATTTCTCTGCGCACAGGTGGCGATCCGAAGCTCAACAAAGTCGATTTGAGGCTCTCGGAGCGAAGGAAGAATATGGTACTGCGTTATGATAGAACAAATATGTTAGACTACGTTAAGAATCACGCATTGTTTACCAGACTTGATCATTGTTGAACTGTTATCGATTTGGTTATCATTAGTGTGAAGAATAATAAATATTAATGTTCAAATTTGATTAGTTGTAGAATTCGGGTGATTGCAGAGAATTGGAATATGAAGAGAACGTATCCAAAAATTTGATAGAAAAGTAACTAATTTTTGTTCTTATTTTCCAAAACAGAATGAATTTGGCCTGTTTGAATGTTCGGATACGAATTTGGACAAGGATAGCTTCAAAAATTTAGTGTAACAATCTGTTATGTCCAGCCACTCGTCCAATGCAATTGGCACGAGCAATTTCTACACGACTGACAAGCTAGCTAAAATAAGACACGAAAGAACAACAATACCTCACGTAAGAACAGAACTCGCCAAAGACTTAACTAAAACACAGTTAAAACTGCTCTATTTGGAAATAAAACAGCAATCTCTGTTTCAAGCAATGATAATACATTTAAGTCTCGAAAGTGAACTTTCCATACTAAGCAAAAGATTGTCGAAATGGGTACCATGATGAAATGTAAATTGACTAAATAGTTCATATGCAAAACATTCGATTATTGAAAGGCGCGAAAAATGAAATCAGCGATTGGCGAAATCTCTTAATTGGCGAAACCTCTGACTTTCGAAACATGTGATTATTCAATAGGCGCTTTTTGAAACATCTAATTGTCGAAGCTATGTAAGCCTTTCTAACACGTGGTACCCTTAAGGCTCAAAGTGACCAAATTTAGGGGTCGATTTCGATTTTTTTAAAACGTGGTCTAAATTGAGCTATTGCAAATTTTATCTAATTAATAACATAAAAAGCAAAATTGAAAAAAAAAGCGACAATATTTCAGAAGGCTCACCTTGAGACTGGCATTATTTTTCTGAAATCAATTGATTCTGGCAAAAATTAATTCTGGAAAAAATTCAAACTGACAATAATTGGTCTTGACCAGATTTTTTTTGAAAAATTTGTTTGGTAGTTAAATGTTCATGCAAATAATTGTTTTAGATTTATATTAAACTGTAAATAATTGGAAATCGGGTTTGATAGGACGAAATTACGATTTCAGCAACCTGAACCCCAAATATTTGAGTAGGTACTACTTGGATAGGATATCCTTCTCGGTGGACTGGGAAATCAAATTTATTAAATCAAAAAACAAATAATCTCATCACATGTAAATCCTGTGGGAAATCGAGTTTGTTAAGACTAAAAGTTTGATTTCACCCAACCGAACCCGAAATCCAGGGTAGTTACCACCTGGTCAGGTGGATATCCATATGGATGGCCTAAAAAATAAAATTTTTCAAAAATCAAAATACAAACACTTTTCTTTATTCAAAATTGTGTGGAGAATTGGGTTTGTTAAGACAAAAGTGTGATTTTATCGACCCAGACCCAAAAACCGAAATGGGTACCTTCTGGTCAGGTGATATCCATTTACATGAGTTAACGAATAGATCCATACCAAATTGCTCTAAACACGAATTGGCCCACACATGAATTGATCCGTATTTTTAAAATTTGTGCATTTTTAACAATTTTTCGGGAATTTAATTTTTTTTGAACCAACCAAACCAAGTGGTCGTCTACTTGGATCAAATTTTTTTTACGTTTTTCATGTTCCAAAACCTGTTTTCTGAACTAATTCCGGCATGCTGAAGATGGTTTGATAGTAGTAAAATGCCGCTTTGTCGGGGTATTTTTTTAGTTTGGCAAATAATTGATTCTGGTGAAATCAATTATTCCCAAAACTCAAAAAATACCCGAGAAAACGTGATTTTACCACTATCAAATCATCTTCAGCATGCCCGAATTAGTTCAGAAAAGGTTTTGGAGCATGAAAAACGTAAAAAAAATTTGATCCAAGTGGACGACCACTTGGTTTAGTTGGTACGTGGATTATCCAGTAAAACTGAGTGGGTCATAGAAAAAACATTTAAAACGATGGTAGTTCTTCACAAGACAAAATATTACTATCTTTTTTGGGGGGTCTGGGTGGGTGAAACCGGGGTTTGGTCCCTAACAAACCCAATTAGTAACACGATTTAACGTATGATAGGACGATTTGTTTCAGAATCTGACTCATTTTTTTCAGGTCATCCAGGCCCAAAGAAGCCAAATTAATACACAACCATTTTTTACTGGAATCTTTAATTTCGAAACCATTTTTGCTAATACAAGTTTTATTCAAAAAAAATCTGGTCAAGACCAATTATTGTCAGTTTGAATTTTTTCCAGAATTAATTTTGCCAGAATCAATTGATTTCAGAAAAATTAATGCAGTCTCAAGGTGAGCCTTTCAGAAAATAAGAAAAAAAATTCAAAATCCTTACAAAACAGAATGCCACAGCGAGTTTGCGCCTTTTAAATTTTGACACACTGTGGTCTGTCTGTGGGTCGCAACTTTTGTGTTAAAAGGCAAATTTGACCATATTTTGCAAGTTTATATCCAATATCTCACCGGAACGCTCAAGTTCAACATTTAGCTTTCTTTAAGCGCAAACACGTATATTAGAAATTACGGCGCTACCGGAGTGTATGCCCACCTCCATCCCCCCCCCCGCTTAATGAATTTGTTTTGAATTGTTTCAAAACACCCTGTATCGACCTAAAATTGCCTCAGAAGCTCGAAAAAGACATTATTTTGTGTTCTAGTCAATAAAAATTGAGTTTTGGGACCACCCAAAAATACCTATTTTGACCGTTTTTGAAGGGATTGAGGGCTCTTTTGTGGTGGGAAAGGACCAATTTAGTGTAAAAAGGATGTTGAACATGGTTTTTGTTTACTGGGGCCTACCGCATGAATAAACTCTAGTATGCATACATTTTTATGCATCCAGGGCCACTTTCGAGTGATTTGCGTATGTGGGTGTGCGCATCTCAACCCAAGCAACCAAGCCCTTGCGACCCGAAGGGGGCGCAGGGGCTTGAGAGTTAGAGATGCGCGCACGCACTTATCTTAGACATGATTCCGAGAATTACACTTATCATAAAATGCATATAGAGTCTATTTTTGCCCAGCTCCAGTGACCAAAACATGCCAAAACAAGCAATGGTCGAAATTTCAAAATGCCAAAACTCGATTTTTTATCGACCAGAACTTAAAAATAATGCCTTTTTTGAACTCCTGAAACAATTTTAGTCGATATATGGTGTTTGAAAACACTTAAAAAAAATTTCATTTGAAGGGGGGGGGGGTGTAGTAGACTCGGTAGGGTCGAAATTATTCTTAAAAAATTTCCTTGCCTCCAAATCGGGGATAATAGATTTGAGCCTCGATTTAAGGTGGATTTTTGTGTTTAAGCCAAATTTTCATTCATCATGTTTTGCACATTTTGATTCAATATCTTTCGGAATACTCAAGTTCAACATCTTAGCTTTCTTTTAAGCACAGACACGTATATTTGAAGTTACTTCTAAAAAAATTTCCTCGCCCTTCAAATCGGGGATGATGGATTTAAGCCTGGATTTAAGGTGGATTTTTGTGTTCAAGCCAAAATTTTCACCATGTTTTTAAAAACCTATATCTCACCGAACACTCAAGTTTAACATCTTAGCTTTTTTAGCACAAAATCTATGATTAAAATTGCTTCTAAAAAAATTTTCCTTGCTCTCCAAATCGGGGGTGGTGGATTTTAGCCGAACAGTACTCGAACCACCAGGATGGGTTACTGAGCCACGTGGATATCCCACAAACGACTGTTTACCCCGCCAATCACCAGGAAGTACCCGATGAAGATAGTGTGAGGAAGTTTGTAGGCAGGAAGGAGATACCCAGGAAAAAGTAGCCAGAAGGAGGGATGAATCCAGTAAGGGGTAATCAGAGAGTATGTGATGGATTAACACATACCGCCCCCCCTTATTAAAATTTCAAAATACGATAGAGGTGCCGGTAGGCGCCTGTGGTCCCTAGTATAATAAATAATTACTAAGAAATCCAAAAATTTCGGATCCTAGAGGTAGATAGCCGATTAGGTCAGGTATTAGACCATATGCTGTAATATGAAAATTTTCTATGAAACATCCCTTTCGATCAAACGGATTTCGATCAGACGTCACGAACCCTGTAAATTATTCTCAAGAGTGAAATGTCCCAGCCCTGAAATACATTTACCAACCTTGTATGCCCGGAGATCAAATACTGCAATTCATGGGTATTGAAGTAAGATAGAGATTTCAGGCCAATAATTGAGCGGAAGCCAGCCACAAAGTTTTCACACTGTTCTTTGGTTTGTCGAATCACCGGAATTGGGCATTTTGTGTATGTACATGATTCTAAAAAGCAGTTAATACTGTCGAATCTCCATCTAGTGCGTATTAGTTACAGGGATTTTGGGAAAAATGTCCAAAAGCCCTGAAACGTCTTAACAAACGCTAAGTTTTTTAAAATTTAAATTCATTTTTAATTTTTTTAAGACCATGTCCGTTTCCTATACTTTTTACCCTCGACCTTTTTCGTCCTTTTTCATGCATGGTGATAGACTTTTTAAAATTTCCAAGGTTTTCAGTGTTTATAGGGCTCACCCCGAATAGGATACACAATAATTTTGGAAACAATCGATTAGGAAACAAATTCATTCGAGAAGAAATTGAAATGAGAAAAAATTTGTCCTGGAAAAAATTGTTTTCGAAATAACGTTTTGACATTAAAATGCTTTTAGAAATATTTCTTTTCGGAAATAATAAGGTGAGAACAATTTATCGTAAAAACGGTTTTTTAAAACCCCCAAGTATCATCCCCTGTAACGATCCTCCGTCTCAAATAAACATCCGCCCGTGTATAACTGGGTTATTTCAGGAGGGTTATTTGAGGAGGGTTATTAGCAATAAGCACTGGATAGAATCACACTTTTACTCAAAAATTGACAAAATGTCTTTTTTCTTAACAAAAATCTGAAAGCCTGGTTTATAGGCTCTTGACAGTTGTCTAAAAAGACTTCGAAGGCCCTCACTTTATCTGTTTTATTATGAATCGTTTTATTACCCTTGTTTTATAGCATGTTTTTTAGCTTTTTGGATTGAAAGATTAGCCAAAAAAGGCGCTAGTTAAATCTATCAAAGAGGAATCATCAAGTGCTAGTTCTGATTTCATCAAGGCTGCCTCAAAGGAAAATCGCTGTCTCAGTCTATATTGAAGATGAAAACAAATGTTCAGCGAGCAAATGTTCTATGTATTGAATTTTATTAAATAACGAAATAACATCTATCGCAAGTGTGCTACCGATAGATGTTTTCACCTCCGCCAATTACAGGAGCGGGCGACCTATGGTCCTCTACTGAAAATGCTGCTCGCCGTACATTCAAACGCAAACAAAACAATTTTAATATAAAAACAACGCGGCTCTATATGCATTCGCATCTCTTGAAGAAAAAAGATGCCTTGGTCCTTTGAAAAAAACATGGGAGGGTCTTATATTAGAGGGGCTGTATAATAAAAGTGGGTCTTTTATTAGAGAAATACGGTAGGCTTAGGCCTTAAGTTCGAAGTAGGAAATAAAACTCTTACAAATAAATGTCTTACGTACTTTTTTCTGGGTCTGCGACATAAATGTGAGTTATCTTTACTTAAGTTATAAAAGGAAAAAATTTATGGGGGGGGGATGGATTCGCTACTAAAAGTCGCTTTTTTATTCAGTGCTTATTGATCTTATGGCACTGAAAGTAAAATTTTGGCTTAAAAACCTAAAGACATACAGTAGCGGAAAAAAGTGATGACTCAAGCATAAGTTTTGCGTATTTTGCTTCATATCTCCCGACTACATGCATTCTTTGATTTAACATATATAAGCAAGAATGATCACGGAATCTCAGCTACATTTTGAGTACAAATACATATATGTATGATAAGGAATCAGAAACTTTTTAATTGTTTTTGAAAATGCACTCAAATTTTGAGGCGGAAAAAAGTGATGACTCAAATCCTTTTCTATTGATGTTTCATCGTCATTTTATGTCTATGGCCAATTTTAAATGTTTATTCGTAAGCCTGTTTCTCAGCTACAATTTGGAATGTCAAACTTAATTTTATGATTATTCTAGGAAATTATGACCATCAAGATAAAAGCGTCGATTTCTAGTCAAAATAAAGGAATATCCAACGAAATGACTGTTTAGACACATAAATAATAGCTTTTCTCAAAAAAATGTTGATGAAAAGATAACATTCAATGCACCATTCGAAAGCTCTTTGATTTCTCTACACAATGACATGTGACTGCTTTTTTAGAAAATACAGCGCTGAGAAACGGACGGTTGAACTTCGACAAGACAAAAAAGGCTAAAAAATAAGGCAAAAACAGGGGTTTTTCACTTTTGTAACTTCAACTGTCGTTTTCAGCGCTGTATTTTTCTAAAAAAGCAGTCAACATGTCATTGTGTAGAGAAATCAAAGAGCTTTCGAATGGTGCATTGAATGTTATCTTTTCATCAACATTTTTGAGAAAAGCTATTATTTATGTGTCTAAACAGTCATTTTCGTTGGATTTTCTTTTATTTTGACTAGAAATCGACGCTTTTATCTTGAATGGTCATAATTTTTCCTAGAATAATCATAAAATTAAGTTTGACATTCCAAATTGTAGCTGAGAAACAGGGCTTACGAATAAACATTTAAAATTGGCCATAGACATAAAATGACGATGAAACATCAATAGAAAAGGATTTGAGTCATCACTTTTTTCCGCCTCAAAATTTGAGTGCATTTTCAAAAACAATTAAAAAGTTTCTGATTCCTTATCATACATATATGTATTTGTACTCAAATGTAGCTGAGATTCCGGCGATCATTCTGCTTATATATGTTAAATCAAAGAATGCATGTAGTTGGGAGATATGAAGCAAAATACGCAAACTTATGCTTGAGTCATCACTTTTTTCCGCTACTGTATAAGATTTGGAGTCGAAAATAAGTACGATTCTTATAATAAAGTACCATTTCAAGCTCTGATTTCATACGGTAGTCTTGTTAAAAAAGTTACCCACTCTCTAATAATTACCCAGCCCAGAAGGGGTTCAAAAATAATTACGCATGGGTAATAAATAGAGAATTCACGGTAGTTATTTTATTTTTCGGTTACCTTCTGAATTTATGTCTTTTACGTTTCTTAAGTTTCTAATGTCTTTTTTAAGGTGATTGCCCCAGTAACTGCTGTAATACAAAAAAAGAAACAGGACTGATGAGTTTTCAGGTCTCACTCTGGGGTCTGTTATGCAGTTGAGTGCCGACACAACGGCCCTTAATAGCCGGTCCGGCAAATTATTCAACTCCCGAATTCAGGGTGCTTGAAATACCGGGATACGCGCACTCACTCACCTTAGACATGATTCCGAGAAGTACACTTGAACATAAATGCATATAGAGGCTCCATCTATAATAGAGCACGTCCGTTCAAAACTCCCATTTTAGTACACTAGAGAAAAAAGGCGCGAAATTCAAAGTTTTGGAAATTGATCACTAGTGTATCCTTTCAAATTCCTGTTTCAAACCTGACTGATTTTATTTCAACGTTCTGAACATTTATGCTCAGAGTGTTGGCCAATGTCAGGGCTTTCGAATGAGCTATCATTTGTCCATGAAACATGAAAAAATGAAAAGCATAAGAGATTTCAGTGAAAAATTTCATATATTTATTCACGTTTGTTTGATATGACTTGAATTTTCCGGTGTTTTATTGTCAAATAAGGGTAAAAAAAAGACAGAGGCCTTGTAGAGAACAAAATTTCCTACATTTTGGTACGAATGAAGCATGCGAAAAAATGCAAATTCAGGGTGTTTATGCAAAAGTTAGATGAAAACACAAAACACCCTATTTTCACTCGGAAAAATGCCACTTGTTTGCTTCAAATAGCCTCTAGTTTTAAAAATTCTGGTTTTACAAAAATCGGTCTGGATTTTCGGGTAGAAGAGATTGTAGGCTTCTTTTGGTGCATAAAAAAGCCCCAAAAATACAAAATTGGCGTGTCTCATACAAAAATAAATTCAGTGTTTTTTTAGAGCTGAAGATGGTCTCCACCAGAAGAATGTGCGTTAAGCCAATGAAGTGTCTCTCTCCGAAACTCGTTCAATCGCAGTCAAGAAACGATGGAATATAATGAGCAAGAAATCAAACGAACAAAGTGCTCGAAAGAAGGTCATTCGCTTCGTGTCAGTGGTGCTGGTGCCAATGGTCGTTTTCGTCTTTCTTCTGAAGGTATTTTGGAAGAAGGCAATGCTCCTGCAGTTACCAAGGTTAGCTTTTTCAGTTTGAAACGTCATTGCAAAGCGTACATGTGATTGAAGATCTCCGATGATTCTGCTCCTTCTCCAGTCAAACAGCCAGAATTGCAAAAGGTGGTAAGTTAAATGATCAGCCTCCGCCTCAAGAAGTTATTTTTGTGTTTTTATATGCTGATCTCATCTGATTATATTTTGGTTTAGTCTATGAGCGAGGAACTTGGACGTGGAGCGGATCTGATTTCATCGTGCAAATATTCGCCAGTCAAGGTGGAAGAGAAGGAAGTCATGCATTCCACTGCTGCGAAAGGTGCTGGAAAAAGAAGTAGGTCGAATCTGCTGTTGGTGGTAGGAAGATCAAGACTTTTGCTGGTTCTGCTCCTAAGTTGACTGCTGTCAAGAACAAGAAGGGAAATCGTCCGCTGTTTAAAAATTGTCATTTGTTGTGTTAAGAATCCATTGTCTGAGCTTTGAATATCTCTGACACAATGTTTCCGGTTAACCTGTTTCATCGTTTTTTCGTTCAATAAATTGCTCTTCTAACAAGTTAACTTTTGGCTAGAGACTCTAATTCTCGCTAAAAAAAACAAAATTTTCAGTCAAAATTTGTCTATCGTAGTCAAAAATCACTGAGAAATTTAGAAAATGTAAGAAAATATTTTTCAAATATCTTGGCGTTTTGTTTATTTTAAAGTGAACTAGAATTTGAATTTTGAACGGACGTGAGAGTCTATTGTTGTATTTTACAGTAGCTTTTTGGGGGGGGGGGGGCGGGTATATGACAGTAGCGTCGAATTTACCGTCAGTGTCAAATAGGACTCCTCTACCGTCTACTTTGAGAACCGTACCGGTTAGACTTTACTTGGTCCCCCCCACGGCTGACCCACTTCGAGGTGAATTTTTAAAAACCGATTGCATATTCGTGTTTCTCAACCCAGATTTTTACGGGAAACGATCATCAGATTCTGTGAAAGTGAAAAAATTTTTTTTTGGGATTTGCCTTGGTCCCCCAAGGTAAAATTTTAGAAAAAATTTGAAAAAAAAATATTTTTTAAATTGGCGCCTTTTGAATTTTAAAGCGATTAAGGGCTGTATTGGGAGGGGAACGAATAAAAGGGGCCACTAATCTCACATGGCCCTAACAAGAAGATGTTGAACATAGCTTGAATACTGGGCCTACCGCATGAATAAACTTTGGTATGCATGCTTTTTCATGCATCCAGAGTCAATTTCGAGGGATTTGTGTCTAAGGTATGTGGTGTGCGCATCTCAACTCCAAGCCCCCTGCGCCCCCGAAGGTCGCGCAGGGGGCTTGAGAGTTAGGGATGCGCGCACTCACTTACCTTAGACATGATTCCGAGAAGTACTCTTGATCAAAAATGCGTATAGAGTCTCTTTTTGCCACGGCCCAGTTGAAAAACTGGTGAGGCAGTCGAAGAATACGAACGACTATCAGTTCGTGACCATTTTGATTCGTGACTATCGATTCGTGACCGTATCGATTCGTGACTATCGATTCGTGACCGTATCGATTCGTGACTATCGATTCGTGACCATATCGATTCGTGACTATCGTTCGTGACCATATCGATTCCTGACCCTATTGACTCGTGACTTGTCTTGTAATAAGTGATTTCTTTGCTCCTGCCGTTAGTCCAACTTTTACTTCATCAAAATTTTCTTTTGCTGTCTCGTATTTCAGTTTTTGACTATTTACTCTCGACTTGAACTTCTTCATTTTTAAGCTTGTTTTTTGTTGTCTGCCTTTTTTTACTTCCGTACAGTTTTTACGCTCTCTTTCTTCAGTTCTGTATCTAGAAAATTGTGAACATTGTTTTGTTATATACCTCTTTTTCAGATGTCTTCAATAAATTTTGCTTATTCAAACAGAATCGGAACAAAAAATTGGCTGTCACGGAATTCTCTTCAGACAAGGATAGCAAATGTTACACTTGGTCTGTCTTTGGGAAGAAACCAGCCCGCTCTGATGGTGTTAAATTGATTTACTACGCTTGCACTGGATGTCGTTCCCTTAGAGATGGCTTGAAGAAAGACAAGCTGGAATGTAGGATTCAAGAAGACATGTGGTGATTAATATTGTCACTCGTATATTGTTGTTGTAACTTCGCCCGTTTATGATTGTTATCTCATTGTTGGAACTTTTTATTGTGAGTTGTACATTTGAAAGATCGAATGAACTTAACTCATATTTGATAAGAAATGATGTCTTAAGTAAGTCTTAATGAAATAGTTGTGAATAGTCAAAACTGAAATACGAGACAGCAAAAAAAAATTTTGATGAAGTAAAAGTTGGACTAACGGCAGGAGCAAAGAAATCACTTATTACAAGACAAGTCACGAGTCAATAGGGTCACGAATCGATATGGTCACGAACCGATAGTCACGAATCGATATGGTCACGAATCGATAGTCACGAATCGATACGGTCACGAATCGATAGTCACGAATCGATACGGTCACGAATCGATAGTCACGAATCAAATGGTCACGAACTGATACTTTACCAAGAATACATATATTTACTTTTCTATTGTTCTTTCCATAAAAGTGGCCCCCTTTTATTCCCTTCCCCTCCCAATACAGCCCTTAATCGCTTTAAAATTCAAAAGGCGCCAATTTAAAAAATATTTTTTTTTAAAATTTTCTAAAATTTACCTTGGGGGACCAAGGCAAATCCCAAAAAAATTTTTCACTTTCACAGAATCTGATGATCATTTCCCGTAAAAATCCGGGTCGAGAAACACGAATATGCAATCGGTTTTCAAAAATTCACCTCGAAAGTGGGTCAGCCGTGGGGGGGCCAAGTAAAGTGTTACCCCGATACCTCAGTCAAGAGAAAATATTTGCAAAAATTCTTTTCCAACTACCACGAACCATAGTATATGAAGGCACTCGGGAACTTTACTCAATTTCCTTGAATCATTATTTGCATACAACTTCGTCGCGGCCACGATTTCGCTTAAAATTGTGTTTTTTGACCATTTTTTAAGATGTTCTTAGGTCACTTCCCTTCAATTTCGTAGCCATTGAGAAGAGCTACAAAATGAGGGGTAACTTGACAAAAGCAGTTTTCAAAAAGTGGGTCAAAACCACCATGTCAAAAAAACGATTTTGAATTTTGGGGAGGGAGTCTATAACTAGAGCAAATACGGTATATCGAGAGTCAACTATAAACCAATTTATTGTGGTTTCCGTAACAAAAAAATACTTGTTCTCATTTGCAACCTTGAGCTCTTGACCTCCGAAAATCAGTTCAGTGGTCCGAACCTGAAAATGCAACTTATTAACTCAAGACCATTGTCGTTATCCGAAAAAATTTACTTTGCCCAAAATTCTTCATTGTATGCAAAAGTCAACTCCAAAATCGGCTACATCATCAGAGTCGCTATAGTGCTTGACATAAGTTAGGTTTTTGTACAAAACCGGGTCCAGCGTGGCGAGCTCATCAAAGGGACAAAGCTGCTTGGATAGAACAGTTGCTAGAAGCACTGGAGCTGCTGAACATCCACACAAATACCCTCATAAACAGCTTTGGCCAGCATCCGTCCAACGAATTGGAAAAGGCCCAAGTGATTTTCGTGGATTGGGACGTGCTTGATGGGTAGAGCAGACTGTTGGAAGTGCTCTGAAAGGACTAGTTGTGTAGGTTAAGAGTAGGAGTGGTAAGTACCCAAAATTTCAAGACGGCTACCTGGATTTGGTTTTTGCGTTTGAGCAATCTTGGGACATCTTTTTCCAATTCGCGATTTTCAGTTTTATTTTGGTTAATTTGGTTAATTTTCCGTTTGGTTAATTTTTTTGATTTTTAAGGATAATATTTTTTCTCACCGCAAATTACTTGTATATCATCGCAAAAAATTTTTCGGAAAATACTTTTTCTCGTCACAAAATACTCTTTTCTCACCTCATTTAAGTTTTAAAAAAAAACGTAAATTTGAACTTCTTTTCGACCAAACTTTTTGTTCTTCAATAAAATTGCGCAAATGTTTCCCTTATTTAATAGCGAAAATTCTAAGCTATCCAATGGTATGAAAAGTTCTGATAAATGACTGACATTATTCAAAGTCATAAAGAAGAATCAAAAAATTGGACAAAAAATAGTCAAAATCTGTAAAAACAGTTAACAAAGAAAATGATAAACATTTTTGTCTCGACATGAAAAACGAGTTTGCACGTTTTCGATGTTGACACACTGTGAGCCCATAACAATTTTCACTTTTTTAACTTAAGTAAAAAGTATACAAATTTATGTCGCAGACCAAGATAAAGCGCGTAACACAGTTATTAGTCACAACTTCCGTACGCTGGCCTACCCCCGAGCCTAAACTTTTTGTTCCAAAGGGTAGTTACAGCGATTTTTAAAAGGTCTGATTCTTGGGGGGGAGGGTATTCGCTACTAGCGCCAGAAAGAAGCATTTGAGGGTTTTTTTTGCTGCGAGAAAAAATAATTTGCGGTGATTTTCAAGTGTTTGCGTTGAGAAAAAATTACTATCTTTTTTAATTTAGGCGAAACCTAGGCACAGGGTAGGCCAGCTAACGTTGGTACGGACTCAAACGTGTATCCGAACTGCCAAAAAATCAAATAAAACGCGTAATTGGAAAATGTCCCAAAATTGCTCTTGATTGGCATTAGAAATTCCTTTTTGTGTAAGTTTAAAATCTATGTTTTTTGGAACGCGTGCTTGAAACCCCAATTTCGGGAGAAAATCAGAATGTTCGAGTCGGAACAAGACTATCGGGGATCAAAGGGCCATTGCCGTCTCCGACAATGATTGTCCCCCGCCAATTCAAAAAAAATTTCCTTATCATTAAACTTCTGTACAGATTTTTTAACTAAATTTTTAAAATTTTTAACCTTTTAAACCTTTTTAAATTTTTTAACCTAAGAAACTAAACCTAAAATTGAATTCTAGGCCTTGTTTTGTTAGAAATCAAGCTGAAAAATCAGTACAGAACTACAATGATTAAGCGAAATTTTCGAATTGGCGAAGGACAATCCAGAACGCGTGGCCATGGCCCTTTAAGCATATTTCGGAGTAGGATGGAGGATGCCCTATTCCGAGACGGGACAAAAATTTAGAGAAAAAAAATTTAAGACGGGATCCGGGACGGGAAAAAAAACTTAAAAATCTACGAGAAGGGGTGGGACGTCCGTCCTATTTTTAATAGGAAAAATCGGAAATTTACGCTAAGACGGAACGGCGGGACGGACAGACTCAAATATTTTCCGGACAACCCGTCCCTCCGGGACGCGTCGCATTCTATAATATTTTGTATATCATGTTTAAACGGCATGGCGAGATCTGCGGATTAACATTTGCGATACACTTTTGCGGAGTGTTTTTTGCGGATACAACTTCTGCGGACCTACGTTTTCGGCAGGAATTTTGCGAACGACATTCGCCTACGACATTTGCAGAGCGACTTAAGCGGAGGGATATTTAGCGGAATGACATTCTGCGCCGCAACATTTGCGGTGCGACATTTGTGGAAATAACATTTGCGGAACTACATTACGGCAGGACATTTGCGGAACGACATTTGCGGTGCGACATTTGCGGAAATAACATTTGCGGAACTACATTAGCGGCAGGACATTTGCGGAACGACATTTGCGGGCGACATTTGCGGAAATAACATTTGCGGAACTACATTAGCGGCAGGACATTTGCGGAACGACATTTGCGGTGCGACATTTGCGGAAACGACATTTGCGGTGCGACATTTGCGGAAATAACATTTGCGGAACTACATTAACGGCAGGACATTTGCGGACGACATTTGCGGTGCGACATTGCGGATAACATTTGGGAACTACATTAAGGCAGGACATTGCGGAACGACATTTGCGGTGCGACATTTGCGGAAATAACATTTGGGAACTACATTAGCGGGACATTGCGGAACGACATTTGCAGTGCGACATTTGCGGAAATAACATTTGCGGAACTACATTAGCGGAGGACATTTGCGGAACGACATTTGCGTGCGACATTTGCGGAAACGACATTTGCGGTGCGACAATTTGCGGAAATAACATTTGCGGAACTACTAGCGGCAGGACATTTGCGGAACGACATTTGCGGAAATAACATTTGCGGAACTACATTAGCGGCAGGACATTTGCGGAACGACATTTGCGGTGCGACATTTGCGGAAACGACATTTGCGAAACGACATTGTGGGAAAAACTTTTGCGGAGCGACATTTGCGAACTACATTAGCGCAGGACATTTGCGGAACGACATTTGCGGTGCGAACATTTGCGGAATAAACATTTGCGGAACTACATTAGCGGGGACATTTGCGGCGGAACGACATTTGCGGTGCGACATTTGCGGAAACGACATTTGCGGTGCGACATTTGCGGAAATAACATTTGAGGAACTACATTAGCGGCGGACATTTGCGGAACGACATTTGCGGTGCGACATTTGCGAAACGACATTTGCGGTGCGACATTTGCGGAATAACATTTTTGCGAACTACATTAGCGGCAGGACATTTGCGGAACGACATTTGCGGTGCGACATTTGCGGAAACGACATTTGCGGTGCGACATTTGCGGAAATAACATTTGCGGAACTACATTAGCGGCAGGACATTTGCGGAACGACATTTGCGGTGCGACATTTGCGGAAACGACATTTGCGGTGCGACATTTGCGGAAATAACATTTGCGGAACTACATTAGCGGCAGGACATTTGCGGAACGACATTTGCGGTGCGACATTTGCGGAAAACGACATTTGCGGTGCGACATTTGCGGAAATAACATTTGCGGACTACATTAGGGCAGGACATTTGCGGAACGACATTTGCGGTGCGACATTTGCGGAAATAACATTTGCGGAACTACATTAGCGGCAGGACATTTGCGGAACGACATTTGCGGTGCGACATTTGCGGAACGACATTTGCGGTGCGACATTTGCGGAAATAACATTGCGGAACTACATTAGCGGCAGGACATTTGCGGAACGACATTTGCGGTGCGACATAAGCGGAAACGACATTTGCGGTGCGACATTTGCGGAAATAACATTTGCGGAACTACATTAGCGGCAGGACATTTGCGGAACGACATTTGCGGTGCGACATAAGCGGAAACGACATTTGCGGTGCGACATTTGCGGAAATAACATTTGCGGAACTACATTAGCGGCAGGACATTTGCGGAACGACATTTGCGGAACTACATTAGCGGCAGGACATTTGCGGAACTACATTAGCGGCAGACATTTGCGGAACGACATTTGCGGTGCGACATTTGCGGAAATAACATTTGCGGAACTACATTAGCGGCAGGACATTTGCGGAACGACACATTTGCGGTGCGACATTTGCGGAAACGACATTTGCGGAAACGACATTTGCGGGAAAAACTTTTGCGGAGCGACATTTGCGGAACTACATTAGCGGCAGGACATTTGCGGAACGACATTTGCGGTGCGACATTTGCGGAAATAACATTTGCGGAACTACATTAGCGGCAGGACATTTGCGGAACGACATTTGCGGTGCGACATTTGCGGAAACGACATTTGCGGTGCGACATTTGCGGAAATAACATTTGCGGAACTACATTAGCGGCAGGACATTTGCGGAACGACATTTGCGGTGCTACATTTGCGGAAACGACATTTGCGGAAACGACATTTGTGGAAAAAACTTTTGCGGAGCGACATTTGCGGAATCACATAAAAAACCGTATACTCTATAGAAAGTCTTGAAAAATACCACTTTCACTAGTGCTTTTCGAGTATAACAACGAAAGACAATAAATTTATTTAGTGAACATTAACTAAGTCGATAATATTTAGGGTTTTATGTCGTTTCCGCAAATGTCCTGCCGCAAATGTCGGTCTGTGAATGTCCTTCCTCTAACGCCGCTCCTCAAATATCGTTCCATATAAGTCGTTCTGCAAATGTCCTGCTGCTAATGACGGTCTGCAATAGTCGTCTTCGCAATCATTATGTCCGCAAATACCCTTCTGCAAATGTGCGTACGCAAAAGTGTGGGTCCACAAAAGTCTTTATGTAAAGGTTACGTCCGCCAATGATCTGCCACAAATTTTTATCCGCAGATCTCGCCATGCCGTTTAAACAACTTCTAATTAACCTTTATAATCTTTTAACGATGAAAAAGTAGTTTTCTAACCTTTTTCCACGTAAAAACAAATTTTTTGAAATTTTTTTTTAGTCAAACTTTGACAAAAAACTTGATTTGCCTTGGGCGGGCCAAGTTGGCTCCCCAAGGCAAAGAGTGAAATTTTGGTCAAAAAAATTTTTTTCGAAAAAAGAAAACTGTTTTTATGTGGGAAAGGGGTAAGAAAAATACTTTTGGCACTTGTTCGGTTGCGAAGCCATCTTCAAAAAATCTGACTTTCTGTCAATTGTAACATTTTATTCGCCTTTGTTTTAGGCTTAAGACTTAGGTTCAGGGCAGGCCAGCGTATGTTAGCCGGGACTAAGAGATGTCTTACGCACTTTTTTCCGGTGCCTGGGACTAATATTCATAGGCGATAAAAAATGGCCTTAACTGAACAAATTCCCTACTTTTTATCGTTAAAAGCATAAAAAAATTGCTTATAAGTTGTTTGATAACTTACAAAAGATTATAAAATGTGATCCCATCCCCTCCCGCCGAAGTGAACAAGTACTGTATATTGATGATTTAGTGGTCGTAAAGCTGTAATAATTACAGAGCCAAGAGAAAACGTTTTCAGCCTTACCTTGAACAAATTTAGCTCAGAATCAAACACTTTCTTCAAAGTAAGCTCCAGAAATTCCTTAAAGACTCCATCTTGGTCTATGCCCGCCTCATCCAGACCCTTTTAAATTAGTTATATTAGCTGTTAACAATCATAGTTGATTTAAAGCAACCTGCTGGTTAATGAATTTAACTCTAATAGTGCCACGTAAAGCTTGGGAGGGCAAGCTAGACAGTTGACGATACCCATCTTCTACAATTCTTGACCTCTCCACTGTTATCTGAAAATAGTTGTTTTGACAAGAGCCCAGTGAGACAACTGTATACCACAGTTGTGGAATGGTCAGCCCCCTTGTCGGGGTAATCGATTTGCGGAAGAGCACCATTCGGTCACGCAATGGTACCACGTGCGGCATTTTAGACATGAGGAGTTGAGCCCGACTTGTTTTTTTCTCGTGCTCTTCGATGAATTGGGTTGGTTTGACGTCACTGAAAATGTGCTATGTGTGTGATAAACTACACATACAATAAACAGTTTGGCAATTTTTGAGACAATTTTTCAACTGTGCTTTTTTGAGTTTTCATTTTTTGCTGTTTGGGACACACATTTGAGTCCATCTTGAAATACGCTGGCTTATTTTTTGCCTAAGGCTTCACCTAAGTTGAGGTTATTTTAGATAAAAGTTTTTTTTTTAAAGACGCGAAAAAACAGCGCTAATTAAAAAAAAAATTCCCTAAAACCGCGAAACGCCTCAATTTTTAATAAACTCACGAAATGGTCCAGAAATTTGGGATATTGCTGGTGAAAGACCGCCTACAGTCACGATTATATAGTATGGTGCATAATTGATAGATGCTTTGATACAAAGCATTTGGTCTTCGCTCATCCAGATCTAGATTGTAGGTAAATTCTAGAGATTTTCATAGATGTGCATACCTATCAATTTTTCCCATATAACTTTGAAGCAAAAAGTATTGGCGAATTTAGCTATTTCCTGCAGTTGATCCAGTTTGAATGGCACATTACTTTCATACATTTCTTTTTCGTCTAGGATGCTGAAATCGTGAGATTAAAAATGAGGAGATTTTAGAAAAAACAAAATTTTAGTTTTAGTAACGAATAACATCTAAAGTTTAAAAGTGGGTGTTACAGCGAAAAAAAAAAGGTTGTGAAGCTTGGTTGGTCGACCTCTCACTAATATTTGATAGGAAAAACGCGATAGCTAGTAGCCCCGGAGCAGCGTTACCGGGTAAAAGAAATTGAAAGGACTACTTGTGGCGCCTTTTGTATTTTTATATAAAAATATGTTATCAATGTTATCCTTAGGCAGCCTAGTATGTAGAATCCAAATCACTGAACAGAATTTCGAAAAAAAATTATGACTAATAGTTGAGTGCTCATTTTTAAAGTATTCGTATTCTAACTTATGGTCATATCTCGGTAATTAAATTATTTTTTTGAAATTCTGTTCAGTGATTCAAATTCCTGAGAAAATTTTGCATATTTCAGTGTCTCAGAATAATTATTTTTTTGGCTAAAAAGGTACTTGTATATAAAAGGGTGGTATTTGATTTTGCCGCTAATTTCTTTAAAATGCCCGCTTATCTTCTTATTGCATTTTCTCTAAATTTTAATTTAATTTTTGAAAACTTTGGTTATGATCGTGTAGCACAGGATTTTAGATTTCTAATAAGCTATTAAACTCTATTGAATGATTTCAGAACTGCAGAGATTTAGGGATTGGGACAAAAGAAAACCTGTTTTTTAAACCTCTAAATCTCTAAATTTCTGAAATCATTCGATTTAATTTAATTAGAAAGCTGAGATCCTGGGCTACACGACGATGTTGAAAGTTAAAAAAAATAAGTTCAGAAAATAATGCAATAAGAAAATTAGCAGGCACTTTTCAGAAATTGGCGACCAAAATTAAATATTATCCCATATAAAAGTACAAAAAGTATCGCAAAAAGTGCCACGACCTGTCCTATGTCCGTAAAAGATAGTTATGGGTTTGACTCCCACCGGAGCAAGCCTTCTTCTTGACTTTTACAGAGCTGCACCTAGCAATCCACAATTTTTTATATCAAACTCATCACTTACGAAATAAGTGAGTAGGCTGTGTCCGCAAACAGATGTAGAGGTGCGAAGTGGGCAGGCAAACACTTGGATCCACAGCCAAAAAGCTGAGGTAGTTGGACAAACCCCGTTGGCATCCTCATTCACATAGTTCCACAGTTGGAGCAGGATGGTGTCGTTACGGCAAAGACCTGGATATACAAGTGTCCCTAAAATTTACAAAACCACTAAATACCTGAGAGAATTTCTATTTGGGTGTTGGAAAAGGTGAGCAAGGCATTCTGATACAGTTGGCAAACTAAAGCAGTCACCGAAACTGGGGGTAATGGCTTGCTGGCTTGAGGGTGGTGATGGTTGTCTGTTTGGTCGCGAATGGACAGTCTTTTTAGCAGTTCTGAACCACAGAAATTATAAATATTGGTCAGACAAATCGTTCATTCAACCCACTTTGCATCAAATCCACTGGCAGACTATCCCCGTCCTGTGTGGTCTCCTTCCTCCTGGATGTTTTGGCAGAATTTTGAAAACTGGCTAGCACTTTGCCGAATAGACAATCCACCATTCTCTGACTCCAAAGGTACCCCAACTGTAGACGAATGCGTCCAAAGGTGCCTTGGGTCCTGAAAATGAATATGGTTTTAGTCAAAAAAAAATATCCATTTAAAATCTTTTTCTGAATCCGAATCCGTTGAGATCAGATTAAAATAAATTTCGTGAGCTGAGATATCTCTAAAAGTAGGTACGTGATGCGAAATTCCTCACTTATCTACTCAAAATTGTTATATCTTAGCTAATAAAATTTATTTTGATCTGATCTCCATATTTTACCATCTGAGAGCCATAAATGTAGTTGAAAGCAGGCAGTGGTTCATCCATTTTTTGCTTTGAATTAAAAACAAAAACCTACCCCTCATCAATTCGTTCAGAAATCCAGCCCAGAATTGGATGATGCCAATTGTTGTTTTTGGTCATGCCTTTAGAATAAGAGGAGCAACTGTTTGGAGGACTCAATTGCTGGATGCATCTCGTCAGGAAGGAGTTCACAACCAATGTCCAGTCCAGTAAGTTTTCTATCAACACCTGTAAAACTAGAATACAAGTTCCTCTAAAGAGGGTATTGCACAGGTGTGTGGTCGTTTGACAAAAAAGTCTCATTTTTTTGAATTCGCGCCTTCTTTTGCCGATCTGTTTTTCGTGTTCTTAGAAGTTCCCTATTTTGGGGACAGACGTTTGAGACCGTCCTAGCGTGCGCTGACCTACTCTGCTCCTAAGTTAAATTTTTTTTTGAAAGACCATGCCCACGCTTCAAAATTGCCCCCCGCCAATTCAAAAATTTTTCGTACTCATCGGATTTATGTCCGATTTTTCGATTGGGTTCCTAACGAAATAAGCCTAAAATTAAATTCTAGTCTTTGTTTTGTTAGAAACCCCTTCGAGGGCGCAGGGTGCTTGGAGTTCATGGCCCGTCAAAATTTGAATTTCATAGCACTTTAAACCCAACAGAACGCCAAGATTTTCAGGTACTTTTCAAACATTTTTGGCGCGATTCGACTTTTTCCCGCTTTTTTTAGAGGTCTGCATTCGGCCTCGTGAGGGATTTCGGAATTGAGGCTAAAAAATCATTCGGGATCGCGTTAACGAAAAAAAAATTCGGGTTCCCATTGGGATCCCGATAAATTCGGGATCCCGATCAAAATTTCGGGATTGGCCGATATGTGGAGTCCATGAGTAATCAGGCAAAATACAGGGTGTCCCAAGAAATTCCACTGATTTCAAGCGTTCATAACTGTTTTCTTGATGCTATTTCAAAATTTTGTAAATGCATAAAGACTAAGCATCCGATAAAAAATTTTCGCATGTAAAATAAAAAATACGAGTATTTCCGCTGAGGCTTAGACCTTACCTTTCAAGAGGCTGTCTACAAACCAGGGCATAAACTACTGGAGGGGTATGAAGCAAAACTAGTGTTTTTTCATTTTATGGGAGAATATTCACAAAAAAAATCGCTAGAAAATTATCATCGCAAGCTTTGTTTACAAAATATAGAATTCACTTCACGACAAAAAGTTGTAAACGTCTAAAATCGGTGGAATTTTTTGAGACTTCCTTTCGCATAAATTGCTGTCATACAGAGCGAAAAATAATTAAACCTGATGGAATAATCGGCAGGACCTGTCAGATTCAAAATATGTCCAAAAAAAGAGAAAAAAAAATTAAAAACCGCAAAATCATGCAAAAATGAAAATATTTCTGGCCAAAGATGCTTTTAAAAATGCTCATCGGGATTTGGCAATTTTCGGGATCGGGATTTTTAAAATCGATCGGGAGAGATTCGGGATCGGGATTCAGCACCAAAATCTTCGGAATCGGGATCCCGTTCGGGAGGGATCCCGATCCCGTGCACACCTCTACTTTTTTTGGTATTGATTCACGTTTTTTTTAAATTCGTATACAAAAAAGCATGCAAAATGAATAATAACACAAGGGTCTACTTTTCTTAAGCTAAGATGTGCTTAAACGTTGCCAAAAAGCTGTAATACGATCATTAGGAATCCAGTAGTCTCAATTTATGGTGGTCACTAAAAATGGTCATATTTCAGAAAACAATAGTAATTTTGACCAGATCTCACCAAATTTAGATAAAGAGAGTAATTTCGGTTCTAAAAACGAGTTTTCTTAGTGTTCTTGGTCAAAAAGTTACTCAGCATAATCTGACTTTCTGGTCTCCATATACTTGAAGACCCGAAAAAAAAACTACATGTAGCTCAGGAAAACTGTAAATAGGTCAAATTTATGTAAAAAAATTGACCTGCGGGTAGGAAAACACGGCTTTTCCATTTAAAAATCGAAATAAACATGGGTGAAAAAAGTTGCGGACTCGAGAAGAGTGCTCGTCGTTTTTCCAAAAATATTAGGGGCAGTGTAAATGAATAAAAGTAGCGCTATTATTATTTTTGCTATTGCATATTTGGTGTCATTCGAAAGCTAAGAATACATCAATTTTTTGAGACCAAATACTACAATTTTCACAGCGATAAAAAAGGAAAAGAAATCAATAATTTTTTGAGAATTGGTCTTGGCACGAAAGTTCTCTAATACTATAAAATTCAAATTTTGACGGACTGTGAGTTGAGATGCTCACAGCCAAGCATGCACAAATCACTTGAAAGCGACTTTGGATGCATATCGTTCCCAAGATTTTCTGACGGGGGGGGGGGGTTGGATGTTGGTTTATAGCTCAGCTAACCATCGCCCAATTTTCGCCTCTCCCTAAGAAGTGTGAGGCAATTTTTTTGGACAAAATTCAAAATTTTGACCTTACTAGTGAATACCCCCCCCCTAACGATTTTCATTTTTTTTCAACTCAAGTAAAGAGCATACAAATTTATGTCGCAGACCCCGGAAAAAATGCTTACCACAATTATTAGTCACAAGTTCCGTATGCTGGCCTACCCCGAGCCTAAAAGCTAAGCCTAAGCTTGTTGTACCAAAGGATAGTTACAGCGATATTTAAAAGGTCGGATTCTGGGAGGGGGACGACCTTCAATTAGCGATCTTTTTAAAAAACTCCACAGTTTTTTCGGTTTTCATAATAGTTGACATCCCTGCTTAATAATCCAACTCTGCCTTCAGTGGTCCTGATCCACTTTCAGTGGTTATAAACCATCCTTAGTGGTTCTAATCTAACTTTAATGGTGCCGATCCTACTTCAAAAGTTTAGATAATACCTCGATGGTCCAAATCCACGTTAAATGATCTAGATTGATCCTCAATGGCACTGAACTACTCTAAATGGTCCTGACATACCTTCAATAGTCCTAATATACACTTAAAGGGGCATGCCCGTTGCCGATAGGAATATTTAGAAATGCGGGTACCAGGCCAATTTAAAATAGAATCATTTCTAAATACCAAATCGTTTAGCACTTTCTCGTTTATAAGTAATCAAGACCATATCTACAACGTCTACAACGTAAATTTTTCCGTAAAATTAGAAATGAAATATTAACAATTTTCCACTACAGCATAATTAGAAAAAAAGCAGCTACACATTGCAAGCAGCACTCAAGTGGTCTTGTAGCGCGTAGCCCACACCTACCCATTCAGATCTACGAAATAAGCATAAAATTGTACGAAAATTATGTAACAAGTTCAAACAGCGCCCACAAACCTGCCTTTTACTCGAACCGAAGTCTGTTAATCTTCTAAATAAGAAGTAAAGTGAATTTTTTCTTAGCACAAAGACTGTTTTCATTACTTCTTTCTTAAGAATGTTGAGCACTCACAAGCCCAACAAAAACGAGAGCGTCCCGTAGGGTCGCCCTGTACCATAAAAACTGATGTACCATAAAATAGTATCAGAATGAAAATGCGGACAATCATACAAAATAAGAGCTTTTTTTTGAAAAGGTCGCTAATCGATAGGGTTGCTAATCAAAATGATCGCTAATCGATATTTCACCGGGAGGAGGGGTATTCGCCAGTAGCGCCAACTTTTTCAACCAGAAAGTGTTAAGAAATGCTTTTTTTATCGTGTCGAGCAGAAAAAATGAGTTCGGGAGGTGATTTAGGGTCATTTTCAAAAAATCGGAGTATGGGGGGGGGGCGGAACTATAAAAGTGGCGAAACTAGACTTTGATGACCAAACTATACTATGCCTATTGCACACACCAACCTCCTGTTCAAAGTAGCTCAAATGGATAAAGTTGGCCAGCAGATTCAGATTCTCTACAGTTGACAGACGACTGACTAATTGACGATTGTGGGCCAGCCAGAGTATCACCTTTTGGAAGTCGAGCAGTTTGTCCGACTTCATCTCAGTCAGAGTCTGCAAATATGCACAACAATAAATATGTATTAGTCGTAATGGAAATTTTTAGGACAAACCACATTGGACAAGCTGAGAATGATTGCTGGACTGGTGAGGAATTTGAGTACTATTATTTTGGTAATTTTTTCTTCAAAACTGTCTGTTCCCTGCCCTTCTAGCTGGTTTTTAATTGCACTGAAAAGCAGGGAAATCAACATGGTTAACAGATTACGGAAAAATTTGCACATATCAAAGTGACTATCTACTACTACTACTTATTTCTCTAAAGTTGGTTAAACAGCTGATTCGCACTCTATTTTATTTTGCCGGCTGATTATCTGTCAATAATTACTATCAAATTTTTAGCCATTTTTGCAAACCTATGCCAGATATTTTCCCAGAACACTCAAGTGCAACATCTCAACTTTTTTTAAGCACAAACACGTATAATTGAAGTTGCTTCTAAAAAAAATTATTGCCCTCCAAATTGGAGGTGGTGGATTTTGGCCCGGATATAGGGTGAAATTTTGAGCTCAAGCTTGATTCACTGCCATGTTTTGTGAACTTATGTCCAATATCTCACCGGAACACTCGCATTTAACATTTTAGCTACGTATAATTGTAGTGATTTCTAAAAAAAATTCCTGCCCTCTAAATTGGAGGTAGTGGATTTAACCCTGGATTTAGGGCCGATTTTTGTGTTCACAACCACCAGAATGGGCCCGAATTACCAGAAAAGGCACCCGAACCACCAATTTGTGGCCCGAACTACGTGGATACCTCACAACCGACAGGATGTGGCCCAAACTACCAAGATGGGGCCCAAAACACGTTGATACCTCCCGATCACCAGGATGGATCCCGAACCACGTGGGTATCCCCCAATCATAGTGACCGCGCCGTCCTATGCCGTCCTAATTTTTTCATCGCCGTCCTGCATTTTAACCATATTTTTCATTATGGACAGTTTTTTTTTATTTTACGACATATGATCAGTTTTTATTTTTATACTTAATTTTCGGGCGACCTCCAAGTTTTCTTTCATTTTCGTTAAAAAAATGGGGCCGTCCTAATTTAACCGACTTTTTTGAAAATTTTTGTGTAAAATCAGGACGGCCCCATTTTTTTTTAAATGAAAATTAAAGAAAACTTGGACGGTCGCCCGAAAATTACGTATAAAAATAAAAACTGATTATATGTTGTAAAATAAAAAATGCTGTGCATAGTAAAAAATATTGTTAAAACCCAGGACGGCGATTGAAAAAATTAGGACGGCGAATGACGGCACGGTCATTATGCCCCCAATCAGCAGTATGAGGCCCGAACTACCTGAATAGTTCCCACCACAAGGAAGTACCGAGGAGGAGGGTGAGTGGAAAGTTTGTAGGCAGAAGGGGTTCCCAGGAAGAGGGTAGCCAGGAGGGAGGGGAGGGGTGATACCCAGGAAGGAGTGATCAGGGAGGTATCTGACGGATTAATATTTATTGAAATTTCAAAATACGATAGAGGCGCCGATAGGCGCCTGATGTCCCTAGTATAATACTAATTAGAGAATAAGGCATAACGCGCAGAAAAATGACTCGTTTCTCTGGATTTCTCCCCATGCGGAGAAACTAGTCAATTTTGTTTGCCCCGTTTACTTTTCTATCGGACCCGCTATTCTCACTCAGTTCAACCTTTTTTGAGGTTCGTTATATAGTGACTCCCAAATATGGAGCCACTATCAGTAATGGGGAATCTAGCTCAGCTTTGAGACTTCTTTTTACATTTTCTCACCACTTTTTTTCATAATAATAAAAAATTTAAAAGTAGTTTTTAGCGGAAGATAATGGAACCCTAATAAGTCAAATAAGTTGTCTCTTATAAAACTTTATAAATCTTGGAGCAAACTTTTTTCGAGTTTCGGAAAAACCTCGGTAAATTTTTTGGAGAACGTTAGGTGGGGCCTGTCACTGCGTTCATAATTTCCCTATTTGACTTTTTGTTCAAGCTGCAATGGATAAAGTAAAAATTTTACCGCAAAATAACGCTGAATATCATGTTGACCACTTGGAAACTGAGGATAGTCTTGCTGCCTTTCAGTCCATTGGAAAGCAATTCCTGATATCAAATCATTTATAAGCATTTGCTAGTCACCGAAAAGGTCAATCAAAAACTGACTGCCAGCAGAATTAAGCTCTTCTCTTCGGCGAGTGGAGCAGCCATTTTGACACACAAACCATTGAGTATAGCCACAATAGCACTATTCTCCTTGACCATGCTCCATTTGGCGGCCTGATCCGAGTGAAAAGTGTGCAGAAATTTAGCAGCTGAATTGACCAATCTGATCCCCAGCACTTTGGACAGCTGCAAATTGGTATGAATTAGTGTGGATTGAGACGGTGAGGTAAGGGAGTTACATTAGCATGGGCAAGAGTGGAAGGCAGTCTACGGCAGAGTTCGGTGACCAGGCGAGTGGCTCGGTGCAGGTAGTCCACCGAGAGGAACAGAGCAGCAAAAGACTCCACAGTCGACTGACTCTCCATGGATTTGGAGAGAGCTTGGCACAAGATCATAACCAACTGAAAATTTTATTGCAAATTCAGATGGCTTTACAGAAAAAAACGATACTCGATATTTTCAGGGACTCCAAACCTGTGAAAAATGACCGCAAGTTTCTGGTTGGGTACCTGCTGGTTTATCTAGCCACCCTGAGTGTCACTGATCCTTTTAAGATAATTTTGGGACTATTTGCCGCGAAAAAATGATGTTTGCTGAGAGAAATAGGGCTCTCACAATGAGCGGGTGCAGGTGCGGGTCGAGGTCGATAACATGTTCTCACAATGACGGGTGTAGGTGCAGGTCTAAGTGTAGGTGCATGTGTTCTCACATAAACCAACACCGACACCTCGACTCACACCTTAACCAGCACCTGCACCGCGACATCACCCTCGGCTGATTATACAGTCAACCCTCGATTTAACGGTTTATTCGACAAAATGTACTTTATTTGAAAAATTCCAGATGAGAACCCTGGTTTTACCTATTTTCGAGAGGATTGAAGAAGAAGGCTGGTAGCCTGCTCAAAGGACGCATAGACGTAGATTGCAGTGACGAACCCCCCCCCCCTCCCCCCCTGTGGTTCGAATTTTTTTTTCTCAGAATCAAAATAGCGCCGCTTTCTTGTGAAATCTGGTCTGATTTTGGGGTCAAATTGTTTTGCCTTGAATAATGTGATATTTGCTTGTTGTCTTGTGAGTTTTTGTGTTATTTCTGTTGCATTTTTCACGCTGAGCATTTTGGTATACTGCACTCTCAATTTTCTTCAGAAAATCGGCCAGGAATATGCCAAACCAGGTATTCTTCAAATTCCAATACCAGGAAAACAGCTGGTTTTACCTCTTCTCCTGTAATTTCTAGGTGACTTTTGTCGAATATTCAGGCTGATTTTCCGCTTATCTTGTATCTTTTGAATTTATCTACAAGTATTGACCAAGCGTGAAGCAGTTATAGACAGCTATGACGTGCTCTTGAACGACTTTAAGTGGAAATTGGACTGGTCAGAAAATGATGGTTTAGTGAGTTAGACGCTGGCTGTCTAAGTTTTTGCATACATATTGCAACTCACATGCACTCATACGAAAGAGGAGATCGTGGCGGTCATTTTAATATATTACACTGATAGATGTGGTCTGAAGATGAGTAATGTCAGCCTCTCGGGAGATCGTATACATTCCTCGAAATGGTCGAGTACTGGAAACAGGTTATTAGGTCACTTCAGCACATCCAAACACCCATACTCATCATATACACAGAAATGATCAGTGTGAAAAACCGCGCTTAGAATACACGCATATACCGGTAGGGCGATCTCGTGTTAAAGAGCACTTCGGTATGCAAATCGACCATGCTGAACACGAATCCAGTGTCAGAATTCAGTTTTCGCCTAGCGGGAGTGTCAAAATGAATTTTTTGGCGGACTACAAGGTGTGTGAAGAAATTCTCTGGTTTTGAAATGGTCGTAACTTTTTATCTAGAGCGTTTTTGTAGGGTTGGGTAATTAGCCGGGTAAATCTTTTGGGTAAAATCTCGGGTATTTACCCGGCTATTTACCCGGTATTTAACCGAAAGGCGGGTAAAATTTTTTTATTTCCATAACCAACTTTTATTCGAGAAATCATAATGGCCTGTTCACATACTGAGAGTGAGAGTGGAGTGAGAGTGAGAGTAAGTTGTCATTGTAAACACCCCTTACTCCCACTCTTACTCCCACTCGCACTCTCACTCTCAGGTGTTCACAATGCATTTTTCTATTTTGCATTTAAATTATCATTTTAATATTTTATTTTTTGAGCTTGTTCATAATATAGTAAATTACGACAAAAGATCGCTCGTTGGATCGTTATAATGTCTCGTGAAATTTCTGTAATAGACACAGGACTATTAATAGAGGTTTCACGGCATTTTCAACATTATTTTATGTTCTCAGCGCTTCATTCATTTCTCCCTATCCAAACCACGATTCATAGCTGTCTAAATTCTTCTGATATCTTCTTTGAACTCCAATAAGTAAAGCTGCCATCCTTTTCCAACGCTTGAATCCTATAAACTGACTGAGCCAATGGAGAGAATTCAACAGTCAGTGTGTTCGCGGTTTTCGAAGCGTCTAAAATAGCGTTCTCAACACCTTCTGCGTGAAGGTAAAGGGAAATTTAGAACGCTGTATACAGCTGGTTGTGATGAATTGTGTGAGCTCTCCATTTCCAGAGAATCGTCAAGGCGTCCCCGTATTTTATGTCTTCGTCCTCAACCTAGTCCAAAGCAAAGGAGACGATTGGTGTCTTAAACTACTTCAGCTACTTTTGCCTATTAAAATTCACATATTGTTGGTTTTTCATAATATCTTGTCGCAATCTATGATATTATGAACAAATTTATAAAATAAAAAATAATATAATTAGTTTTACGCAAAAGGAAAAAAAGCATTGTGAACACCCGAGAGTGAGAGTGGGAGTAAGGTGCATTGTGAACACCCCCTTACTCTCACTCTCACTCCCACTCTCACTCTCAGTATGTGAACAGGCCATAACAAATCAATCAAATTCATGCATAAACAATTCAAAATAATCGTTAACAGTGTTAGTTTCCTCGATTTCTTCAATTTCGCTAATTGCTAATCGCTAATTTCGCAATTTCGAAAGAAACGCTAAAAACGAAAAGAGTGCAGTGAAACGCATGAAAATTGCTATGCTAAGACTAAAACACTTTCTGGCTTCTGAATTCGCTTTGAGACAAATCAAATTAAAACAAAAATTTTGTAAAAATATAGTATTTTCGCAAAATCCTTAGTAAAGATTTTACCCGATTTCTATACTACAGTCGACGCTCTCTATAACGACGCTCTTTATAAGGATCCGGAAAAAAAACTATTTGGTCCTGAGCTAAGTCATTCAAGTCAAACGACGCTCTTTATAACGACGTTCTCTATAACGACTCGGTTTAGACGGTCCCTTGAGAGTCGTTATAGAGAGCTTCGACTGTACGAGTAAAATCTCCGGGTATTTACCGGTAAATACCGGGTATTTCCCCGGGTAAATACCTGGGTATTTACCCATTGTCCAACCCTAGTTTTTTGAAATTCTGTTTTCGCCAATCGATCTTTCTCGCCGACAAATTTTTTTGGTGTATGTGTCAAAACACGATTTTCGCACGATACCCCTGTGGTTCGGGTCGTGGTCTGTGAATGGTCTCTGGATGACGAGACCTAAATCACATGGGAGACCAAGAAGAAGTTGTGGTTTTGACATTATATACCAAAAAGATAATGTCAGCGAAAAAATTAATTGGCAAACCTGAATTTCGAAAAACGCTCTAGAGAAAAAGTTATGACTATTTCAAAACCAGGGAATTTCTCGACACACCCTGTATATCCACGGAATTTCCCGCGGTCCATTTTTTAAATTAACACCAGTTATACGAGGTGGGTTATTAATTTATTATAAAGCAGGATTTGCTAACCTAAATCTAAAAAATGTCACCTCTGCATCTTCCTCATTGAAAGCGCACAGAGTTTTGGATGTTGCAACCAAGACCAGTCCATATTTAAGCAAGTCTGTATTCCTTCGTATAACCTTCTTGCCTTTGGTTCATTCTCGTCTGCATCGTCCAGCAATTTTACAAATTGTTGCCTGTAAAAATTGATATACTGTACACCGTGTAAATTCCAATATAAACTTGTGAGCTTTTTACTGTCAAGTTTCCCTGAAATATGGCATTTATCAATATTTATATTGGGTTGGTCAGTAAGTTTGCAGTTGGTCATAGACGGTACAAGATATTTCCGTATGGGTTTCAAACTTTTTGGTAATGTAGATCACTATTTTCTAACCAACGGGTTTCATTAATGAATTTTTTTAAGAAGAATTAAAATGACATTGTTTGATGGGTTACAAAATCAAAATGTGTGCAGCAAAAATGATAATTTGAAACTCATCGAAGAATTTTACATTGATTCTTCTAATAAAATTTGAACAATAAAATCCATCGATTAGTTAGCTAATATTAATCAATGAGTTGAGATGCGCACACCCACATACCTTAGACGCAAACCACTCGAAAGTGACTCTGGATGCATGAAAAAGCATGCATACCAGAGTTTCTCTATGCGGTAGGCCCCAGTTAACAAAACCATGTTCAACATCTTCGTTAGTGGTCTCCAAGTAATTAGTGGCCTTCTTTTATTTCCTTAATCTCCCAATACAACCATATTTTTCCTTAAAAATTCAAAAAGTGCGAATTCGAATTTGGACTGAAAAGCCTAGATGAGCAACACCTGTGGTACGAAAACTTTTTTGCTCAGAAACGAAAAAACGGCTGTACACCGAGGTATACGCACCAATTTGGTACTTGGTCGTTTTGGTACGCGGTCATTTTGGTTCGAAATTTTTTAGTGAGAATTGTTTCGGTAAGAGATTTTTAGTAAGAAATTTTTCGGTGACAGCACGAAAAACGGTATTTTGGTAAGAGATTTTTTAATACGCGGTTATTTCGGTAAGTAATTTTTTGGTAACAGCACGAAAAATTTCGTACCAAAACGACCGCATGCCAAAACGACCAAGTACCACATTGGCGCGTATATTTCGGTGTACAGCCGAAAAAACAGCCGTCTTTCTCATGAAATCGGGTCGAGAAACACGAATATGAGTTTATCTCTTCCATCTGAGAACTCGGCGTGGCGGGGAAGGGGGCTTTCTATACTCAAGCCGTTCTTTCGTCGCTAAAAAATAATATTTTGACAAAAATTCCAAAAATAAATAAGATTCGGATCCCAAAAAGTACAAATCTTTTTGATAAGCACAGATCGAAGCCCTGGTTATACAGGGTGTTCTAAATTTAGTGCGCAATTTGTGTTACTCACAATTTTTGTTTTGAATATTTTTTTTGTTTAGCTTTTTTTAATGCTCGCAGGTCTCCGGATAATCGTTTGATACCAAAACTTTCAGATTAAAGCGTTCAAATAGGATAGAACGAGCTTTTTTTTAAAAAGTTCGAAATTTCGAAAGTTTTGAATATCACTGAGGTGAGCCTTTTTTGTATTCAGTTCTTGGTTAACTAATGGCTCCAAAACTGATCACACTCCATGTCACAGACCTTTGCTTAATGATGTGGTCAGTCATTTAAGAAAAGAAAGTTCTGAACATAACAAAATAACAGTAATTCAATTTACTCACAAAAAATTTACTACCGTATATTCTCTATTAGAAGGCCCGGGCCTTCTATTTTTCAACCTTAAAAAAGTCGGAAAAAATTTGGGTCGATTTTGAGATTTTGCGTGTTCAACCAAAATTTTAAAAGTGGAATCAGGTAAGCTCGTGCTAACTAAGAAAACGCGAAAAACAGATTTGCGAATTTCTTTTTCTAGGCTGATATATAGGTCCTCAAGGGGCCTTCTATTAGAGAGGGGCCTTCTATTAGAGAGGGGCCTTCTAATCGAGAATATACGGTATTTAGCTCAAATTTTCAACTTTTTAAAATAGCTCGTTCTAACGTATTCGAACGCTTAATCTGAAACTTTTGGTATCAAAGATTGCCGGGAGATCTGCGAGCATTAAAAAAAACTGAACGAAATTAAACATTGAAAACAAAAAATTATATGTAGAACGAATAAATTTGGTACACCCTGTGCATCTTCGACCATATATTGCATGATGCTCTTTGAAGATTCTTCACCTTTTAAATTTATCCTTGCTTTTTTCTTTCAAGATATTCTAAAAGAGTTACATTTTGTCCCTTTTAGAGAGAGAAATTACTAAAAGTTATACGATAATAACCGGTTAATCACATAAAAACAGACCTGAACGATCTTGTAAACTCTCTCCTATAACAACGACCTTTTGCACACGCCTGCAGCCTAACAAAAGATGTATCAGCACCCAAAGAGCTGGAAGCTATGCAATGGTCAGTCTTCATCGATCCATTCTCACCAGTAAAAGTAGCCGAATAAGTGTCTTCTGCTTGACCCAATTCATTGTCTACTTCAGGGCTTGTGGTCGAAAAGCTCATAGCTTGGGCAAAAATAGTATTGAAAACATTGAGAAATTATTGAAACACACCGAAAATTGTTTTATGTGGTATTGGAAAAATAATTCTGTTTAAATGTGTAATTAGATTTTTTTTTGAAAATGTTGGCATAGTGTTTATGTGGCTTATTCAAATATTTTCTGTTGTCTCTCTCCGCCCGCTTCCTTTTTTACAACTAAAGGATCTAGATCAATTATGTATCATCGTAAACACACTTTTTTATGAATGCAACATTTTAGTTAGATATTTTTTTAAAATTTCAACTAAAGTGCCGAATTTCTGGTTCGCCCAAAATCATGTTTTAAATACTTTTCCATACGTTTTAGCTTCTGAAACTTGTAAAAACCGTGTTTTAGGGCCCGTAAGAGCACTTTTGGGAAAAAAATTATGACTAAAATGGCACTTGTGCACTTGGGGTGGCCCATTTTTTCGTTAACTGAAAATAGGGTTTAGACGTCTCCTAAGTAATTCTTATACGCTAAAAACGATAAGAAAGTTGTTTGCTAACAATTTCCGCACCAAAAACTGGGTTTTCAAAAAAATTTAGTTACCATAGGTTGACCAATTGCTTTGGCCCCCGAGCTAAATAAACCGTAATAATATTCCTAAAATACCAAAAAGATGGGATTTGAATATAGTTTTGTTAGCTGGGGCCTACTGCATAAATAAACTTTGGTATGCATACATTTTTATACATTCAGAGTCACTTTCGAGTGATTTCTGTCTAAGGTATACTTGGTGTGAACATCTCTACTCCAACCCCCAAGCCCTTTGCGCCCCGAACGGATCACTCATTTACCTTAGACATGATTCCGAGCAAGACTCATGATCAGAAACTCGTACAGAGAATCTTTTTGCCATTTCCAGTGACCAAAACAGGGTAGAATATCATAGAACCAATTTTTTCTGGTCTTACGCGTACTCTTTCAGGTTGGTTTACCTTGGTCCCCTAGGGCAAAATTCAAATTTTGACCAAAATTTTTTTCTAAAAATGCTCTTCCGGGCCCTAAAAACAAGTTTTCTACACGTTTTAAAAGCTAAAACGGTACTTCTGCCGTTGTGACAAACCACGGGTAGGCCAGCGCACACTTTTTTTTGAAATTTTTTAGAAAATGGAAAAACGATAAAATAATTTTTTTTTAATTTTCCAGTTTCTCCGCTTATCTTCTCAAATTTGGATGTTCGGCAAAGTGCAATGGGTGGCCGCCACATTACAGTCTACAAATTACTATCAAAAACATCCAGTGGCCATAGTTGCCATCCCCGGCCAAGAGCAGTCATTAAAGTTTTATGTCAAGAGTCGAAATGGCTCAGGTTGGACAGTGCGCTGTTCCCACTGTTGTCTGCTCAATAGTCGTAAAGTCAGGCTGGGCAAACCTCAATACCATTGCTATGCTGCGTGTTAGTAGAGATGACCAATGGATGGACGACCCTTTAGACGTGCAGCGACATTGCTGTGGGTGGGTGGTTTGATTGATTACAATAATCCATCTTAATTTTAAGTGGACTTTAAATCACTGAAATTACCTATAATTCTAGCCTGCAACCATTCAAGCGAACCAACATGAGATCTCCAGCTGTCGATAACGCTGCAAGTCCATCTACACTAGAATCTCCAAAAAAACATCGCTCGCCTGAAACATCTGGCTCTAGGAAACATGTAAGCTACCTTTTTTTGCTCTTAACTGTAAGATACAGTTGTTAAAAATTATCTGGATAGTTGGTGTTGATATAATGCGCCTAAAATAAACTTTTTTAAAATTTCTAACTCAGCAAAACATTTAATCATGCTGTTTCAGATTTTGTACGTCAATAACCGTAGAATCTTTCGCATAATATACGAGAAATTCTATAGTTAAAACTCTGAATACGGCTCATTTTCGACCCCATCCATTTTCGTGTAATTGTGACGAAACCCATTTTTTGACAGAGTTTGTATTAGGTTGGAAACTAAGTTTTGAGCCCCCTTGCACTCTTAAACGAATATTTATTTTAGCAAATTGCTGCAAAGTATCTAGAATAACAAATTATAGCATTCTTTATTATTTTCAATTACTTTCAGCCGCTGTTCTTCAATTTTGTGAATTCGACGGCGGTATTGTTTTAGGTCTTTCAATTTGAAGCATTTAGCAAGAAATTTACGCCTTTTCTCCAATTTTATCGAATTTTTTTGACTGAACAAGTGATGTAATAATCGAAATAGGTAAAAATCAGTCGGCACTATATCTAGACTGTACGGCGGATGATTTCGATTCTTCCATATCTGAGTTTCGATTTTTATGCGTGCATTAATTGATGGATAACATGACAAACGGCTTGACGACGACCTCTCAGACACCTTCTCGAGAGCCCTCAGATCTTTAATCATGCTCAACAGTCAGCTTTGTGCTTTTGAACTTGTAGAACAACTATTAACTGTCTAATAAGCATAAGTTCTGGTTTTTTGGTTCGATTAATTCTGTCCATGGCCCTTTTATTATTGAAACCCAGCTTATGCTCATATTTCAGTAGTTCGTGAGATTTTTAACAAAAACTGAAGATTTATATAGTAAATATAGCTCAGATACTAAGAACATTACTATAATATTTTTTGTTCGGAACATAAAAAATTTCATGCTAGACAGGGGTCTCAAAACTTAGTTTCCAACCTAAAACATATCAAAAAGGATCAAGATTGAAAAAAAATTTGGTGTCATCTGACTTCTACGAAAAATCACTTTTTGCCTTGGTCCCCTTACCTTTTAAAATTTTGGCTCATACAATACTTAGAAAAGTTCAGTTTTTAGTAGACATATGCCAATTCTGAGGCCTGAGGGGGGGGGGGGGCAAGACAAGACCCAGATTTTTTGAATGACCTCATTTGGAAATTTCGGAACATATTGGGTGGGGGAAGGGGGCTTCGATTATTTAAAATAGTGTTTAAACGACTCCTAAGTAATTCCATAGTTATTTTCTCACAAATTTCCTTTTCACAAAAAATAGATTTTTGAAAAAAAAAATTTTTGGCCGAAATTTGACTTTTTGCCTTGGTCCCCAAGTCAATCCGACCTAAAAGGGTACCTGGATACCCCAAAAACATGGACTTTGAACATAGTTTTGTTAACTGAGGCCTACCACATGAAGAAACTCTGGTATGCATACATTTTTATGCATCCAGAGTCACTTTCGAGTGATTTGTGTCTAAGGTATGTGGGTGTGCGCATCTCAACCCAAGCAACAAGACCACCCGCCCCCGGCTTGGTCGGTTAGAGATTTGATTTAGAGATTTAGATTTGATTAAAATTCTTGCTCGGAACCATGTCTAAGGTATGTGGGTGTGCGCATCTCAACGCCAAGCCCCTGCGACCCGAAGAGGTTGCAAGGGGCTTGAGAGTTAAAGATGCGCCCACTCAATTACCTTAGACATGGTTCCGAGCAAGAATTTTAATCAAAAGTGCATAGAAAGACTCTTGTTGCCAAGCTCCAGTGACCAAAACGCGGTAGAATACCCTAATAATAGTTCACCTTGGTAGCCCGATGAAAAAAATCAAGTTTTAGTCAAAAAAAATTTTTTTTCAAAATTCCATTTTTTGTGTGGAAAAATGTGAGAAAATAACTTTTTGGTCGTTTTTAGCATAAAAAATTACTTAGGAGTCGTTTAAATTCTATATTTAAATAAGTGAAAACCGCTTTACCACCTCACCCCCCCCCTCCCCCCCAACCCAATATGTTCCGAAATTCCCACTTAAAACGAGCTGTACGATTCGAACAACAATACGGTTGTCACAATCGAGTCGGAATAAAAAGTTATGGCCGTTTAAAAACTGCCAAATTCTTGCTTTAAACTCAACTTTAAAAATACGAAAAGCATTGGCGGCCAAGCTGATTTTCAAAAAATTTAAATCAACAAGGACTTTTCCTACTTCTAATTCAACAATTTCAGTCTCTCCAACCACAAGTTTTGGTGAAGTCACCTGGGGCAAAAGCAAATTCAACAGTTTATCTCCCTACATTTCAATAGCTGGCCAAGAAGAGCCTTTGCGGTTTGTCGTTTCCAATCGAGCATCCGATGGTCGCATAAATATCAAGTGCAATCGGTGTGTCATCCACACGGTGCGAAATCGTAAAAGTGGTGTCAAAGGCATGCCTATGTTTTGTTCACCATCAAGGATAACCAGTGGGTCCACCGCAATCCATTGTCCGCCACCTGGCATTGTTGTGGGTAAGTTAATTAGTTTGTTGGCTGTTTTACTTTAAACCTTTGAAGGATTTTGGTTTAAGATTTAATTTGTCCAAGACCCCGAGTCCAGTCAAACCTGTATCAGTCCCAACTTCTCCTGTCAACAGTCGGCAGTCAAAAACCTGACCAGATCGGCTCCTCATGTACCACAGCCAAATCGTTCTAGAAAGCTGTCTTTCAACAAATCTTTGCCTTCAGGTAAAATTTTTGTTAAAATTTAACTTGAAGTCTGAATTGGGCCCTTAAATCACTAAAGACTTTAAACTATTCTATTCTTTTAACCCGTCGAAAAAATTGGTTTCTCACAAGTATCTTCAACGCTTTCTTTCAAAATTTTAAAAGTTTTTATACCAGCGTGTATCCCTGAATCTCACCCTTTCAACAAGCTATTAACTGACTTGAAATAAAAAGACAAAAAAGTCTGTGTATAGACCGAATTTTTTGAACAATTTGTTCTATACAAAGACTTTCCCTCCAACTTTTGAAATCTCAGTAAATCAGCTGTTAGCTTGTTATAAAGCTTACATTTAGGACAATGTATAGAAATGTATAAAAAATTTAAAAACTTTCTGGGATAAAAGCAGAGTTTTCCAATTGACGGGGTAAAACAATTTGAGCTATTACTAATTCCGCTCTCAACTTTTATAGGATCAAATTGAAAACACAGCTCTGATGCGTGGTGCGCAAAACAGATAAATTTATCTGAACCGATAAAATTATCCACCAGATAAAATTCAAATTATTTTTATCTGACAGATAAAATTTTATCTGACGGATAAAATTTTATCGGTCAGATAAAATTCGATTTTCAAATAAAATTATTGGAAAGCGAGGCTATATTTTTGTTTTTCGTTATTCAAAAAATTATTTTCCGCTGATTTTCACATTCGGAGCTTATGTTGACAACATATGTGATACATTTGTTGTCAAGTCACTATTGTAAAATATTGCTTTTAGTGAAAACTATCAGGTTATTTTATTTTCTTGCAAATACAAAAGTTTTTCATTAACACAGAAAACCTTTGCTCTCTTGTTTTTCATGACAGGTTGAACACATAGTGCTGAACACCATGGTGCCGGTCATTTTTGCTTCGATGATGAATAAAGTGGGTGAAATCAGGTCTGGAAGATGACAAAATATGCATGTTCAACATTTATTTCAGCACTCACTTGTTTTCAAGTAGTACTTTATCATTCTTATACCACCTTCGAGATCAAAATATGCAAAGCTGACCGGTTTTCAACCTAGTTACATTTTTATAGTTAAGACAAATAACCAAATAACTTCGGTGAAAATTTGAAAATTCTTGTCCTAACAAGCAATTGGTTATTTGTTTTAACTATAAAAATGAAAACAGGTTGTTTTACAGTAGTTGAATAGCTACATTCCTACCGGTCAGCTTTGCATATTTTGATCTCGAAGGTGGTATAAGAATGATAAAGTACTACTTTAAAACACGTGAGTGCTGAAATAAATGTTGAACATGCATATTTTGTCATCTTCCTGATCTGATTTCACCACTTTATTCATCCTCGAAGCAAAAATGACCGGCACCATGGTGTTCAGCACTATGTGTTCAACCTGTCATGAAAAACAAGAGAGCAAAGGTTCCCTGTGTTTTTCCTGTGTTCAAAGCAATGTTTTACAATAGTGACTTGACAATGAATGTATCACATTTGTTATCAACATAGGCGCCACAATGTGAGCTTTCTGAAACACTGAAAGTGACCCGCAAACGGATAATTGCAGAAAGTTATGAGCATTTTTATGAAACATTGTTTTTAAGAAAAGTAAAATTTGAAATAAATTGACGGAATTTTTTTGAATAACGAAAAACAAAAAAAGGTAGCATGACAAGAAAACATTAAAAATGCTACAAATAATTCAAATAAAAACGCGACATGATTTGTATAAGAAAAGTTATAGATATTTGAGAAAAATGAAGAATTTTTTGGCGTAATTCGAAAATAGAACTACTTAGTACTACCAAGTAGCGTTTCCGAATTTTTATTTGCGCCATCTTGTAGAGAGTGAGTTTCTGCCCTAGAATATACAGCTGTGACAGTCGGTCCTGTAGGCATTTAAGAAGCATGGTTTGCGCGCAGCGGTTGTCCCCCGCTAATTCAATTTTTCCCCTAATCATTGAACTTCTGTACAGATTTTTCAACTTGATTTCTAACAAAACAAGGCCTAGAATTTTATTTTAGGTCAAGTTTTGTTAAAAACCAAGTTAAAAAATCAGTACAAAAGTTAATGACTGGGAAAAAATTTGAATTGGCGGAGGACAACCGCTGCGCGCAAAAATCATGGTCCTTCAAAGGATTATTAGGCATAAGGGGAGGGTGGATCGTTAGGTATTCGACTTGAAACTTGCCTGGCAGTAGTTTTTGTTTTACCTCGGTGCTCCTCTTGTTTTTAGCTTGTGGTTAGACACAGGGTATGTTGTTTTACGTTAAGACCGACTAAAATGTGTAAAAAGATAGCCCAGGCTGAAAAACCACAGGAAAACCAAGGCGAAAACAAGTACGGACTCTTAACTTAGTCACAGTTTTTTTAGAAATCTGCGACCAAAATAAATAACACCCACTTTGTTTCCTTAATAATATTTTTTTTCAATTCTAGTTGTAGCAGATTCAGTCCCCAACTTCGGTGATGTCCAATGGACACTGGGCAAACGTGGTGGCCGAGTGGCTGCCATTGCGCTGCCCCACTTAGTAGAGCCTGCCCACTTCTGTATAAGTGCCGCCAACCAGGGTATTCAATCATTTATCATTCTCAAGTGCTCTTGGTGTATGACATTGTCCTCACGCTCCAGAGCGCATGGAAAGGGGCCACTAAAAGTGGTCAACTTCAAGGTGCTCAATGACCAATGGGTGATGCACAACCCACAATATGTTAAAAATCATTGTTGCAAGTGAGTCGGCTTTTTGATCGAATTTTAACATTTTTACTTGTTTGGCTTAGACTGCAGCCCCCATACCTTTGAGGCTGAGCCCAACACAAAAGACTCGGGAAAAATGCAGATGCCGGTGGAAGAAGAAGTGGATGAAGCAGAGGATAGAGATGAATCATCAGTACTAGATTTAACTATTGACGAAGACGTGAAAAAAGACACTGGTAGTATTTTTAGAGAAAAAAACGGTGTGTAGCGTCTGGTTCTCTCCTGATATGATTTTTTTAATTCGCGCCTCTATTAATTTTTTATTCGTTAAGTCATTTTTAAGTTTGGAAATCAGTTGCTTAGGTTAAACAAGTTAATGAAAAGACCTTGAAATAAATTATATTAAAAAAGACGTCGATTCAAAAAGGAAAATAAAAATTATGGGTGCTATTGCAGTCAAACTTTGATATACCCTACTCAAGTTCGCTCCCTCCTAGAGTCTGACGATTTTTAGCTTGATTTTTTAGGAAAATAGCCAGTTTCAGATATGTTTCTTTAAAATTTTTGATGTTTTTTTGAAATAAAAGTATCTTTTGTGTGAAATGATTTTTTGAAGTAATCTACCACCGAAGTTTTGGTTGACGGAACTGAAAATTTGGTTTCTTTTCGGTTCGTCAGTCCGGTTAACCGAAATTTTCAGTTGACCGACAGCCGTAAAAAAGGATTATTTCTTTCAAGCCCTTAAATCTCTAAATTCCTAAGATCACTCAATGGAATTTGGTAGCTCGTAATCAGTCCAGTTCATTTGATTGATTTTATATTTTCCATTTGTTTTAATTTAAATGGTTAAAAAGTCAGCAATTTTTAAACTGCTACAAAAAAGTTCCGTTTATTTTTTTAGCCTAGGATCTGCTCTTTAAAATGGTGGTTCATTTTTGCTCTGCTAATATATTTTTTTTTAGTTTTTGATCCTGATTTGTGTTCAACAGGTGACCTATTTTTAACCTTCTAATTTGATTCACACTTTGTATAATAATAATATTCATAATATATCATCCTGTCGCAAATATCGACAGCTACTATATAAAATTATTAAATCAGTAATTTTAATTTTTTTTTGATCAAAAGACTATGCCGTTTACGACAACAAGAATTTAATAGTTTGAATCGGCGGGGGACATGTTTTTACTCCGAAAATGCACGAAATTAATTTTTTGAAATAAAAAACAATTAAAATTACTGATTCAATAATTTATCTTGTAGCTGACGATATTTGCGACAGAATGATATATTATGTTAAAAAATACAGGCAAAAAAAAAAGTTAGCAGATAGTAAAAGTGTGAATCGAATTAGAAGGTTAAAAAGTATGTGACCTTTTGAACACTAATCATCAAAAACTCGAAATTGTTATTGTCATCAACGGCGATGGTCCTCTAAATTTAAACAAATGGAAAATTTAAAGTGAATCAAATGAACAGGACTGTGCGTAATAAAGCTGAGATCCGGCGCTACACGAAAATGAAAAAGTTAAATTAAAGTTAAAAAATTTTACTTTTTCTGTCAAAACAAAAAAAATGGGGCACTTTTTAGTCTTTTCGAAAAATTCTCAGGCAGGATCGAGAACTTTTAATTCTCTTCCTTTTTTAGAACAACTGGAGACATACGGTGAAGTAGAATATACAGACAGACAAAAAGTGTGCATCAGCCTTGCCGTCAGCCCGATCCAATTGTTTTCCACTCCCATCTCAAAAAAAGTGACCAGGTGTGGTGTGTGAAGTGTGCCAGCTGCGCTCAAGTGAATGTGCAACGCCAACGAAAAGGTCTTAGCCAGCTCACCAAACACGTTTCACAATCAACAACAACGTGTGGGTCGGTCGAAATCCTAGGGATCCCAAGTGGCATGGTTGCAGGTGGGTATTTCTGGTTAAAGACTGTTGCAAATCGCAAACTTTTTTTAGATTATTGCCAGTTAAGTTTCCAAAAAGAGGCAGAATTTTGGTAGCCATGAATAGGTCTATGAAGAGAACACCAGCCAAAGATGTGTCTGAAGGCTTGCCTGCAATTACTCCAGTGCTCAAGTCTTCAGCTTCTCAACAATGCACATCCAGTAAGTTTTGCTAGACTATCTTGTTGCCGCAGATGACGGACGTGCGTCGGGATACGAATGGAATAAGAAAAATGCATCCTACACCTGGTTTTGAACCTGTGGCCATGCCTTATTTCCCTTATTTCCCCAAGGCAATTCAGGTCCCCCAAAAAGTACAAATCTTTTTAAAAAAGTACATTTAGATGCCCTGCTTTTATATCTAAGCAAGTGACCACACATTGGAAGGCTCTATTCTCGTTCTCTTTGATGCGCATTTTAGATTGAAGTTGTGTACATAATTTTAAAAAACTTTAGCCTCGTAAATGTAGATGCTCAAAACATCTAGAGTTTTCTCTTTCACCTAGATTTTGCCCTAACTTGAAGATGTCTGGATAACAACCACTTGAACAAGAGCCCTATTCCTCCTTCACAAGATGCTGTTGACAGTATATGAAAACGTTAACTGTATAAAGCAGGCTGCCATATTGGCAAAAAAATCAGACACAAATCAGACACTACCAGAGCCCACAACTTTTGATTTACAAGACAAAATAGTCTGATTTTTTTCTGTGTATAACTATAATGCACAGGTACACCCTGAAAAAAGTTGTCACCCTTCACTCCATCTTTTTCACAAGTTTTTGACTTTTAAAGTGTCTGATTTTCTGTTTTTAGGCCGAAAACAGAAAATCAGACACTTTAAAAAGTCAAAAACTTGTGAAAAAGATGGAGTGAAGGGTGACAACTTTTTTCAGGGTGTACCTGTGCATTATAGTTATACACAGAAAAAAAATCAGACTATTTTTCTTGTAAATCAAAAGTTGTGGGCTCTGGTAGTGTCTGATTTGTGTCTGATTTTTTTGCCAATATGGCAGCCCTGGTATAAAGAGATACAGCAATTTTTATGCTTCGTGGCAAAACCGAAAAATTCCATAAATGCAAACTTTGACAGTCTGTATCTCCTTGCAGAGCACAAATTTCGAAATGATTTGCTATGCCAGAATATACACTTGTCCCGGTCCGTACTGGGAGGGTTTAGATAAGGTACGCAACTCAAGATTTGAAAAGAGTAAAGTTTGGTCGTTTTTCGTCAAAATGTCATTTTATCCAGTGCTTAACAATTTTTTAACACCAAAATAAGATTTTGACGTAGAATTTTAAAAAATAAAAAAGATTTGGGATGCTAAAAAGGTCGAAAATACGGTACAGTCAAACCTCGATATAGTGCCCCCCCCCGATATAGTGGCCCTCCAATATAGTGACCCCCTGAGCTCGATTTGGTTGGTTAAATCTAAAATCTAGATAACTGAACGCCCAATAGTGGCCCTCCAATATAGTGGCCTCTCCAATATAGTGGCCCCAGGCCTGGTCCGCGCTAATTAAAAGATCCCCAATATAGTGGCCCCCTAATATCAATAGAAATGCAATTCACAACCACATTTATTTCAAGGAAGAATAACAACTTGAGTGAACACAAACTATCTAATGGTTAGATGAGAAGAAGCTAGTGATCACTGGCTGCACTTGTTTTTTTGCGCTCTTCATAGAATAGTCATCTATTGCATCGCTGTGACGGAGAGCGGTGAGATCAACAGACTTATCTTCCATGTACTGACGAACGAATTGGAAATGCCTTTGTGCTTCAAGACGACTGATTAGAGGTCGCTCTACTTCAACTTCTTCGGTTTCTAGAATTCAATGCTAATGCTTTTGCCATAGCCAAATTGATTGCCAGAGAACTTCTCAAGCCATTCTCTGCTTGCTTCAAAATTGATGATACCAAGCTGAGTTGCAATAGCCAGGGCCTTTTCCTGAAAATAGAGCAGTATCTTATCACAAGTAAATCAAATAATTAAGCAAAATCTCACCTGCAACAAATCCCCGCCTACTGGAGTGTTTTGACTACGAATCTGCTTATGCCAAATGACCAGCGCTTCTTCTAATTGATCATACTTGCCTAACTTGAGACGCGCACGCTTTCGCTTGACTTCCATTATTGATTGCCGCCAGAGTCGCTTCTTTTTCTTTTAGGATTCTTTGAATGGTGACTCTTGGAGTACCAAAATCTTTGGACAGTTGGTGATTACCCGTACTAGCAGACGCTTCAATTATCGCCTTCTTCTCCACTAATGTAATAGCACGACGTATTATTTCAGTAGACATTTAAAATACCTGAAACAGCAAAGAATTACATTTACCAAGAATAAACTATAGATATGAACCATAGATCAAAGAAGTTTTTTTTTAATAAGCAACTTCATATAGAGAAACCTCGATATAGTGGCCCCTACAAGTTGGGGAGGAATTGGAATTCCAATATAGTGGCCCCCTAATATAATGGCCCCTTCGATATAGTGGCCCCTAGGCCTGTTACCGAGGGGGCCACTATATCGAGGTTCGACTGTATATGGCATGGTGACTTAATTGTGAAATTGAAAATTTCAGCTCCTAGGATGACAACTGCCCTCAATTCATCCATCCAATGGAAAAAAATCGAGAAACCGGCCAGAAGTATGCTTTCATCGAAGCAGTCCCGAATACTCAACCGATAAAGTGTGTTTCACATTGCCAAGTGTCTGAACGAGAAGACAATACGTATTCCATGAGTTGCTTGAAGTGTGTGCATGTCAACAAAAAGCGGATTTTCCAGGGACAGCAGGAACTCCCAATACCTAACATTAAAGGTTGGCAAGACAAATAAAAAAGAAAAGCCAGATCAAGATTAAAAATACATAAAAAAAATTAGTGGTGGACCAGAAATGGTGTGAAGACCCAGCAAATCCTACTATTCCGCACATATGCTTGGCTGAGATGTATGTTCGATCATTTCTAAAGGCTTGGGCGGGATATTTCTCAATATCATCTTTTAGCAGTAGTGCCAGCAGCAGTGTTGACCAACCCACATGTTCAGGAGCAGAAGCTAGAATAAATGGACCATCTATTCCAAGTTCCTCTGGCCTTTGCCATCCAAATGGTGAACTAACTTAAAAATAAACAAGGGATCGAAAGGAAAAAAATGGTGCCCATTGTGCCTTAGAGCCTAAAATTTATCCGAATTTGATAACAAGAAGACCCACAAACAATCAAACAATAGAAAATTTGAGGTGAACAATATTCAAAATACTCGTTTTCAAACACCAAGTATCCGTCCCTTCGTCTTGTTTTTTTGTCGTTTTTTAGGCCACAACCACAGTCTGCCGAATAGAAGAGCGTTCAGTCATTAGTTCGAACTGACCCTCTGAATCTGACGATATTTCTTGTAGCGGAGAATTTTGCAGAAAATCATACCTATCAGCAAAAATAGCAATTTTCCTATATATACTAGCCATGAGAGGGGGGGGGCGTTAATTGGAGCGGGGGCGCTTATTTTATGAAGTGCACCCAAGGGGGGCGTTTATTAGAGCGGGGTCGTCTATTGGAGCAGGGGCGGCTATTGAGGAATACGGTAGTTTTAAGACCGTCTAACCCTGCAAGTACCCATATCCTGAAAAGTTTGTTTAGCCAATCTTACAGAATTCAATCATTGTAGACGCTAGCTCCTCAAACGCCTTGCCCAAAATTGACTTTGGACCAGTGTACTGGAGTCCTTCCTTTATCAAGCAAGATTGTCTAATAGTGCTATTCAAGAGCAGAGTGCATGAAAACACCATCTACAAGTTCTATATTCCTACACAGTATAGGGGGCAGTCACTTATCTATGCTCGTTGTTCATATTGTGAGGCCGAAAACATTAGGAAAAGAGCAAGCAACAAGGCATCACTGCCTATTGGCAAAGTGGCAATACAGGGGGATAGGTGGATTGGAGACCCCGAATATCCACCACATCCTCACTTTTGTCATCAAAGGTCGGTTTGGATACAATTTTGTGGTGATTTTCATACTAGAGTAGAAACTTTAGAGCCAGACAGTCACCGACGGAGGTGTTTGAAGAGGTAGATGCAGCACGTTTGGCTGGTCAGTACTCAAATGGTGAAGGGGTGGGAGTCAAGCCAGAACTGATGGACTACGAGCATAATATTGGTTGGGTTTTAGATGTTCAAGTCAAACAAATTTTTGTGTGCGATCTCCTATCTCTTTATAGTATTTGGACTGACTCCGTCACACATTTTGAAAATTCGCTGTTTATGAATCATGTTTTTTTCTGAGAACTGTTTTTTTTCAGTAAATCGGGGTGAAAGAACACGAATTCTCTATCAAAAATGTCTTGGCTTTAATTTTTTTCAAAAAATTTGATTTTTTGAGGTTTTTGATTTTGGAGGTCGAAAAATAGGTCACGAAGGGGGAAATCATTACCGTATTCCCCAGAATGTCTTTTGCTAAAAGAACGTCGGAAACACGCGTTCTAAGAGGGGTATCTGCCTATTTGTATGCAGTTCATTTTTATTGGAAAACTTCTATGGTACTTGAAAACCTCTTTCTTCTTCAAATTTAACGCAAATATGGAATTGTCACGACACGAAAAATATTTATCTTGAACAGGCACCTGTTAGGTGCCTGTTCACATTGTTTTAATGTATTGCAAAATTTCGCATCGTTTTTTGCCAAGATTCTCAGCTACAAAATTAGTGGTCGCCTTTTAAAAATTGTTGAAAAATCTAAGGTAAAACACAATTCCGCAAATATTCTTTTTGAAATTATTGGTTCCGACTTTTGACATGACCTAATATTTGGAGAACGATGAATAGTCTCCTTTGTACTCGATCACTGCCTTCCCCCGCTCCACTTGCATGGGAAAAATGACGAAGAAAATTCTTCCGAATTTTAAGTTTTTTAGAAAAACAATGTTCTTACACCGAATTCATGTTCAGCATGGTCCATCATAGAAATTTCTTCATATTTAACTTACTGTCAAATTTCAAATTCCTTACGCGACAGCAAACATTAAAAAAAAAACTCGATATTTTGAATTTAACTGTGAGTTTTAAGTTTTAAAAACACTTTGGCATGCAAATTGACCCTGCGGAACACGAATTCAGTATCAGAACTTGGTTTTTCTCTTGTATGGACGTCGAAAAGGAAAATTCTATGGAATTTTGTCGCCAAAATAGTATTGTGCAAATTCAATTCAAAATACGAGGCAATTTTTTTAACAATCTGATAATTAAAAACAAAAAAATAGCCGAAAATCGGAAAAACCACATTGAAATAGTCTTACATAGTGATGTAAATCTCGGAACATCCGCACCTGCACCGGCACCAAAAATTTTCCGCACCGGCACCTGCACCGACCCCGAAATTTTCTGCACCGGCACCGGTGCGGGTGACGCACGTCATTGTTTTCATCATACTTATACAGACAGCAAATTTTCGTGCATTTTTTATTCAGTAACAACATGCAGCCCAGAAAAAATACAAATGTAATGAAAAGAAATGTATCCTTGTAGAAGTTTAGCAAAACTTTGCGTGTAATTAGCAGGGCCCCAAATTCTATGCACTAAAAAATGCGAAATATGCGCATAAAATATGCGCTAAAAATGCTTAAATATGCGCTAAAAACGTAAAATATGCAGTATAATTTTTAGACTAAACCTTTTAAATGTACCGCATTACATTTGTGAAGAATCACTATATGTCCTAAAATTGCTCTAAAACATGCTTTTAAACGGTTTGGCAGCTTATACATGATTAAAAGATACTTTTGGATAATCCTAAATTTTTTTGCAAAAAAAATTGACCAAAATTTGACATATGGCTTTGCTGAAGCAAGGTGATTTAACCTGAGGATTTATTTATTGACTTTAGGATTTAATTTATTTGACGTCCCATTTGACCTAGGATTTGAACATAGCTTTAAGAAAACTTTCTGCTCCCATGAAGATGCCGCAGGATTTTATTCGAAAAAAATTTTGAAAAGTGTTGACCGCCATTTACTAGCTAAGTTGCAAAAAAGATAATTTGTGAAGCAATTTCGAGACATTTGGGGGTTTTGTACTCCTGCCACTTCTTCGCATCTTCTCGCAAATATAAACTATGTGCATTTTGCGATTTTCGAAATTAATATCTTTTACAAACCAAATCGGTGCTTTGCACTGTTATTTTGCTACTTTAACTGAAAATATGAATTGCACGGTACTGAAACGTTAGCTACCTCAATAAAGGATATTTAGTAAAAAAATCTCTTTCTTACACGCTTGACAATAAAGTGTCCTGGTTTTGGAAACTAAGAAATTGACTTATTTATACACAAAAGACGAGATTTGGCATGCTGCAACATCTTTCAACCCGAAAAATTTCTGAGATTTTCTACATATGCAGAAAATATGCGTCAAAATTGCAAAATATGCACTAAAAATGGAAAATATGCAAAACATGCTGCATAAAAGTACAAAAAAGTACTCAAACAGGGCTAAAAGTGCGTTTTTTGTGCATAACTATTGCTTGCATATCCGCAGAAAAATATGCATTTGCATAGAATTTGGGGCCCTGGTAATTAGTTTTGGCCCAGATCTCCCTTTGTGGCTGCTCGTTGCAAGAATTAACTGAGAGAACAACTTTTCAACCCCGGCTGAGCTGGCGGGAATGGCTAGGATGTTTGGTGCCAGCCTCTTCGGAATTGGGCACTGGCACCATTCCAAGACTCCATCGCCTTGAAGGCTTGTTCACTGATTTCCTCAAATGCAAGGACATAAACTGGTACTAATTCGGTTTAGCCCCACACTCCCATTTTTTGTTTTTTATTTTTCTTTGATGCGACAAACATCTTTCATTTTTCACATAGATACAAGTCAACAATTTGTGACCATAAAAAGAACATAATATCATTTCCACCGAACTTTCGGCGCCATACAAAATCAGAGACATAGCTTTTAAAACAGAACGATGTGTGCCATATTCTTGCTTGTGCCTTCTCTTGAATTTCTGCCATGTTGATGGAGCACACAAAAAAGCAAGAACACGACTAAAAATGGAAAATGATAAAAAATGTACGTTGTTTAAAAAATTGTGCAAATTGAGACACGAAAGCGAAAAATGGGGGTGTGGGGCTAAACCGAATTAGTACCCATAAACTGCAAGCAAGAGATCGAAAATAAAGCCAAGCGAACACTTAGCGGTTGTCAAAATGCCATAATAATTTGAAATAAAGTTTGCCGCCTTTACTCGGTTAATAAAAATCACCTTTAAATTTTATGTTGCCGGTGCGGCCATAAAATTCCCGCACCGGCACCTGCAGTGGCGCCGGCCGGTGCCGTTACACAGTGATGGTCTCCTGAGAGTCTGTCAATAATACAAGTTGTCACATTTAAAAAATTGCACCCAAACGGAATCGAACTTGTACCACTACTATACACCATGGAGCGACAGAAGAACAAGTGCACACCCCCCCCTGCAAAGAGTATTTTTCTCTAAGCAGACTTTTTCATTTAAGCCTAAGGCCTAAGCCTAAACCTAAGCCTAAGTTAGCGCGCTACACATTGCAAAAAGAAAACTTAAAAAAAATCAAGGGAACATAAAATAGGACGCTTAGAGAAAAATACTCTTTAGAGGGGGGGGGTGCACTTGGGCTTTTACGCCGCGGAGCGATTCACCACTCAACTCTGGACTCCACTTAATTATAATTTATATATCTAACAAAACTTACACGGTCTTCATAAATTTTTGTTCTGGGGCGGGCTATTGTAAGAAATATATTTATCCATCTATTTTCATCTAAATGTCTCAGGTGTTCCCACATTCGGGACTGTCAACTGGAGACAATCAGCTCAGCACAGCACCGCTATGGCTATAGTCAAGTGTGAGAAGAGCAAGTTGGTGTACGAGTTCCTGGTGATGCACAGAAATTATCAGCAGAGCGACATCATAGTCAGGTGCTATTACTGTGTAGCTGCCAACCAGAACAGGCAAAGGAAGGGGCAGGATTTATTGACCGTTCCCTACCTTGCCATTCACAATAATCAGTGGATGCAGGACCCTCTGAATCCCAGCACTCCACATATATGCACTCCAAGGTGAGACACTGTTTGACTATTAGTGAAGGGATTTGCATTGTGCCTGATGTAAGTCCTGAACTCTTGATTTCGAGCTCTAGAATTTAAGAGGAAAAGGTTTAAATCTGATATTTATGATCTCCGTCTATTTTCAAATTTTTTCACTTTTTTCTATTATACAGCTGTACAGAGTGTTATTATACAGCTGTCACACTAAAAAACCTAGTGTGAGGCTCCCACTTAGTTTTTTGCCTTACACTTGGTGTGATTTCCTCAAAAATTATTTTCAATTATGGTGCTAGAGATAGAGAGAAATCTCATCTACAAAACGACGTAAAAACATCTGAGATAAGAAAACGAAATATATGAAAAAAGGCATGTGAAGTGAATTAGAAGTCGATGTCAAAAGGTAGCCGTAAAAGCCCCCTTTGCTTTTAGTCACAAAATTCTCTGCAAAATTAAATTTTGATTGTCTCTTTTCTTTCGCAATTAAAAAAATTTCTAATTTAAAACGTAAAGGACCATGAAACTTGATAAGCACAGCAATTTGGAAATTTTGAATTCGCGCGGGACCACCCTAATTTGACAGTATCCCAAGTGCACCCCCCTCGCAAAATTTTTTGTTATTTTTGAAAAAAAGTACCTATTTTTAGCTGCAAAACTTCATTCTGAGACACCCTGGAAACCGAAAATTCCTCGGGAATCCGAATCAGTAAGCAGAATTCGAAAAAAAATTTAGTCGCTAAGATATGACCAGAAGTTGGAGTGTCAACATTTTTAAAAGTTACCATTCAACTTTACTTTTACTTTAGATCATATCTCAACAATTAAGAATTTTTTTTCAAATTCTGTTTTCTGATTCGGATTCCTGAGGAATTTTCGCTTACTAGGGTGCCTCAGAATGAAGTTTTGCAGCTAAAAATGGGTACTTTTTAAAAAAATAACAAAAAATTTTGCAAGGGGGGGGGCGCACTTGGGCTTTTACGCCCTAATTTTGGTATTAATGTTTTCGATTTGTTTTTTGTTTGCATGTAAATTTTTTTCAAAATATAGAACCGTTTACTAGTCGAGCCCAACGTTGCCCGGCATAGCCAGATCGGACGACTTATCCTACATTCACTGCACCATAACTACTTATTAGTGTACATGTTAAAATTTACTCATGAATAGAATTCAAGTTTTCATTGGGCAATACTTTTTTCTGTCACAGATTTCGTCATTTCTGTCACAGATTTGGTTCTCGACACGAAATCAACAATTTTTAAAAAATTTTGTGTGAAATTCATGGGTGGGCAATGACCAGATGGCTGGATCCCCACTCCGGAATGGCCAAAAGGCCAAAATTATTGGTTTTTTGGGGGTTTACTAAAGAGGAGTAAACTTTTTGAGAAAAACCGATTGAGCGGATCAGATTTCGGGTCCGATCGGCTAAATCACTCACAAATCCACCCTAAACCGCTCAAAACCACCATAAACCTGGAATTCTGAGCGATTCAGCCGATCGGACCCAAAATCTGATCCGCTCAATCGGTTTTTCTCAAAAAGTTTACTCCCTCTTCAGTAAACCCCCAAAAACCAATAATTTTGGCCTTTTGGCCATTACGGAGTGGGCTCTCCAGCCATCTGGTCTTTGCCCACCCCTGAATTTCACACAAAAAATTTCAAAAATTGTTGATTTCGTGTCGAGAACTAGATCTGTGACAGAAATGAGGAAATCTGTGACAGAAAAAAGTGAATCTGTGACAAAAAAAAGTTTTGCCCGTTTTCATTGCACACAAAAAAATTTATTCAAGAACATTATGGACAAAATTATTGTGGTCCCCCGCGCGAATTCAAATTCCGCAAATTGCTGTGCTTATCAAGTTTCATGGTCCTTTAATAACCTATTTTAAAGAGGAGATTCAGGGCTACATAGTGGTATACAGTCAACCCTCGTTATAACATACCCCCTTGGGACTGATTTTAGAAGTATGTTATATTGAGAAGCATGTTATATCGGGGGTAAATTTAACGAAGTTTATTATTGAAGGGACCGGCCCTAGGGGTATGTTATATCAAGGTTCGACTCTATTAGGAATATCTTTTAACACTCCCGAGACCGATCGGTAGGTCGGTATATTCCGGTGCAGAATTCAACGGAGAACACGAATATCACTTTTTTACCAAAAAAAATCGGGTCTGAGGGGTCAATATACCGTGTTGAAAATAAAGCATATTTCAGAGTATCATAAAACGATGTTTTTTGTTTCTTTTGAATTTATGTCTATCTAATCACAATAACTTATTCACATGTTTTAGGTCAGAATGACCACCTGTGTCTCCTCTTTCAAAAAAGCGTAAGCTTTCTTATTTATGTATTCAAAATCTAGGATTTTCGATAAAAAGAAACGATTATGTCATTTTTTCAAAAGCTGTGTTTGTACTTAAATTTGCAAAATTAAGTGTAATAAAGTTGGTTTTTCAGTAAACAGCATACACCATCCGACAGAGCGGTAAAAATTGCACCAGAAATTTTTTTAGGTCTTGAAATAAAAGGTCTTTAGAGTGTAAAGCGACAGTCGCAAAAAGAATCGAAAAATTGGTCTGAAAAATACTTTGACTGAAAAGTGTGCAGCCTGTGCTTTCGCTTGCTTTTTCTTCTGCACTACATGACTTAGTGCTTCTCTTGCTGAAACTTGCTGCTTTCTGACCGGTTGACTCATTGTTTCTTGATCGCTGTCTTGCTCCTTGCCTCTTTCATAACTTAAATTGCGAGTTCTCATAATACCTGAAAATTATCCCAAATTTCATTACGTCAAAAAATCGAAAAAAGTCGTCTTTTTTATAGACGTCTCCTATACCAAAAGATAGCTCATGCATTCAGCTAAAAGAATGATTGAGCTGATTTTTTTAATTGATATTTAAAAAACCCGAGACCATTTGAAGCAAACAAGTCGCATTTTTTTCGAGTAAAAATACGGGTTTTGCGTTTTCCATCTAACTTTTTTATAAAACACCCTAAATTTGTATTTTTTGTATACGTCCTTGGTACCACAATGCAGAAAATTCACTCCTCTATAGAGTCTCCTGGTTTGTTGGAGAAAAATTGGACAGAAAAACTTGACAGGATTTCAATCATGTCAATGAGACGACAATTTTTTTCTGAAAAAATTTTCAAAAAAAAATTATTGTGGTTTTGAAATTTGAACTATTTTATGGGCAAGTGATAGCTAATTTGAAAGCCCTGAATATGAGGAAAATTTTGGGTATGATCATGCGAAACCCAAAAATGAAAAACCAAATTAGAAGCATAAAACGAAAACGGCCTCAAATCGACCATTTTCGATAATTTTTCTTTTGGCGCCAAATTTCCCTGTTACACTAAGATTCAAATTTTGAAAGGGTGTGGAAATTGGCCATGCTGAACACAAATTCAGTGTCAAAATTTTAAGTATTCTAATCGAAAAAAAACTTTTCAGTCAAAGTATTTTTCAGACCAATTTTTCGATTCTTTTTGCGACTATCGCTTTACACTCTAAAGACCTTTTATTTCAAAAACTAAAAGAATTTTCTGGTGCAATTTTTTCCGCTCTGTCGAATGGTGTATGCTGTTTACTAAAAAACCAACTTTATTACACTTAATTTTGCAAATTTAAGTACAAACTCCGCTTGGAAACAAATGACATAATCCTTTTAAATCTTAGATTTTGAATAATAAATAAGAAAGCTTACGCTTTTTTGAAAGAGGAGACACAGGTGGTCATTCTGACCTAAAACATGTGAATAAGTTATTGTGATTAGATAGACATAAATTCAAAAGAAACAAAAAACATCGTTTTATGATACCCTGAAATATGCTCTATTTTCAACACGGTATATTGACCCCTCAGACCCAGTTTTTTAGAGAAAAAGTGATATTGGTGTTCTCTGTCGAATTCTGCGCCGGAATATACCGACCTGCCGATTGGTCTCGGGAGTGTTAAAAGTATATTTAGTGCCGAATTAGCTGCTTTAAAAAAGGTCGGTAACTTTTTGAGCACCCGGTAGTTACAAACTTTTCACTATTTTTTGCAAAAATGATTTTTCTGATGTTTTAATAGAAATGCTTTTTTCCGAAAATTTTCAAATCTTAAAAAAAAATGAAACACTGTCGCTTTGAAAAAAAGCCAAAGAAAATATTTCTTCTACTAAAGAGAGAGTGAAAGAAACATTTGTGCACAGGCAATAGCATTCCTCTTTGCTGGTCAGTGGCTGGGGGCAGGTTGGACGCCACTGTCCACTCTTTGTTATGGGGCGTACAATCCGGAGGAGAGGCATGCCTAGCCCAGTTAGTTAGCTGTTGGGTAGTGGGAGTGGGCATAAGTGTTGGATCATTTCTGCCTTTACTGCTTTTTCCAGATCAATTTGTGTGTTTGTATTGCAGAGAGCCACTGGTTGTGCAACAATCCAGGACCAGCAGATTTAGAAGGGCTAGGAAGTTGGCCAAGTCTTCCGCCGTTACTAGGACTGCTATTGGAGGTGCAATTGTCCAGAACCAAGCACCTATTGCTTCTGCTGCTACTATCGCTGGTCCCAACTGCTGTAGCAGATCAGGACCCCCGCCATTATTAAGAGACCATATGAATCAACCATCTGGCTCAGCTTCACCTACCAACCTGTCTACTCCAGAACCAAAGCGTAGAAGGATCTCTCCTGCTCCTAATGGTTAGGGCTATGTATTTTTTTTTAACAAATTTTATGATTTTTATTAACACGTAAAAGGCTGGCTGTAAATGCGGTTCATTTAGACGCACAATTTCGTACTGATTCACGCCGTGTTTTTAGATTTTCAAGGTTCGTTCATAAATTTCGAGAAAAACGCATTTTTAGAAAATCACTATTTTGATGAAAAAAAAGAAAATTTTATTTAACTTTGTTCAAACGCATTTCATGTTTTCATTCATTGTCTTTACTCGCGAAAGATAGCCCTGAATCTCAGCTTTATTATGATAACATTGAAGTATTTATGACGATTCAATGAACCTTTTAATTTAAAGAAAAAATTATGTCATTTTTCAAAAAGGTTGTTGATGCTTGATAAAACTGTGATATAGTAATTTCCTTAGTTCTTTATATATGTATACCGGGAAACGGTGAATTCATATACACCAAATTCATATACACCGAATTCATATACACCGAATTCATATACATCGAATTCATATACATCGAATTCATATACATCGAATTCATATACATTTTGGCATTCTATTTCTAAAGTTTTGAAAGATGCGCCGATGGTCCAATTTTTGTTTAAGTGTAACATTTTAGGTGCCTAATGAATACAAGCTTCTTGATGGCGAAGAATTCCTTAAATACGACGGGTGGAACAATGATGAGCGAATACTGATATTTTCAACCAATCGTTGCCTGGATTTGCTGATGTCTATCAACAAATGGGGTGTGACGGTACCTTTGATGTAGTGCCAGTGCTTTTCGACCAGCTCTGGATCATCTTCATCCGCCTTGCTCATTGGTCGGAAAATTTAGGGAATCAGTTGAAAGTTCCGAATTTGAAAAACAGTTTGGATCCGCTACTAGACTACTTTGAGAAGAATTATGTAGGCCAGCTAATCGGTGCACAGAAAAGATAAAAGCCACGGTATTTGATTTAGAGATGTTTTAAAGAATATGAAAAGTGGAAATTCAGGTTCGACACGAAAGCATGGAATATTCGAGTGCTTATCGAGACAGGAGAGCCAACAACAAGTAATGGAATTGAGTCGTTTAGTGGGCAAATGATCCGGACGATGGCAGCATCTCATCCGACAATCTGGAAGCTTATTGAAGGGCTCCGAAAGGAATTTGGAAAGTTTGACTTGGTCAGGTCTTTGCATGCAAGTAAATATTCCAAACTTGATTGTTTTATCTCAATGAAATTTGATTTTTAGGACTTACCACGACAGCTCAACAGTGATGACTGCGGTGTATTTAGGCGCGTCTTTGCAGAGCGGGCATCTCGGAAAGATTTCATGGAGTTCGAAGCTAAAGAAATGTATGCTTTTCGCAAAATAATCACTGAAGAAATATTAGCTGGAAAATTGTCACTGTCATAATGCTATCTTTGCTTCACATTTATCTCTTTTTTGTTGATTGTTATTGTACACAGGAGCCTTCTAATAAAAAAAATCGGATAGTTTGACTAGGTTTATCAGAGGCGGGAACAAAGTTTTGGGGTGAATGTTAATGTGTAGCCATTTTTTTGGTAATAAATCTGTAGGTACGTGTTATATCGGTGCGTAGACTTTTGACCCTTTTTTGCAAATGCAAAAAGGTCAAACGTCCCTTTACCATTTTAACCTGGTATTTCAACTCGTGCAGCTAAGTTTAAGATTTTAAAAATCTGGTGTAATGGGCATTTTTGATGTGGTGGGAACTTTGCTTGCCCCATAGATCAGATTACATTTTGCTTGAAAAAAGGCGAGGCTGCTTTCCAATAGACTTGGTGCTGTGGGAAAATTTGCCGTCACTCGCGTAGCTAAGCTTGTTTTTGTTGATCATTTCAACTGTGATTCTTAGCAACCTTCTTGATAAAACAAAACATGCATCTACTCTGAAAAGTAATGAATATAGTTCATTTCCAGTACGTCCTACAAGGTTTAATCTGACAGCTAAAACCCTTTTTAGAGTCAAAGCCGTGACTAGAATTCTCGTAAAAAACGAAAATTCAATATGCAGTGTCGCAAACAGAATGCTAAAATGTATATGAATTCGATGTATATGAATTCGTTTGTATATGAATTCGGTGTATATGAATTCGGTGTATATGAATTCACCTAATGCCATGTATACCATTTGACAGAGCAAGAAAAACTGCGCCCGAAAAAGCTTTAAAGTGGGGTAAAAAGAGGCTTTGGGAAAGTTTTTAAGACTCTCAAAAAAAATTCAAAAAAATTTACAATTATGACGCAAAACTCATATTTTGCCAGGAAAATCACTTATTTTTGACACCGGGATCGAGTTCAGCGTAGTCGATTTGCTTATAAACTGTCATTAAACATAAAAACTTCTGTCAACTTTTAAATTCCGCTCAAGACAGAAAATATTCAAACTCTTTTGAAATTTAAATGATTTTGTGTCGAGTGGAATTTAAAATTTGACAGCAAGTTCTTATGTTTGAGGGCAGTTTTATAAGCAAATCGACCACAATGAACCCGAATAAGGTGTCAAAAATTAGGGAGTTCTTTGGCAAACTATGAGTATTACGTCAAAATTGATTTTGAATTTTTTTTGAAGTCTCACTAAATTTTCCCAAAGCCTCTTTTTACCACACTTTAAAGCTTTTTCTGGCGCAGTTTTTGTTGTTCTGTCGAATGGTATACATATAAAACTAACGAAATCACGTTATCACAGTTTTTGTTGCGTTCTTAAGCATCAACAACCTTTTTGAAAAATGACATAATTTTTTTTCTTTAAAGTAAAAGGTGTACATTAAATCGACATAAATACTTCAATGATATCTCATAAAAAAGCTGAGATTTAGGGCTATCTTTTGCGAGTAAAGACAATGTATGAAAAATATAAAATGCTTTCAAACAATGTTAAATAAAATTTTCCCTTTTTTTAATAGTGGTTTTCTAAAAATAAATTTTTCTCGAAATTTCTGAACGAACCTTGAAAATTTGAAAAAACAGCGCAATTCAGCACGAATTTTGCGTCTATCACCCAAAGACTTAATGTATTTTAGACTGTAACAGAAATGAGCACTCAAAAGTCTTAACCAAATTATTTTTCTGACTTCTTTCATACTTTTACCTTTTTGTGCTATATTTTGCAAAGGTGATATTTTGCACAGGCAACAACTGACACCTCATTAGAAACTAAAATCGCAAGTTATCTGATAGTTTTATCACTTTTAAAAAAAAAGTTTGCAGATTTATGCCTCTTCCGCTACAACAAACAGAAAAAATAGGCATTTTTCACAAAAACAGGGCAACTTCTGTGTTGTCCAAAATCTTTTGCCCAAAATTGCAAACAAATTTATTCATTCGCCAAAAAATCAGTCATAAAACCTTCAAAACATCCAAAATTTACACTACTAAAACTTAAACTTTTTGCTTACGCCATTTTGGCGCCTAAACAGCCATTCAAATATTTGATTTAATTTTGAGAGGAGTCGTGCTCCACCTCTTGAGGATTAAAGCCTGTTAACTGTATAGGCGTTCAATTTTCCCAGATTTCTCCACCAATAAATTACAGATCCGTCAACGCCGTCAGCAGTCAAGAAGGGGGATTTTGGACAGGTGGATTGGCTGCAAACCAAGGCGGAAACCCAGCGAGCCATAGCCCAGCACAGCGGCCAGCAGCTATCCTTCTGCATAACCAAGACAACTTATACAGTTGGAGAGCAAGGTGGAGCGTCATTTGCTGTTGGCACTTGCACTGCAGAATGTTTGGAGTGTAAATTGGTGAACCAACAGAGAATCAAGGCTAATCTGCCCCTTCTTCCTGTGCCCCAATTGCAGATTGTGAACAGTAGGTGGCTGGGACAACACCCTTTCTACCCTCACATACCACACTTTTGTGCTCTTAGGTAAGCCACAGTCAACTTCTAATAATCCGGCACACCTTCAAGTTCGTTCCCCTGCCGGGTTCGACAACTATTTAGCTTGATTTTCGTAGTCCTTTACCAATACAGTCGACGCTCACCGAGTCTAGTCGTATTTCATGTCTAGTGCTGGCAACCGGACCGGATTCTAGTTTGGGTTTGCCCTGTCGATAACTGTACGCCGATTATTATAAAAATTTCTCGTATATTTTACGGTTATCGATTATATCCTTTACTTTACAAAAAAATCTACAGTTATCAATGTGCAGCAAGTAACAAAAAGTTTAACTGTATAATTTCTAGTATATTATACAAGAAATTCTAGAGTTTTCAAATCCGATTTCCGGCCGAATTCTGGCATTTTTGGACCACTGAAATTCCAATCCGGTTTATTTTTTCTAAATTCGGTCCGGTTTCCTTGCTTACCCGGAAGTGCCAACCCTAGTTATATTGGGTGTACAGAATTTATCAAAAAACACGGTTAACTGATCAAAAATTAGGATTTGTGTCTCAAAAATCAGGTATTTAAATCAAAGAAATTCCTGATAAATCCGGACATTTATGAGCCCTGGTTTCGAGTTCGGATGCCCGACTCGAAATTTTGAGTACTTGACAAACTTGGGTACTATGTTGAGAAATGACTGTATTTTTAACTGAACCTTTTTTCACATTGTGTTGTTTAGCCTTGGAACAACATCTGTTGAGGAAGAGGAAGCCGTGGAAGAAGAGATTGAAGTAGTCAAAGAAGATATATCTACTGCACAACCAATAAATATTAACACACCAGAATCCATGGCTCGTCCAGCTAGTCGAAAATCGGCCCTGAGAATAGCTTCGGCCAAGACTCGAAGATCTAGCAGGGGAGACAAGGAAAACTCCGGCAGTGTTGCTAAGGACAGAGGTTTATAACTGTTTTAGGCTCTGCGGAAATAAATAATAATGTCATTTCTAGAACCCCGGAATGCAGCTAAACATGCTATGAATGCCTTGCACACCCTGTCCTTGTCCAACAAACGGAGCAAAAAACCTAGGTATTTTGATGGCATAATCGGATCTAATGAGGAGTCGGATCCTATTTTTCGCCTTAATCCTTCCTCTGTTTTTTTATAAACAAACACGAATAAAAAATATTGGAGAAACTCTGCCATATTGCCCAGGTAGCCTATAAACGACAACTAAATTAGAAATTTACGGCTTAATTTTGGTGTATACCACCCAGTCAAGTTCGGTGTACACCTCCCAGTTTGCCTTGACCCCAAAGGTGATTTTTTTGAATTTTTATTTGATCGGTTAAAAACAGAAAATTTAAGAAAAAATTTAAAAAAATTAGGTTGGGTGACCAAGACAAACTAGTATACCCAGGGGGGGTGTACACCGAAATTGGTATCAATTTACCGCCGGAATAAGGGTACGTAGGGGGAATTGAACATTTTTCGGCGGTCATTTTTGGCCGGACATTTTTCGGCCATGGCTTATTTGTATCTCTAAAGCAACCTTTTACTTTGGAATGTTCTCCCCGAGACTCTCCGCAGTTATCCTAGAGATCCATGCACCAACCAAAGCAAGTTCTCCGTACATCTGGATACCTCAGGTCTAGAGGTCAATTGGACCAAAAATTATCACCACCAAGAGCCCAACAAGCTATACTATTCAACCCTAAATCGTATGCTAAAAATGACTTGTTAAAACCAAACGGCTGATTTAACTATCCGAAATCTCAGTAAGCCGAATGACACTATGTCGATGTGCCAGAAAATAGGTTTTAATCACTCTTAAAGGGCATGCCCAGGCTAATAAGAGGTGGTGCCTGGGAAACTACCCTAAGCCACTTGAAACCACCCTAAACACTGCGAACCGCCCCAAAACATTCAAATTAGGCGGAATCACCCTAAACCACCCTGGCATCTTGTGTGGGAGTTATCTGATAGTGCTGTAAGAGTAGTGTAGAGGTGATCTGGCGGGTGGTGTAGCAATAATTTGAGAGTACTATGTTGATGGTGTAGAGGTAATCTAGGTTAATTAGGACGATGTTATAGGATAGCCCTAAGGATTATGATTCACACGTCAAATTAACATTTAAAATTTACTCGTCAATCTGATTCACAAGTGGTATACCACCGGACTGCCAGGCGACTCGTTACAAATTGTGACTCGTTACAGTTTTTTCAAATTGGCGCGTTTTGGTGCTCAGTCTGAGATACACGTTTGAGCCCGCCCTAACGTGCGCTGGCCTACCCTAAGCCTAAGGCCTAAGTTAAAAAAAGTTAAGAGGACATGCAGAAAACAGTCAAAAAAATGAAATTGAAAAATTCAAAATTGTAACGAGTCACAATTTGTAACGAGTTGCTGTTATACCATACCACCGACCGAATACAGTGCCAAATTTTGCCTTGGTCACCCTGTTGTTTTTTTTTCAACTTTTTTCGATTTCTCGAATTTTCACGCATAGAGGTTTAGGCTTAGGCTCAGGGTAGGCCAGCGCCCGATACTTTTTTAATATTTTCGCGAAAAATTGTATCCGGTCGGTGTATCCGGTCAGTGTTTGTATCCAGTCGGTGGGCAGTCTTCACAAGTCAATTCACACCTAAGTATGATCCAGGTGTAAATTCATACTTCAACCTGATTCACATGTAGATTCACGCCTGAATCTTATTCGCATGTCAATTCACGCCTCTTCGAATTCTCATGTGAATCAGATGGATTCCTGAATTCACCCCTGAATCAGTCGTCCATCTGATTGACGTCTGAATTCGCGCATCCATCTGATTCACGTCTCACTTCAGACGTTCTTCTGTACATCTGATTTGCGTCTGAATTCAGACGTTCATCTGACTCACATGTAAATTCACACCTCAACATGATTCACGTGTTAATTTACGCCTCCATCTGATTCGCATGTCACTTACATGTTAATTTTACACGTGAATCAGACGGATGCCTTAATTCAGACGTGAATCAGATGGAGGCGTGAATTGATGCGTGAATAAGATGGGGCGTGAAGTGAACAAACTCTAACTTTAAACTATAATTCTAGAATGTTGCATTCCGATGAACACTAACTTTAACATTGAACTTTAACTTTAAACTTTAACTCTAAAATGTTGCATTCGTTTTTAAAACTAACTCTACTTTGAACACTAACTTAGTTACTAAGTCTAACTCTTTCGTATGCACTAATAAAAATGGCGCATTTAATATTAAACGATAACTCTAACTTTAATTATAACTTCAAAATTTATAATAGTGCATTCCGGCAAGTAGTTGTAACGAGTTAGTCGTATACCGGCGAAGTTGGCTTGGAGCTTTGACAAAAAAAGGGACCGAGGCAGAAATTTCCGCATTTATTCACCCGACTGTTCACTACAACCGCATAATCTGCTATAAATCTCAAATATTAATCCCATTCTAAGTTCAGATCCATTCTGCAAGACAAGCAGAATGTAGACGACACACCTATTCGCTCTTATAAGCTGGTCCTCCAGAATAGTGTCATTGAAATCGAGGATGAAGAGAGTGAAGGTTTAACTCTGGTCTTAATCCATCCCTTTCACATTCATCCGATTTTTAGTGGAGACGTTTGAAACCAACAATCTGTCTATCAGAAATGGCAATGAAGATAGGTTACTCAGAGAACAGGTCTCCATAATATGCATTTCGGATGAAGATGAGGTGCAAGAAATTTACAATCGCAAATGTAAGCAGACATCTATAGAGCAACAGTCCAGAGCAGGATCATCGTCTTCCATTGGATCCAACTTGTTTGTGCGTGACATGTCCTCCACAACCAGTCCAACAAATTCATATTACTCAGCTGTGGGTGGAGAGTGTAGTGCAGAGGGTACATCACAGCAACAACAACAAAACACAAGTTCTGCTAAAGAATTGTATGTGGAGGATGGTGAAGAGGACGAGGAGCTCATCAACCGACAAAATGGTATATACGAGGTTGACAAAGTGTTGGCTGTTCGCCATAATGTAAGTTACCATGCAATCGTCTTTCATGCTACGATAATTTTAAGTTTTTGTGACCAGCACGAGGTGCAATTTACCAAACTGCTCAAAAATACAATCTCAACTTAGGTGTATGTTATATATAATTAGGGTAATGCATGGTTTTCATCCGTCCTTTTTAAAAAGATTTGTTTTTTTTGGGACCCAAAATATTTTTTATTTTCAAAGTTTTTAGTCAAAACCTCTTTTTTTTCACTCCAAAATATCAATAAGCCCTGGATAAAATGACCCTTTTTCTTCAATAATGGTCAAAACGTCCTTTTTTATCTACCGTATTTCCTCTAATAAGCGCCCTCCCCAAAATCCGGTATTTCTTAAATTCATTCTCCTCCTTTTATACCGGGTTTTTGTTTTCGAACGCCACATATGTTATATACCAAAATGTAGCTGGGAATCTGCGCTACATTTTGGTATATAACAAATGTGGCGTTCGAAAACAAAACCCGGTATAAAAAAGGAGAATCAATTTAAGAAATACCGAATTTCGGGAGGGCGCTTATTAGAGGAAATACGGTAAATGTCCTTTTTCAAATGTTTGAAATGAGAACCATGGGGTATATGTCATGGCTATATATTTGTTTATTCATAGACGACATTTACCTATACAGTGAAGTATCGATATAAGATACACCCAGGGACCGGACCTGGGCGTATTTTATATCGAGGTGTGTCTTACATAGAGACTAATTTGACGGGGTTAATTTGACTTGGGACCGGACCCAGGTGTATCTTATATCGAGACTTGACTGTATCGTATTTTTTTAAAGGAATAGAATGGGCCTCTAATTAACACTATACGATGTGCGAATATGGACGAGACCTTTCAAAATGTCCGAAAAAGGTTACTATTTAGCAACCTTGATTCAGTAACCTCAATTGAGTATTATCTAGGGTTTAACAAATATCCCCATATAACACGCCTCCATTTAAACTTTTATTTTTTTTTCGACTCAGGATAAACACCCATTCATCCTGAGTCAGATTTTGCCCCGACTTTTATAACTGTAGAATTTCTCGTATCACATACGAGAAATTCTACAGTTAACGACGGGGCAAAGTCTGACTCGGGATGAGTGGGTGTTGATGAGTAGGTTTTTAAAAATATAGCCCCGGGGATATAGGCCGGCTAGCACGCCCCCCCCCCCCCTCTGGGTACGCGTATGAGCCTAAGAATAAAGAATATCGGAATTTTATTAGGTACTTGTAATAAGAAAACCATTGACTTTTGAAGGAATGAAGACCGTAAGCCGAAAATTGGCTGGTTTCGACATAAACAACACAAGATCCAACAATTTGAGAGAAAGAATTATAAGAAAAAAGACCTTACTAGCAAAATCCACAAAATCGGCGCCTGGCGCCCGTGCAAGTATGGTAATAAGCACCTAAATATATGTCCCAGACCCAGGAATAAGTGCGTAATCCATCCCCATATGGTATTTGAACTATGTTCCTTCGTCACGTTTTTTCTAAAACAGTTTATTTCGGAGTTTTCATAATTACTATATGGCCATTGTTGTCGTCGTCGTCGTCGGTCACAAAAAATGTTTGCCATGTTCCACTGACCGAATCACAAATCTGTTAACACCATTCAACGCAACATGGTCGGTTTCCTTCTTGGAAAACTCTTAAAAGTTAGGATCAATCGCGTGAAAAAAAAGTTATGGCCACTTGAAAGTTGCCAAAAACCACAGGTGGGACCAAGGCAATTTTGGGTCATTTTTAGATGACCTTGGGGGCAGGATTGGCAAGCGCCGGCGAAGCGCCGGCTTCGCTTAGAAGCGCCGACGCTTAGAAGCGCCGGCGCTTATTTTGCCGGCGCTTAATATAAGCGCCGGCGCCTATTTTTGCCGGCGAAGCCGGCGCTTCGCCGGCGCTTGCCAATCCTGGTTGTACTTCCTTTACAAACTTATGGCAGCTAGACAGATTATAAATGTGGAATTCACTTACAGAATTAAGCGCCGGCAAAGCGCTTTTTCTTAATCTTTTCGGCGCTTATCCGGCGCTTGCTAAGCGCCTTTTTAAGCGCCGGCGCTTATTAGGCGCTTATTAGGCGCCTTTTTAAGCGCCGGCGCTTAGCAGGCGCTTAGAAAGCGCCTGCTAAGCGCCGGAAAAAGTAAGCGCTGGCGCTTCGCCGGTGCTTCACCCGGCGCTTATAAGCGCCGGCGCTTAGGTACAATCCTGCTTGGGGACCAAGGCATGCAAAATGGTTCGAATCCTGGTGGTAACAACCATCATTATTTTGTCTCGAAAGGATTAGTTAGTTGAGTTTATTGTTAGTAGATGCCCTGGTAGTGTAGTTAGGTGGCCTGGTAGGGTATGTAGGTGGCCTGGTAGGGTAGCTAGGTGGGCAGATAGGGTATGCAAGTGGTCTGGTAGGGTTTGTAGGTGGCCCGGAAGGGTACGTAGGTGGGCTGGTAAGGTAGATAGGTGACATGGTAGAGTATGCAGTACGCCTGGTAGGGTATGTAGGTGGCCTGGTAGGGAAGTTAGGTGGCCAAGTGGAGTACGTAGGTGGCCGTATAGGGCATGTAGGTGGTCATTAGGGTGAATAGGTGGCCTGGTAAGGTAAGTAGGTTGCCTGGTAGGGAACCTAGGTGGGTCCAGACCACCGAAATATGGCCCAAACCACCAGGATGGGTTAAAACCACGTGGGCACATCGGAACCACCAGGATCGGGCCAAGACCACGCCTGGTAGGATATGTAGGTGGCCTGGTAGGGTACCTAGGTAGACAGGTAGGATAGGTAGATTCCCAGTAGGGTATGTTATTTGCGTGGTAGTGTAGATAGGTGACATAATAGAGTATGTAGGTTGCCTGGTAGGGTATGTAGGTGGCCTGGTAGGGTACCTAGGTGGCACCAGGATCGGGCCCAGACCACCGAAATGGGGGCCGAACCATGTGGGCACACCGGAACCACCAGGATCAGGCCAAGACCACCAGAAGGAAGTCCAAAGCATGTGGGAACATTCGAACCACCGAAATCGGGCCTAGACTACCTGAATGGGCCTCAAACCACGTGGGCGCACACGAATTACCAATATGGGGCCCAAATAACGCGCACACACCCAAACCACTGATATCGGCGCCAAATCACCGGGATGGGGCCGAAGCCACGTGGGCACACCGAAACCACCAGGATTGGGATCAAACCACGTGGTCACACCAAAACCACTAATATCGGCGCCACACCACATGGCGTAGTAGCATATGTAGGTGGCCTGGTAGGTTACGTAGGGTGGCTGGGTAGATAAGTAGGGTAGGTGAGTGACATGGTAGAGTATGTATGTGGCGTAGTTAAGTGGCCAGATTGGTTATGTAGATAGCCGGGTAGGGTAGGCAGGTGGCTACGGAAGGTATTTAGGTGGCTTGATAAGGTAGGTAGGTGGTTGGGTAGGATAGTTAGGTGGTCGAGTCGCGTAAGGTAGGTAGTTCCTATTGATCTCTTATCGGCGCCAACGAAGGCGGTCAGGTAGTTGGTCTGACGGGGAAGGTAGGTGGCCTGTTAGGGTAGGTTAGTGGTCAGGTAGGGTGTGTAGTTGGCCAGTGGGGTAGCTATGATGGGTGGCCTGTTCAACAAGGTAGGTTGTCTGGAACAGTACGTAGGTGGCCTGGGGGTGGCTCGGTGGTCAGGTCGGACCACCACAGTGGTGATGGAAGCAGCAGGATGGGCCTCAAGCCACGTGGACACACCCGCACTACCAAAATCGGCGTCTAACTTCCAGGATCGGGTCGAAACCACCAGGTGGGTGGCATACCCGGATCACAAGGATGGCATCTCATTCAAGTTGGGATGGGAGGATGGCGTCCATTTCACATGGGTACACCCGAACCACCAGAATGGGGCATAGACCACGTGGGCACAACCGAACCGGCAGGATGGGTACCAAAGAAAGGAAAAAAAGCATGGCGGTACACAGCATAATATGTCAAAGCTATTCCGGTCATACGCCGCGTAGCGGGGTGGCGCCTTCTAGTATTAATACTAAATTAGACAAAGCTCAACTTCACGCTATACATCAAGTTCTTGGCTACTTTTAAGCTATCGAACGGTTAATTTTAGCAATTCATCAGCGACGAGAATCAATTTTAAGCCTCAAGGTCACAGGTTTTTATGCAGAGTTCACTCTTTTGAACAAATTCTCGGATTTTTCAGTACCAAGTCGGAAAAAACTCAGCGTTAAGTTGCAGAGCATCTTTTTAGCCACATGTCAGGCTATTAAACGGCTTAATTCAGCGCTCTTTCTGAATTTTAAAGTTATGACTCTACATAACACCACGAAAATGGCTTTTAAGCAGGGCTGTAATATGTCGTTTTGAAGAAGATTTGTCCTTTTTGGGACCCGAAATCTTTTTTTACTTTTGAAGTTTTAGTCAAAATCTTTTTTCTCTCTCCGAAATGGCAATAAGCACTAGATAAAATGCACTTTTTCCTTCAATTTCCTTTTTTTGACCAAATGTCTTCTTCTTAAATTTTGAAATGACATCCCTGCTATTAAGGAAGGCGAGAACAGCTATACAATGCAAACCCTTCCCCTTGACATTTCTATACTGACACATTGTATAACAAAACTTACAAGTCAATTCGCATTCTGCACAGTCTGCAAATGTTCTACTTTTCCACATTTCGTACCGATAAATGCACTTTTTTCTAACAAATAGGTACCAACAATATATTCAACGTATAAACGGGTCAAATCAAGGATGCTTGCCAAAGTATGTCTGACTGTCTTTCAGGTTGATAGTATCCCCTCCTGGCATCCAATTGGCTGGACAGACTTCTCCATGCTCCCCGACTGTTATGAAGGCCTAGACAAAGAAGGAATATGAAGGCATTCATCAATAGTGTAGAATTAACCTGGATCAGACGAAGCGTTTCCTGCACTGAACGTCCCACCGGCATGTCATTGATCGTTATTTGGCGCACGATTCCCTCAGGGTCGATGATGAAAAGACCACTGAAAACTGATAACTTTGTAAAACCAGAAAAGTGAAGTAGCTAACCGATAAGCGATGCCCTCATCTTCCTTGAGCACTCCATAATCCGTGCACAGCTTGTGGTTTGTATCAGCAATGAGCGGGATCCTCACTTCACCGAGTCCACCATTCTTACGAGGCTTGCTGGTCCACTCCAGATGGCAGAACTTGGAATCAGTGGAAGCAGCAAGAACCACAGTGTTGAGGGCGGCGAATTCATCGTAATGATCTGAGAAGCTGACGATCTCCGTAGGGCAGACGAAAGTGCTGGAATTAAAAGAGATAAACAAGGAACCAAATGGTGATAAATGACTTACAAGTCCAGCGGTAGAACATGAGCACGACATACTTGCCTCGGAAATCAACCAACGAGATACGCTTGAAGTCTCTTCCAACCACAGCATCCACCTCGAAGTCAGGCGCGGGCTTGCAACAAAAGCTTTTGACATTTTTGAGAGCTGAAAACAGATTACACAGGATTAGAGTTGTCGGCTCGGCGCGCCGATTTCTGCTTTTCAAGCCGAAAAGCCGAAAATTTCGGCTTTCGGCTCGACTCGGCCGGCCGAAAATTCCGGCTTTCGGCTCGGCGCGCCGAAAATTTCAATTTAAAATCATTTATTGTCCCGGAATGAAACTGTCTCCATTTTTAAGTCTCGGACGCAGACTCGGCCGGCCGAAAATTTTCGGCTTGCGGCTCGGCCGACCGAAAATTTTCGGCCTTCAGCTCGGCTCGGCGCGCCGAAAATTTTCGGCTTAAGCCAAATTTCGGCGCGCCGAGACGAAAATTTCGGCGCCCCGACAACCCTACACAGGATGGAAATTGGGATAGCAAATATGACTCAACACGACTAGGGCATGGGATAGCCATGCCGATTTATGAACCTTTTTACCGAAATGCCGACATTTTGGCATGCTACAGTATGCCGAAAATTATCTGATTCGGTGCTTTCGGCATGCCAGAACGGAGACATTTCAGCGCGGTATCCCTAAAATTTTTTCGGCACGACTAGGTATTTATGGTCGACGCTCCGTAAATTTCCAGGCGCCGGCGCCCGTCCAAGTATCTATGTGCTAACTGTGATAACAAAAAAGACCAGGTTTACAGATCCCTCGCAAGATTAAAAATATTTTGAAAAAGAAATTTATATGCTATTAATTGTGATTTAAGTCTAATTGCACTTTTAAGGCGCATACACAATGAGAAGTCTGTTTTGGCATCCGCGAACAGACTCCTCATTGTGAACGGTTTAGCATTCTCACTCTTCATCTGAATTTAGCATCCGCAAAGAGCATCCTCACCCTGTAATGTTCACAATGGCTGGTAGTAAATGAATGGTGGTAATTACCCCATACCTTTTACCCCTGGGTAATTACCCCTGGGTAATTACCCTTACCCCGTAGTAAATAAGCTAGGGCAAGGGTACCCCCAAAATCGGGCGTAATTACCCCGACTTTTGGGGATAAATAACCCTAACTTGCTAACGAACTGTTGTTTGATTTTCCGCAGTTTTCTTTCTATTTCTCTCAATCCTTTTGCCAAATCTGACTGACTACCGTATTTACTCTAATTGCCACCCCCTCTAATTGCCGCCTCCCCCTAACTTCAAGTGGTCTGAAAAACCTGTTTCATTCACTGTTCGAGCTGTTTGAAAATACTTGCGAGGATTTCAAAAATCTAACAGGCAATTTTTACACAGCTCAAACAGTAAATAAAACACGAGTTTTGAACCACTTGAAGTTTGAAAAAATTGCATGCTTCTAATTGCCGCCCCGAGGCGGCAATTAGAGGAAATACGGTATCTGGTTCGGAAAATCGCAAAATTTTTTGACTTGACTAGTAGTAGGCAAAAGATCATATAAGTTCAGATCAATTTTACTAATATTTTTTCCGGAATTTACCCTCAACCAAGCTATCCCAAGTCATTCTAAACCAGTGTGCAAGGTGGTCTTGGTGTGATTTCGAAGTGTTCGGAATGTCCGGTTGTGTTATTCAGATCGGTCGAATTCATCAAAGGTTAATTTTGATATAATTTTTTCGCAAGGAGTTATTCACGCCTAAACCGGATTCATATGATATTTTAGGCGTCAATCTAATTTACAAGCAAAGCTCACGTGTGAAATTTACATGTGAAATTCTCAATTCACTCATCAATCTGATTCACATGTTATTACGGCTTGAGTTCAGAATCCTCCCCCCTCACGGGGACTGATCAGGTGGAGGAGATAACTTCATATTCGTGTTTCTCGACCCCGATTTCATGAGAGAGCCGCGCGTTTTTTTGGTTCTGAGAAAAAAAATTTTTTTTCAAACCACAGGGGGTATCATGGTTTTTTAGTCAAAATTTGAAAAATTTAAATTGGCGCCTTTTGAATTTTAAAGGGAATAAGGGCTGTATTGGAGGGGAACGGAATAAAAGGGGCCACTAATCACACAGGGCCACTAACAAGAAGATGTTGAACATAGTTTTGAATACTGGGGCTTGAGAGTTAGAGGTGCGCGCACACACTTACCTTAGACATGATTCCGAGAAGTACTCTTGACCATAAAATGCATATAGAGTCTTTTTTTGCCACGGCCCAGTTGAAAAACATGGTGAGGCAGTCGAAGAATATAGATATTCAAATTTATAATTTTTTGCCATAAAAGTGGCCCCCTTTTATTCCCTTCCCCTCCCAATACAGCCCTTATTCCCTTTTAAATTCAAAAGGCGCCAATTTAAATTTTTCAAATTTTGACTAAAAAACCCTGATACCCCCCCTGTGGTTCGAAAAATTTTTTTTCTCAGAACCAAAAAAACGCGCGGCTTTCTCATGAAATCGGGTCGAGAAACACGAATATGAAGTTATCTCCTCCACCTGATCAGTCCCCGTGGGGGGGGGGGATTCGTCACTGCAACCGTTATTACATGTTAAAGGACCATACTTGTTGATGCAAATGAGAATTTGACAAATTCAAATGCGCGCGGGACACTTCTCTTTCGTCTCGCACACATTTCTTTAGAGTTTTTTCGAGTGACTTAAAAGAGTACAGTGAGAGACGAAAGAGTAGTGTCCCGCGCGCATTTGAATTTGTCAAATTCTCATTTGCATCAACAAGTATGGTCCTTTAAATTCAAATGTTAAATTTTTAAATTCTAAAAAACGCTGGGGACTTATGTTACAACCTAATTATTCAGGCGACAATTAACGCGTCAATGTGATTCACGTGTAAAATTTACATCCACCATACCTCTTCTACTGCATATGTTACTTAGGGCCAATTGGATACTGTATTTAATGTAAACCCCACAGAGTGTGGAGGCTAAAACAGACTGCGGGTGCTGTTTGCGGAGGCTGATTGCGGATGCTGGCACCTCACTGTGAGAAGCCTTTAAAGGCGCACACACAATGAGAAGGCAGCATCCTCAATCAGACTCCGCAAACAGCACCCGCAGTCTGTTTTAGCCTCCACACTCTGTGGGGTTTATATTAAAACAGTATCCAATTGGCCCTAAGTGACATATGCAGTAGAAGAGGTATGGTGGATGTAAATTTTACACGTGAATCACATTGACGCGTTAATTGTCGCCTGAATAATTAGGTTGTAACATAAGGACAGGGTCACATTTCATTTCGCGACATTTCATTTCGCAGCTTTTATTGGGTCCGAAAGATATTTTTTCAGAAACTATTTGAGTCAAAATTGCTTTTAACGCTTTTAAACCCTTTTCTTTCAACTTGTATGTCTATTTTATGGAAAAATGACTAAAATGCAAGTTTTCTAATTTTTTGGAATTTCGTCATTTTTTCAAGATTTTGATTTTTTTCCGAAAAGCCATATCTCAACATTGAGATCTTCAAAAAACATTTGGTAAAATAGGTTCTGTAGCTCTTGAGCTGCTTTGTGTACACAAACGTAAACGAAGATATTTTTATTTTCATTTGTGTACAGAAATGAAAATGAGAAAATTTAAATTTTCATAAATGTTCAAAAACAAAAACACAATATTTTTCGCTTTCTTATGTTTACAAAAATGAAAATTTTTCGTACACAGAAATTTGTAAAGAAAACAACACTGTTGTGAACACAACAGGGTTACAGGGTTGTTTGCGGATGCTAAATCCGGATGAAGAGTGAGGATGCTGAACCGTTCACAATGAGGAGTCTGTTTGCGGATGCTAAAACAGACTCCTCATTGTGTATGCGCCTTAAGACAATTTGCCGGAAAGGACCATACTTGTTGATGCAAATGAGAACTCGACAAATTCAAATGCGCGCGGGACACTTCTCTTTCGTCTCTCGCTTTACTCTTTTGCGTCGCTCAAAATAACACCAAAGAGTAGAGTGCAAGACGAAAGAGAAGTGTCCCTCGCGCATTTGAATTTGCCAAATTTTTATTTGCATCAACGAATATGGTCCTTGAAAAGGGCAATTTGCCATAAGAAAATGTTTTATTTTTGGTAGGTTTTCAGTAATTATATGCCAAACTGTGTGATTACACGTCGGATTCATGTTCAGCGTAGTCGATTTGCTTCTAAAACCACTATTTTAATAAGAACCCACTCGCCCCCACTGTCCCTCCAAGCCCCTTGCGCCCCCTTTAGGGGCTTGGAGTTGAGATGCGCACACCCGCATACCTTAGACACAAATCGCTCGAAAGTTACTCTGGATGCATGAAAAAAGTCTGCATACCAGAGTTTTTTTGTGCGGTAGTCCCCAGTCAACAAAGATCAACCGGAAATCTATCAACCGGTTGATGGTGGATGTAGCGGTTGATAAAATCCCGGTCTCAGCAAGACTGATTGCGACCATTCAAATTGCGGAAAATTAAATTGCGGCAAGATCATATTGCGACAATTGTCGCAATAACAAAAAACTATTTATTTTTGCATGTAACGAAATTGTTGGTGAAATTGGTGGTGTCCATCTGCAACAAAAAAATTCTCAAACATTGTGAGATTCGAACATATGGGAGACTCACACAAAGTCTAATTAAAAAATGGATATCCACGCAAAATCCGTTCAAGAAAAGCATGTTCGAACAATAACCTTTGAGTTATATTCATTAGATATACCCGCTTTCAAGGATTCGCTCACTATGCGACGTTTCCCTACCATGCTTTATCACTCTTTTAAATAGTGGTCTCTTCGGTCCCTTGAGGTGGTGTTGTATCCAGGTTCCACTGTAGGCACACAGTTTTGGGTTCAAAAGCATGGTTCGTTCAGTCCTTAGAACCCATCGACCAATTCACCGTTGACCCTTTTTCTGCAACGTTTAACTCTTTCACTGACTAGACTCTCCACTTTACACTATCCAGCCAAAATCATAATAGGAGCATCGTGAGTCTTTGTAGTAGCCAAGCTGATCCATTTCTACGTGTCAGGTAGACAAAGAGATATTTGTTTTCAGAAAAAGAGACTTTGGTTGCAGGAAAAGAAACTTTTGTTGCAGAAAAAGAGACTTTTTTTACAAGAAAAGTGACTTTTGTTGGTCGAAAAGTACAGGGTGGGGAAATTTTTTCTCGTGAAGGAATTTTGGCTATAACATTTTTTATTTTTCATGATTTTTACACAATCTTTTTTCATTCGAGAGCTGATACTCTAGGTGACCGAATGACATCAAAATTGTTCATTTCGTTGTCGTTATTAAAAATAAAACTCAATAAAATGTTTAACTTTCTTTTTTTAGTCATGGTCTACACCGCTCAAGAGTAGGCGAAGTGCGTCGAATCGTTCATCGAAGAAGGCAAAAGCCCCGCAGCATTTAGCGTTCACCATCGGAGGAAGCTCGGGAGAAATGCGAAGGTGCCCGATCGCAACAGCATCCTCGATTGGTAAGATGATGTTGAAGGAGAATTTGACTCCGTGCGACTTCTTTCTGTGGGGATGGATAAAGAGCCAGGTCTACACAACGCCAACGGCTAATATGGCCAAACTTCGAACAAGAATTGAGCGTGCCTTCATCAGCCTACCGCCAGGAATGGTCAACAGAGCAATCGGAGCATACCAAAGCCGCCTTGAATACTGCCTTGAAGTGAATGGGAAAAGCACCGGGCAAGAATATTAGTGAAACTGTGTTGTTATTATTGTGTGCCATTGTTGTGCGATGTTCAAAAAAAATTCTCTGCAGGTTTGGTGTTATTAGGTTACCTGGAGTGTCAGCTTTCGAAAAAAAAAGATCGTGTCAAAATCATGAAAAATAAAAATTTATGGTCAAAATTCCTTCATGAGAAAAAATTTCCCCACCCCGTATTTTAAGCGATTTACAGCCCATAATCGACCACTTTTTCAGGCAGGCAGAGAAATAGAATATTTTCTTAAATGGAAGAGCTATGATTACACTGTATCCACATGGGAAAAAAGCGAGTTTGTGCAAGAATGTAAAGAACTGGTCAGTTGTTACCGACTCAAGACTAAACTTCAAGCCACATTTTTTCAGATAATTGAGTTCACGAAGCGAGAGCGTCTCCGAGAGATGATTGCTGCTTCAATGAAAGCTGCTGAACGCCCTCTTTACGGTCAAGGCCATACCGCCAGTGCTTTTTTCAGTTTGCAGAGGTGGGAGGATGAGATGAATGATGTATTGATAGCCAATGGACAGGCTCCTCTGCTAGTCGAGAATTGGGTGGACACTTATGGTCGGCCCAAAAACTTCAAGGTATTTTGTTTGACAATCGCATTGTGGCCTTATGTTCAACTGTTGACTTTTTTCGATGCATAGTAGGGTTGACGGCGGTCGCGGTGCGGTCTTTTTTGGAAGGCTGTGTTAACCAATTTTTGGTTAGTTTTTTAGATTCTGTTTTTACCATTCTGTTCAGCATGAAAAAGAGGCGCGGTCTTTAGAATAATGACGACCACTCCATAAATTCTTTCAGTGATTAAAATGCGTTGGCGCAACCAAAAAAAGTTTTTTTGGAGTGGTCGAAAAAAAAATATTTTTTTTGTCGCGCCAACGCGTTTTAATCACTGAATCAATTTATGGAGTGGTCGTCATTATTCTAAAAACCGCGACTTTTTTTTCATGCTGAACAGAATGGTAAAAACAGAATCTAAAAAACTAATCAAAAAATTGGTTAACACAGCCTTCCAAAAAAGACCGCACCGCGACCGCCGTCAACCTTAATGCATAGTCGTGAATTTGGCACGCCAAAGATTGCGCCATTTCAAACTGCGCCAATTTAAATGGGCCGATTCAAATTGGCCGATTCAAATTGGACCACATTGTGACTGCGGAAAAGGACTTTTCACTCTCAAATACCATGAATTTCAGATACGCAATTTAACCATTATGTTGCTTTCAAAAATTTAAGTACTTTATAGGTGGTATTATAGTGGGTCGTAGCCTTTTGTCTCCTTTCCATTTATGGAAAAAAGGGGACAAAGGAATTACATAATTCGTTCGTCCCCTTTTTCCACTTTTTGAATTCGCGGCTTTTTTGGTTTTAAATTTCTGAATTAACTTATTTGTCTTGTTAAGAACTCATATTATTTTTAAATGTTTTTCTATAATCAAACCTCAGTTCTACTGGGTGATCCATGCACCAAACCAAGTGGTCGTCCACTTGGATAAACTTTTTTTGAAAGTTTTCGGGTTCCAAAACAATTTTTCTAGACTAATTCGAGCATGTTGAAGATGGTTTGACAGTGGTAAAATCGTGTTTTATCGAGAAATTTTGAGTTATCGTAAATTCATGAATTTTTTTAAGGTTAACTAATTTCACCCGTCAAATTATATTTTTACCCCGTCGAATTTGAATTTTGAGCAAATAATCATTTACCCCGTCAAATTACTGATTTACCCCGTCAAAATATTCATTCACCCGGTAAAATTTGAATTTTCGGTAAAATACTGCAGTAAATTATGCGGGACTCCGAACTTCATAGTCAAAATGACTCGGATCGCTCAAAATCCCACCCCAGAGTGGCCAGAAGCCGCGAAAGTTGGTTTTTTGGGGGTTGACTGAAAGGGGGGGGGTAAACTTTTTGCGAAAATTCGATCGGGCGGATCAAAATTCCGGTCCCATCGGCTGAATCGCTCAGAATTTTACCCTGAACCATTCTCAACCATCTTAAACAACCCTAAACCATTCCAAACTGCTCCAGACCAGTATCTAACTACCCTAAATCAGTGCTTAGGGGTTTAAGATGGTTGAGAATGGTTCAGGGCGAAATTCTGACCGATTCAGCTGACGGGACCGCAATTCCGATCCGCGCGATCAAATTTTCGCAAAAAGTTTACCCGCCCCCCTTCAGTCAACTCCCGAAATTAAATACCACCCATCAATAATTCGCAATAACTCAAAAATTTCTCGATAAAACGTGATTTTAGTACTGTCAAACCGTCTTCAGCATGCTCGAATTAGTGCAGAAAACATGTTTTGGAACCCGAAAACCTTAAAAAAATTTCCATGTGGACGAGGGTTGTTTGGGTGGAGTGGATCCAGTTGGATATCTAGAGTTGTAGAAATTCCCGGAAATATAGAAAACCCGGGAATATTCCCGGAACATTGGAATATTCCCGGGATATTCTCAATATAGGGGAAAATATCGGGAAACCCGGGAATATTCCCGGAATATTCCCAATGTTCCGGGAATATTCCCGGAAATATTCCCGGGAATATTCCTATTGTACAACCCTATGGATATCCACCTGACTGGGAGGTACCCACCCTAAGTATTGAAGTTAGGATGGATAAAATCGCAATTTCGGACTTGACAAATCCAATCCCCCACACAACTTTAAGTTGGAAAAAATGGTTTATTTTTAAGAAATTTTAATTTTTTAGGCCATACAGATGGATATTCATCTGAAGAGGAGACACCTACCCCATCTATTAGAGTTTGGATGGTTAAAGTTGGTTGGAATGGAATGGCACTGGCTTAACCTGTGCTTAAGGGTTCGAGTAAAAGTAAAAAAAACGTTATAGAAAAATGAAACAGCAGCCAAATAAATAAAATAAAATAAAAAGGCGTGAATTCAAAAAGTGGAAAAAAGGGACAAACGAATTACGTAATTCCTTTGTCCCCTTTTTTCCATAAATGGGTAAAAGGGGACAAAAGTACCTACGCCGTTAGAGTGCACAGAGGGTCAAACGTCAGTCACAAAAACGACTCAATTTAACTTGGCCCAATTTGATTTTGGCCCAATTTGACTTGCCCAATTGGAATTTCGCCCAATTTGAAATGGCCCAATCTTTGACGTGCCATGAATTCTTTATAAAAAGTTTTATGAAAAATTGCCTTGGTCCTTCATGGATTTTTAAACATTGTAATTTTGAGGCGGATCGTGCGGATGGTTTTCAAATTTCCCAGGTTTCTTCACCAATAATTTACACATTCATCACACTTCCAGCAGTTAAAAATGAGGGTTTTGAATAAATTAATTTGTTGTTTATGAAGTCAAATCCAGATTACACACTCATATCCTAGAGCCGTCTGTAGGGGGCTGTTAAATCGGGTGTCTGATATTTTATGGACGTCCAACCAAATTAAGCCCAATTGTCGTCTGTAGAACAGTGGATTTTCCGGCCATTTTTAACTTTTATCAACTAATTGCGGAATTTATTTCTGGACATATGCGATACATCCCTATCCAGTCAATACTATCACAAAGGAATGGGTTTTTGTCTTTATTTTGTCGTAAAATATTTATTTATCTTGCTCGAATAATCCTGGATCATTTCCTATGAAAACAAGGGTAGGATACAGGATTACCTGAACAAAATAAGCAGATAATTTAAGATAGAATAAAGACGAGAGACCATTTTTATAATATTAATTTGACCGGGATTTAACCAATCTAAGCGCAAATAAAAATGACATACAATCAGTAGTAAAAGTAGAAAATCGCCAGATAATCCTACTCACTGTTCTGCATACGGCTCTTGCAGCTCTCAAATAGAAAAGTGGGCCAAAATTGCCTTCAGGCAGCGCCTAATCCAGCATTTTGCTGATTTTCACCCCAAATGCTGATTTTTAAAGACTCTGATTTGGCAGCCTTGATCTAACTCACTCATACTTGTTTCGATATTTTTTTCGGAAAGTTATTTCAAACAAATATCTAGAGTCGCTGAGTCAGGTAGCCATTTTCGGGTAAAGAACAGTACATTTTACGGCCATTTTTAAGGTCTTCCCCGAAATACGGGTACCCGACTTGAGAATTTAGGGTTTTAAGTCTGGAGTAGTCCAAATTTTCGAGTTCTACTCGAAATACGGGTACTCGAATCGGAATTTCCGAGTACTCAAAAGTCTTATAAATATCGCTGTTTTTTTTGTATAATTCATAAATTTCAGTTTATAACAGCCAATATTTTGACACCAGGTGCCTTGGCCATTATGGAGCATCCCAAGATAGTACCCTGTCTCTGTCTTCAAGGGTGTATTTCCAGCAAAGAGTGCTGTCCTGATGTGTGTTTGTCGTTTACCATAAATCCTGTAATTAGCCGACCGCCTTGTTTAGGTCATTTGTTACACTTCCAACAACCGCATCCGCAAAAACTTCAACTTTGAGCAGAACTGGTTAGTGGAGTGCAGTGATGAGTGTGCCTGTGGTATTGACTGTCAGACCAGGGTGGTTCAGGTTGGTAATTTTTGGCCTGCTACTCGAATTTCAGGTAAGACTCGAATTTTTATAAGGGCTTGCTGAACTTCGGCGACTATTAGAAATTTTTCGAGTCCAGTATTCGACTATACAACCTAACATTCAACTAAATTTTACAAATTCGCCTTTACACATAGATATAAAGTAGAGATGGCATATGGCCGATTTCGGGACGGGCCAAAATTGACTATAAAAATTTTCGGGACGGGTTCGGGACGGAAAAATGGCCAAATTTGCGTCGGGCGGGACGGGACGTCCCGTCCCGGATTTTTAGCTTAAATTTTCGAGCGGGACGGACAAAAATTGTATATTTTTTCGGGACGGGACAGACTGGAAATTTTTCCGGGACGGGATATATGCTAAAAAACCTTCGGGACGGGACGGGATTCCCGTCCCGAGGCCATCTTTAATATAAAGCTTTTTTTCTCATTTTTTTGGCCAAATTTTATTTTTATTTTCTCTTCCATGTTTTTTCTGACTCAGCTAAAAATACCCACTCCGCCTGAGCCGGATTTTGACCAATCTTTAGCTGTAGGAATTTCCCGTATATTATAAAAGTAATTATACAGTGATGAGCGCCGTTTATCGATGGGGCAAAACTGACTCAGGAGGAGTGGGTGGTTTTGCTGAGTCAGAAAAAAAAATTTGAACCGCGTTATACCAATGATTTTTAGCGTGGCCGTCGCATTCCTATCATCATTTTTCGGACATTTGACCGAGGCTGGAGTGTGCGCACCGCCGCCAAGATCCCTAAAAACACCTTTGTAATGGAGTACGTAGGTGAAGTTGTGACCATGGAAGAGTCTAAATCCATCAAGTCGGCCACCTACCAATTTGATGTGGGTTCAGCCCTCACCCCTATATCCACCCAACTATATGGCCATTTAGATGGATGCCTGTGGTGCTGACAAGTGTGCCTTTGTAGTGGACGCAATGCACAATGGCAATGAGGCCAGATTCGTCAACCATTCCTGTGACCCGAACATGATTGTGAGGGGAGTGTTTTGCGACCGAATGGACAACCGATACCTGCGCCTAGCTTTCTTTGCCATCAAAGACATTGAAAGAGGTGAGCTTTGCACTTTTTGGCTTGTGTTGAAATAGTTCATAAACGAGGAGTTTAGGAGAGGAAATAACTATCAACTACTTCTCCAAAATGGACAACACTGCCTATGCCAAAAAGACCAAAAACCGCACTCAAAAGTCTTGCTTGTAAGTCGCGATTTATATTGGTTCTGATCGTGAAAAATGTTTATTTTTCGGTTGTATATTCTTGACTTCTAAAAAATAGTAAAAATACAGTAAAAAGTTAAAATTAATTATAGCCAAGAAGTAGGATGGATATAAGTAGGGTTGTAAAATCGAGGGTTATTCCGGGTTATTCAGAACCCGGTTTATTTGGAACCCGCCCTATTTGGAAAAATTGTGGAGGCAATTGCTGAATTCTATAGTCCAAATAAGTTATGAATGTGTCATGATGTTCGTTATAGTTAATAAAATATTTATTATTTTTGAACCGAGTTCCGGATAACCCGGATGAACCAAATCCAGTATCGTTTTCCGGTAGTCGGGTCCGAAACCCTTAAAATTCGGATTTCGAGTTCGGTTCCACGTATTCGACTAAAAAATTTCAAGTTTTAATTGAAATTCGGGTACCCAACTCGAAAATTCCGGGTTTTGAGTACGGGTACCCGAATTTTGAATCGCATACCCAAAACATACCCGAAGTGCGGGTATCCGACCCGAAAATTTAGAGTCCTACCCAAAATTCGGGTGCCCGACTCAAAAACTTTGGCTACCCGAAACCCTCTAGGCGGGTTTTGTTATCCCAAATGTTTCAAGTCAAAGTTTCTACGATGAATCAAGAAGACAAGGGCAACAGGCGCCTCCATCGTGTTTGTGCCGATTAATAGTTGAAAAACAATCCCAAAACACATGCAAAACTAAAATTCAATGCAAAGTCTGATATATTACATAGGGATGTAAAAAGGCAAAAATAGGGGCTTGAATACAAAAATACACGCTAAATCCAGGCTAAAGTCCACCCTCTCCAATTTGGAGGGCAAGAATTTTTTTGAGAAGCAAGTTAAATTATACATTTTTGTGCTTAAAAGTAATCTAAGATGTTGTGCTTCAGTGCTCCGGTGAGATATCGGACATACCTTATTTTCTCTAATAGCTCACCCGTCTCTATTAACTCACCCCCCTCTACTTTGAAGACCTATATCTCAGCCCTAAGCAAATATTTTACATCGTTGTTTATTGCGTTTTCTTAACTATCACGAGCTCTCTCGATTCCAATTTTTAAATTTTGGTTGAGCACCCAAAATCTCAAGATCGACCTCGAAATTTTCCGATTTTCAAGGAGTTGAAAAATAACTCACCCGGGTGAGCTATTAGAGAAAATACGGTATAATGGGTTATTAGGTTTGAAAAAATTTTAAAATTGGGCTTAAAGACAAAAGTGGCGATCCACCCACACATGCCAAATACTATATAGAGATTTTCGAAAAATATAATGAAGGGATTACGTGATCGTTTCCCCGAAATGATCCAAAATTGTTGAATTTTAAAATTTTGCGTCATTTTTGACGATAATGAAATCTTGTCGCATTTAAAAATCACTGAATTATATTTTTATAACAAGCTAGGGTCGGGCAAATGACCGGCCTTTTTTAAATCGGTCGCATTGCCATGACCGTTCATATGGACATAAAATAAACCATAATCGATTTATTTGCAGTTGCAAGGCCAAAAAATGTCGCGGATACATCATTTGACGATGACGGTATTGGACGGTAACAATGAGAAGAATTACCATTTTGCTCAACTTACAAACAGCAGTAGTGCCTTTGCTAATATTATTGTTGATGTTCAAATGCTTTCATTGTTTTTCCTACCCTCTCAAATTTGTTCATATTCCCTTCTTTTCGGATTAGTTTATTGTTTTTTATTTCTTTCATTTAAGCCCACTGCCATAGAGAACCCTCAATCACTGCTCAACACAGGGTTGTCATTTGTGTAATTTTGACCCTGTTTTACTCGTCCTGTTATTACAATGGTCCATTTAGTAAGGATTTGGCCACTTTTTATGCACATTTTTTGAATTCGCGCCTTTTTTATTTTAATTGGGCAGAACTTTCAGCACTATTATAGTTTCCCCGCTCACATTATTTGAAAAGTGACACAGAATCACCTTCCGAAATCATTTTTTGCTAAAAACGATGAAAGAGACATTCCTAAACAGATTCTAATTTATAAAAATTAGACTTTGTCAAAAAAATTGCCTCTCACCAGGTACGCACAGGTGTCGATAGTATTTTTAGGGTATTTTTGACCAAATTTTAGCTACTTTGAAATCAAATGTAGGTAAAAATGACCGATTTTGAACAGGTTCTAACTGGGACTTAGGGATTGAGAGCTATTCCGGAATGGGAAAAGACCGAAAATGGGCCAATTTAGTGTAAAAAGGTAGATGTTGAACATAGTTCTGTTGACTGGGGCCTACCGCATAAAGAAATTCTGGTATGCAGGCTTTTTGAGGCATCCAGAGTCCAATTGCAGTGATTTGTGTCTAAGGTATGTGAGTGTGAGTATCTCAACCCCAAGTCCTCTCCATGCAGCGAAAGTCACTTTCGAGTAATTTGTGTCTTAGGTTGCGGGTGCGAGGTTGAATTTGAAGGTGTTCCTGCATATAACTTGGATTCTCTCGTAGTAAATCCCCTAAAAACTATTTTTTAGAAACTTTCAACCGCTCTGGGATGAGATTCTGAGCTATCTAAGCTATATACATAAACATTTTTAAGTTCGACTTCGAACTCTAACTCGATGTACGTCAACACCATCAAGTTTGAGTTCGGGTTTTTGAGTACATGAACACACCTTACCCTAACTCTAACTCGAACTTTAACTCGAACAACGTGAACAAGCCATTAAAGGGTGGGAGGCTTATTTTTTGACAAAATCTAATTTTTTTAAATCAGAATCTGTTTAGAAATGTTTCTTTTATCATGTTGAGCAGAAAAAATGAGTTTGAGAGTGATTTTGGGTCACTTTTCAAAAAAATCCGAGTATGGGGAAACTATAATAGTTGCAAACTTTCTTTTGTCACAGATTTCCTTATTTTTGTCACAGATTTAGCTAAAACTACAAGGGGACGAAGCACTTTCAAAATTGGTCAAAAAATTTCTTGTAACGGCCTAATAATTTTTCTATGACGTTTCTACCATGTTATAAGCATTTTTGCCAAAAAGATTTTTTGCAGAAATTTTTGCCTTTGGGGACTCAGGTCACATTTCAGACTCCAAACAATTTTGGCCTACCTTGGTCCCCAAGGCAAAAAAAGTGAATATGTGACAAACGAAAGTTTTGCCCTTTTTAATTTCACTAAAAAACTAAGGAGCGATTTTAAAAAAGTACGAAAAAGTGGCCGAATGCCTCCCTACGCCCTCTAATTTAGTCGGACAAAGAATGTTGGTTTTTTTTTCTCAAATTTGTACAGTTAAGTCCTGGATTTATTAGATTTTCAATTTATTTTTTTGTACTTTTAATTATTCTCTTTTTTATATCGACAACTTTGTGAATGTTTTAATAAAGATTTGTTTACGACGACAATTTTGAAAAAAGAGGAGTAGAAAAAATTCAGAACAAAACTCTTGTTGGTCTCATAAATAAAAACAAATTAAAAATTTCCTGTATTTTTCCTACCAAATAACTTCTTTTTGGAAATCTTTGAGCGCATCGATTTTATTCATAAAAGTATGTCAAAGAATTTTGTCTTACTATGGTTCATTCATTCCGCAAATTTCGAAGAAATCGGCAAGAAAATAAGGAACTTATTGGCGCTAGTATATAATACTCCCCCCCCCATAAATCGGACCTTTTCAAAATCGCTGTAACTATCCTTGCAAACAACAAGTTTAGGCTAAGCCCTTAGGCTTGGGGGTAGGCCAGAATACGGAAGTTGTGACTAATTAATAGTTGACGCACTTTTTCTGGGGTCTAGGATATAGTTAGGTACTTTTCATTTAAGTTTTAAAAGGAAAAATTCATGGGGGGTTATTCTATAATAGGGTCAACTTATTTAGTCGCTTGGCCGCATTTTTTCATTTTTCGTAAATCATGTTCAATCGTCTCCTAAGTAATTCTTATACGCTAAAAACGAAGAAAAAGTTCTTTTTAAACTCTTTCTCACATAAAAAGTCGGTTTTTAAAGAATTTTTTTTCGCCCGCAATTTGACATTTTGCCTTGTGGACCAAGGTAATTCAACCTGTTTTAAGGTATTCTACCCCGTTTTGGTCACTGGGGCTAGGCAAAAAGAGGCTCTACATGCATTTTTGAATCAAGAGTACGTCTCGGAATCATGTTTAAGGTAGGTGAGTGCGCGCATCTCTAACTTTCAAGCCCCTTGCGCCCCGAAGGGGGCGCACGGGGCTTGGAGTTGAGATGCGCACACCCAGATACCTTAGACGCAAATCACTCGAAAGTGACTCTGGATGTATTAAAAAGCATGCGTACTAGAGTTTTTCATGCGACAGGCCCCAGTCAACAAAACTATGTTCAAATTCTGGTGAAAAGTTATTCTTTTTTGTGAAAATGTGTCTCCTTTTCTTTAAATTAAAAAAACAAATTCGTCTATTTTTTTAGTGATAACGCCATCAGGTAGTTTCTTAGCAAGTATCAGTTGTTGCAACATTTATGCAAAATAGAGCACAAAAAGGTAGAATTATAAACCAAAGTATATTGCTGACTTTCTTCATAGTTTTCCCTTTTTGTGCTACATTTTGCAAAGATCTTGCGACAACTGATACCTTGTTAGAAGCTAGAATTGCAGGGCCACCTGATAGCGTTACAATTTTAATGGACTAATTTATGCCTTAATAACAAAAAGAAAGAAAAGGAGGCACTTTTCCAACAAATGAGGCATTTTCTGTTTTATCCTTAAAAAAATTGCAAAAGTTAAAATTAAAAGTTAAAAAATAAAATTTTAAATACTTTTGAGTTGTAAAATTGGCCAATTTTCGCAGATCTGCACAAAAGAAGAAAATGCTAATGGCTCTGGCCAATTTGCTATTTAACGCCCCAAGCACAACCAATCACAAAATCAAACTGGGATGGTTTTTGAGTATACCCAATATTCAGTCAGCACACCCGGTCTTCAATTTCGGTTAAAAATCGATCCATTGCGACGAATCGACCGTGTATGTTCCCCTGGATGAAAAACCAAACAAAAAGATTGGCAATATTTTTAAAACGAATATCTATTGCTTTTTTAAAAGTTACTCATACTTTTCTTCTTTGTTAACCAACCTCAGACTAGTTTTAGGTTACGCAACCTTGGAATGAAGAAACAAATTATTTATGGTTGTAGTTATTAGTAGCATTACCTATCTTCAATTGTTTAATTACATGTGGAGAAAGGGAGCTAGAAAGGACATTAATAAAAGGGATTCACATTGCAAACAATTAAGTTGTCTAGTTTTAGCGTCGAATATGCTGAAAATACCTAAGGTCATTTTTGGTGGTATTTAATTTTGAATCCAAACTTATGAAAAAATACCGCGAATTTCTGGTTGGATACGTGATAGTTACCGTATTTTCTCTATTAAACCCCCATGGAGGATTATTTTTGAACCCTAAAAAATCAGAAAAATCTCAGCTTGATTTCGAGATTTTTTTGTACTCAACCAAAACTAGAGGGCCCAGGAGCCCATATTTAGACAGAAAAAAGAATATTTATCAATTTTTATTTTAAAACTTTGTAGTATTTTAAACGCGCTACGCGCGTCGTACTGGTGCTAGATGGCCGCTTAAAGCGGCCAACATTTTACAACAAAATATGCTTTTTATGCAACAATTTGTCTTGTACTTTTTGGGATATCAGTAATAACAGCTTTTGAAAACATAATAAGCTTTTAAGCTAACGTGGGTACATCAAACACGATTTTTCTAATAAGACTTACGAAAATCTAACCAGGCCGGGATCTCGTGCCCATTTGCAGGAAATCCTACCCAGCCCGGGATATCAAGCCCATTTTCAGGACATCCAACCCAGCCAGGGATATCATGCCTCTTTTCAGGACATCCAACCCAGCCCCGGACCTTATGCCCATTTTTAGGACATCCGACCCAGCCCGGGATATCATGCCTATTTCAGTACATCCAACCCAGCCCGTGATATAACGCCCATTTTCAGGACATCCAACCCAGCCCCGGACCTTATGCACATTTTCAGGACATGTAACCCAGCCCGGGATTTCACGCCTATTTTCAGGAAATCCAACCCAGCCCGGGATATAACGCCCATTTTTAGGACATCCAACCCAGCCCGGTATATAACACCCATTTTTAGGACATCCAACCCAGCCCGGGATATAACACCCATTTTCAGGACATCCAACCCAGCCAGGGATATCATGCCCATTTTCAGGACATCTAACCCAGTCTGGCATATCATACCCATATTTCAGGACATCTAACCCAGTCTGGCATATCATACCCATATTTCAGGACTGCAAATTATTTTAAGAGTACTAACTATAATTTATCAAAACTCTATATGCATTATGTTCAAAATCAAAAATTGTGTTAAAGCATGATCCATATAGACTATTTGCTTCAAAATTAAAATTTCAATTTTCGCGCTAATTTTAATTTTCAATGTTCAAAAAGTCAAAATTCTGTCGAAAATTCTCAAAAAGTTTGTTCCAAATGTTTTTCAGCGCAAAAAGTTGCCCTAGAAACACGACTCATCTATGTTTCCTATCAAGACAAAAAAATCGAATTTTGGCACGAATTCAAATTCCCGCCAAAATTCAAAAGTTTCGAATTTTTGAACAATTTGCTAGCTTGTGTGCAACTTAACTCAATTTTCACTCATCATATCGTCCCAAACTTTTTTTCGTTTGAAAGCTGACATGTTCTAGATGTGCCCTTTCCAGGAGCCCAGCTCCGAAAAACTTTTTGAACAACCCTAAAAAATCAGAAGAAAAAAAATTTTTTGTCCTAAAAAATTGGACAAAAAAAGTTGGCTAAAAAAAATTTTTCCATACTCCCGTGAAAAGTTGCTCGAGAGATGTGCAAAAATTTTTCAAAAAAAGTGCCCGGTGATCTGAAAAGTAAAATCAGGAGTGCTTGTGCTAATCAAGAAAACGCAAAAAACAGATTTGCAAAATGTTTGCTCTAGGCTGAGATATAAGGTCCATATGGTGGGGAATTATTAGAGAGTGGGGGATTAATAGTGAATATACTCTACCCACCTTAAAGAGGCATGCCCACGCTAATAAGAGGTGGTGCCCGGGAATTCAAAATTTTTTCCTAATCATTGAACTTCTCTATGGATTTTTCAACGGACAATACTTTTTTTTTGGCGCAAATTTATGTTTTGCGTAATCAAATTGAAAATTTTCAACTTTTTCAGAAAGTTTTAACGTCATCATGTAGCCCTGCTCTTCTAATTTCTGATGAGGTATCATTTATTGCATTATCTTAAAAAAATGTGATACAAAAAGGTAAAAGTATGAACCAAATCAGAGCAACCATTTTCAAAAAGTTACTCATACTTTTCTTCTTTGTTAACCAACGCAGACTAGTTAGAAATTAGAGCAACCATTTGGTTCATACTTTTACCTTTCTGTATCACATTTTTTAAAGATAATGCAATAAATGATACCTTATCTGTTTAACATCTTGGGCTACGTGATCCGGTTTCTGCGTCGAAAATTGCTTGACAAAGTTACCTTGGACAACCCGTTTGTAAAAAAGGTGAAAAGCTGCTCAACATCTGACTACCTCACAGTTTCTGAACTCAGACTGGCTGAGAAATACTTAATTCGGCAGGAACAACAGAGGTCTTCGCCTGATGAAGCGATCCAGAGAGAACTTCAGCTGTTTGTAGGCAATGACCAGATTTACAGGTTGAACAGCAGATTGAAAAACAGCGAGGTTTTGTCCTATGCTAAACAGCCAATATACCTTCCAAAAGCATTCAAAATCGCAGACCTGATCGTACAAGAGACTTACGAAGTTAACCACCACGCAGCGGTGAATACCACAACTGCAATGATGCGGCAAAAATTTTGGCTTCCACATGGAAAAAAGGCGGTGTCAGCAACATTGCGGAAGACTTGCGTGAAGTGCATAGGACTGCGAGTGAAACCATAGAAACTTCCAAATTCTCTTGATTTTCTTGCAAATAGGGTGTACAGATGTAGACCCTTCGCCACTGCGGCATTGACTATTCGGCCATTGCAAGTGAAAGCTAAGACCGACTCAGAGGGCATGGAAATCAGGACTTCGAGGAAGGTGTGGGTATCGTTGTTCACATGCATGGCCACTCGAACGGTACATTCGGAGGTCGCGCCAGACTATCCCGCAGTCATGTTCTTCATACTTTCCGAAGATTCATCGCTCGCAGAGGAGTTCCAGAGACCGTGACCTCAGACAACGGGAAAAATTTGTGGCGGCCTCAGTGGCAATTTTTACAAAGTTTGGGTCATAAGTTCCAGAAGTCAAGACGTCAAGCATGAAGCTCAGAGCAAGAAAAGCCTGGCAGAGGGTCTATCAAAGTACTGAAGTTCGGGACTTCGCGCTTAAGAAATGAATTAACGGATGTTCATTCCAGAGCGTGCCGCTTTGATACGGGGCGTCTATGAGTCCATAGTGAAATGCGTCAAAGAGTCCCTGAGACGAACAGTCAGACGCTCGTGGTTTACACAGATGTAACATTGCAGACTGATCTCGAGGGATGTACTCTCCGTTTCCTGTCTCGGCGAACGTCCCATATAAGTCTGTAGTAAAATAAATGTCTTGTTGTTTCTATGTATTGGTGTTCTTGTCTCTTTCCTCTGTGCCTTTCATTACTGCGGTCATCTGAAATTCTATGAAAATTAAGCGAGGGGATGTTGTGAGGATAATTTGATACGTTTTGTCTCGTATGGAATTTATGTGACTGCATAGATTCCCTTATTCATCAGTTATCGTTTGGTCGTGTAATTATCGTGTTGTGCTATAAACCGTTCTCGGTTATTATGTGTGCTATTTTTTGAGAACCACATAAGCGCTTGTTCCATCCATTATTCCATATCATGTACATTCAAATCCCTTACAACACCAGTCCTGGGAATCTATAATCTTCGCGAGCCTCCTGGTGTGTGCTTCAAGTCTCTACCAATATTGCTCGACCTGAAGAAGCTCAGCTGGAAGCATTACTGGATATTAGGGTTGACTTCAGAAGTGTTTCAAAAGCCTTCAAATTCATTATAGACTGCTGTTTCAAAAAATTTCAGTCCCGAGGCTTGTAAATTAATCAGGCACCCCCCGCCACTGCCCCGCTCACAGCTTCCCCCTTCCGCTCCTCCCCCCCGCAAAAAAAATTGGCCACCTCCCCCCGCTTCTCCCCCCCGCAAATTTTTTTAGTCTAATCTCCCCCCCCCGCACCCCAAAAAGCGGGGGGAGGCCAACCCTACTGGATATCAAGCAGCAAATAGTCACAATTGGGTCAAAGAAATTTCCCTGTGAATACTTCAGACACCAAGTAGTGAACTGGGCAAGAAAACCAGTGGAAGTAGACCAGAGAACAGCCGAAAAACGTGCAGTGCCTGGATGGAGGGTGAAAGCAGCATTAGAAGATGCAAGTGGAAGGCTACCTTTTTTGAGTCCTCAAGTTTTCAAGAACTCAGCACTCACTAACGTTTCCGACATCCTTCCAGTGCATCAACTAGAAATAGTACTTAAAGATCTGCGTCTCACCAGAGAAAGCCAGGCCGAGCAAGTGAAGCAAGGCCGAGCAAGTGAAAAATCTGGAGTCAAACGTGCCATATAACCCTCTTTTAGCTGACATAATGTGGCAAGTGCTTCTAGACTGGCTCCGTGTCATGCGAGACTTCTGGGTGTGGACTTGCTGTGTGCTCTACACGGCTCAAATTATCTGGTGGTTTCGACCGGCACGTCAACTGATCCTAATCATGCTCCTGTTTATCAAGAATATAAGCAGCAAGTGTGGCCGGAAGACACTGGACAGATGCCGAAGATGGAGAAACAGCAAAGCCGAGAAGAAGAGCAGCAAGCAGAGAAGATGTCAGCAGAAGATGGAGCCCTAACCGCCAAATACGAATGCCAGATGCTTGCAACACCAGCGGGTCCAGTCTCCTTTGAAGAAGCAAGCCATCAGTACCCAACGCTAGAGCAAAGCACAGGGGTCGACAGCTGGCAGCCGAGACGGGCAGCACGGAAGCCTCTGAAGTGAGCTCGCCCCTGCCGGGGAGTGTCGCGTCTAAACGCGAGAAAGAAAAAGACATTTAGTGCAAATAAAAAATAGACAAGGCTTTTTTTGGAGCAAAAAGACTTTTTTGCGTCAAATATTTTTGGTTCAAGAAGACTTTTTTTGGGTCAAAAAGACTTTTTTTGGGTCAAAAAGACTTTTTTGGGTCAAATATTTTTGGTTCAAGAAGACTTTTTTTGGGTCAAAAAAACTTTTTTTTGGGGCAAAAAGACTTTGTTTGGGGCAAAAAATCTTTTTTTGGAGCAAATTGGCTTTTTTGGTGCAAATTTTTTTAGTTGTAATTCTGCATTCCCTTTCATTTTTCTAACGGGCGACGGTAAATTTATCTACATTAAATTCATCTGCAAGGTTCTAATCCCTGTGGAGGCGATCCATTTTATCAGAATATTCGAATCTTAGTGGTCATGAATCATTTTGTATAGTCTTGGCACCTTGAAGGTCCAAACCCCAAATTTGGGTGGGTATCTTCGGGTAGGTGGATCACCACCTAGACGACCTGAAAAAAGTTAATCAAATTAGAAAAAAAATAGTCCTATAATACGTAAGATATTATGAGAAATTATGTTTGATAGGACAAAGAGTGCGATTTTACCCATCCGGACCGTAAAACCGGGGATTAGTACCTTGGGCTCAGGTGGATATCCACCTGGGCCCGTAGCTGGCTTGTGAAATTAAAGTTTGTTGAAAATCAGAAACAAATCATCTTTCCTCACCCAAAATTGTGTGGGTAAGTTAAACAGGATGAAAATTGCAAACTTCGCTACCCAAATCCAAAACCCTGGGTACCACATGGTCAGGGAGATATTTATCTAAATAAGAATTTTTTCAAAATCGAAAATAAACCACTTATTGTGATATAAAATATTGTACAGAATTGGTTTTGATAATACTGAAATTGTTATTTTTGCCATCAAAATAAAAAAAACATAAGGTGGGCACATCCTGGTGAAGTGGACATCCACGTGGATGACCTGAAAAAGCAAAAGTTCGTCAACAACCGATCCTATCATGTACGAAAAGCTATGAGAAAACCTGTTTGATAGGACCAAAAGTGCATTTTTACCCATCCCAACCGCAGAACATGGGGTAGGTACCACCTGGTCAGGTGGATATCCACCTGGATGGTCTGAAAATTTTTTTTTGAAATATATAAGAAAAACCCCATTTTTCTGACTTAAATTTGTGAAAGTAATTGGATTTGTTATTACCTTAATTGAAATTCCCCCTAAGCGGAGCGAAACGCCTTGGGTATTCTTCGGTTAGGTGGATATCCACCTGGCTGCCCGATAAAAATGAAACTCCGCCAAAGTCAAAAACAACCCACTTTTCTTGTGTGTGGGGGTCATGTTTGACAGGTGGTACTCAGGTATAGGGTCCGGGTGGTTACAAATGTACCGTCGTCCGTTAGAAAAATGAAAGGGAATGCAGAATTACAACTGAAAAAATTTGCACAAAAAAAACCAATTTGCTCCAAAAAAACGTTTTTTTGCCTCAAACAAAAGTCTTTTTGAACCAAAAATATTTGACCCAAAAAAAGTCTTTTTGACCCAAAAAAGTCTTTTTGCTCCAAATAAAAGTCTTTTTGCTCCAGCTAAAATTTGACCCAAAAAAAAGTCTTTTTGACCCAAAAAAAAGCTTTGTCCATTAAAAATTGATTTTTTTTTCTATCTTTTGTAGTGTTTCCCAGACCTTTTCAGCTCAAATTCTTTGTGTAATCTGTGTTGATATCACTGCACTGTCTGGCTAATTGTTGTCACTACCTAATTGTCTCTTATTTATTTTCTCATTTTGTTCTCATTCCCAGCCTTCGGTTAATCATCGAGTTTTTGCTAGTCTATCCTGCGCCTAACCTACACTAAGTCTAATAACAAGCCAAAATATAAGTGGAAGACCAAGGTAAAAAACTTCCTGATTATAGGATAGGGGCCTATTGACGCTTGTTTACTTGGTTGGTCGACAGGTGAATCAGCCAAACAATTGGAATGGGGATGTTTAAAATCGAAATGAACCCTGTCAATTTAATTCAACAGTTGATCAATTCACCAGTTGATTAGTTCGGTGCGTGACAAAATTTGCTCGCGCCAAAATGTGCTCGGACCAAAATTTGCTCGCGGCCAAAATTTCCTCGCGCCGAAATTTGCTCGCGGCCAAAATTTGCTCGCGCCAAAATTTGCTCGGTCATAATTTGCTCGGGCTAATTTTTACTCAATCTTGCAAATGTAACCTCGAATGTCTAAATACATCTTAACTGTCCAGATTAAGCCTTAATGGTCCTAAACCATCTTTAATGGTCTAGATACTTGCTTGGTTCGGTTTGCTTTTATTTCCATACGACATTTCCGCGCCGAAGTTGTATTTTCTGGCGAAACAGCCGGACTGCCTTCCTCAATCATCCCCAATGGCCCTGAACCACCCTTAGTGGTTCTGGACCGACCACAGTGGAGATTTTATGCAAGATAGTAGGTACCTGAGCCAAGAGAGCGGGTATGGCAAGAGGGTGAGTTCTCCAGCAGGAGAGTGAGTGGGTATGGCTGGACACTGGGTTTCTGAGGCAGGAGAGTGTGTAGATCAACTTCAGCCTTCCACCAAAACTGTCTTGAATCTTGTTAAACACAATTATGTCAGCTAGCAAATCTATACGATATAATACACTTAATTAGAAGGGTATAAATTAGCTATTGTAAGGACATTTAGCCTACCTCTCCAAATCAACATTCTTCATATCAATGGCAGCGCTGAAGACAAATTTGCGGATTTTGGACTTGTTCACTTGAGTAAGAACTTTATTATCCTTGACCAAACAGTCTCGAAACCCTTTTGAGATCATCCAAGATAGATCGGGCACCAACGACGACGATATGCTTGAGACATGGACACTTGATCTAAGCTTGCAGTAGGCCTAAACTACAAAGTTAATACAAAAATAATACACAAAAATTACACATTGAGCATGTGCTCCGAATCGTCACAAAATATCACTTCGAGGTTGGCTTGATTGATGATCAGGGTGGCGGCATCAATTACGAATATGTGGTAGAGTGGCACAACAACATGTTCGTAGACATAGGTGGCGTGCTCAATGAGAAGCGATTCTAGTCGGCTCTAGTGCAGATTAAAATAAATGTATTATTTTAAATGAATGTAAATGTATTATGGCCCACTGGTTGATCCATCTTGCGCAAAGCTCGCCCAATGTCTTCTGAAAAGTCGATGGCCTGATAAAAATATGTAAACTCATGATATTCTTACAAGTGAGCAAATTATACCTCATCGTACCAAATTGCTTATAAGTGATCGGATCGCTGAACACCACTGGAAATTCTCGACCATCATCAGAGTAGCTGCGATCGCGCAAGTTCTTTCTTCTATCCATTTCCTTTCTCAAAAAAAAAATATTCAATGAAAAGAGCAACGGTCGAGAGAAACAAACAAAGACTATCTTTGTCAGCCAAGATAAAGTCATAAATGTATTGTTCAGAGCCATTTAGGCTGAATCCAGACCATGTAAGACGGATCTAGACCACCAAAGGTAAATCTGGAACACTGAGAAAAAATTAAGGCCCGAGCAAATTTTGGTCCGAGCAAATTTTGGCGCGAGCAAATTTTGGCCGCGAGCAAATTTTGGCGCGAGCAAATTTTGTCCATGTCCGTGATTAGTTTACCGTTGATCAATTCAATCAACACAAAAATTTTAAGGAAATGTTAATTTTTAGCTAGCCAGCATTTTTCACACATTAAGTGATTGATGATATTACAAGGGACAACGTAAATACCCCCAAATACTTTTTTTACTTCTTTTTATTACTTCTTTTTGTGTGCCCCGCCACTTCTGGCTACCCCCTTCCTATACCCCCAACTTAGCAGTTGGGGTTATCCACTTGGTTCAAGCCCGGTCCTGGTGGTTGGGGTGCTTTCCTGGTGGTTCGGGACTTATCCTGGCCGCTCGGGCCTCACATTAGAGATTTATTTGCCGAGGGCATAGGCTTAGGGTTTTTTGAATAGTTGCTAATCAATCGCCAAAATAAACTTTGAGAGGACCGGAATTGAACCTGCGCCAACAAATAGTTTTCGAACGACACCCAACTGGCAGGACTCCCCAACTGGCAGCACCCAACTGGCAGGACTCCCAACTGGCAGCACCCGACTGGCAGGACTCCCAACTGGCAGCACCCAACTGGCAGGACTCCCAACTGGCAGTACCCAACTGGCAGGACTCCCAACTGGCAACACCCAACTGGCAACGAACGAGGGTCAACTGCCGACGATTCTAACTGCCGACCCCAAACTGCCGACGAATTACCAAATTCTGATCAAAATTCAACTTTTAATTGAGTTTTAAGTAGAGTTGTAGAAATTCCCGGAAATATAGAAAACCCGGGAATATTCCCGGAACATTGGGAATATTCCCAGGAATATTCCCAATATAGGGGAAATACCGGGAAACCGGGAATATTCCCAATGTTCCCGGTAATATTCCCGGAAATATTCCCGGGAATATTCCCATTGTACAACCCTAGTTTTAAGCGTTGCGAAATTTCGACTTTTTGCCTGTTTTACCATGTTTTTCAACATGGGACTTGGCAAAAATAGCCTCTAAATGCATTTTTGATCAAGAGTCTTGCTCGGAATTATGTCTAAGGTAAGTGAGTGCGCGCATCTCTAACCAACCAAGCCCCTGCGCCTCCTTCGGGGGCGCAGGGGCTTGGTTGCTTGGGGTTGAGATGCGCACACACAGAGTTTATTTACGCAGTAGGGTCCAGTATTCAGAACTATGTTCAACATCTCTCTTTTTACCCTGGCAGCCCCCAACTGGCAGCCAAATTTTTCCTATATTTCCTAGACAAACAAATCATTTTAAACTAGTAACACTAGAGTTGACCTAAAACTGCGGTTCCGGTTTACCAGTCCTTTTTCGGATCCCGATTCCGGTTCCTGTCCTCATCCAAATATCAATTCTAAGCCTAACTCTATCATGATTTTGCTCTTTCTTGGCTGACTTCAAACGCATATTTTCAGCTTTTGGAGCTAATTTTTTGTGTTAAATACCGGAATAAAAAAACACATGTAAAGCTGCAGCGATTAGTTTCAATAATACGTTTTTAAGACTCCGGTTTTGGTTTCGGCATAAATAAAATTCCGATTCCGGCTGCGGTTTTTACAAAACTCAAATCCCGATTCCGCTGTTAGCAAAAGTCAAATTCTGGTTCCGGTCCAAATATCGATTTCGAGACAACTCTAAGTAACACTATGTTATAGTAACACTAAGTCAAAATGTAAAACAAAACATTAATTCTCACGTAAAACCGTATAGGGAGTTGGGTTTGATAGTACTAAAATTTCGATTTCACACACGCGTACTCGAAAAAAAATTCAGACCAGCGAGGGGGATATCCACCTACTCGAAGATACCTACCCCAGAATATTGAGGTACATACAGTCTATTCTCGATAAACTGGCACCCCTGGGGACCAGCCTGGGGTGCCAGTTTGTCGGGGTTGCCAGTTTAGTGGGATGTTACTTTGCCTAATTTCTCTGTCGGCCAGCCAAATAGGGCTTTTTCAAAGTGCCAGTTTATCGAAGGTGCCAGTTTATTGGAGTGCCAGTTTAACGAGAGTAGACTGTACCCCAGTAAAGACTACAAAATTAAAAAAAGGCTGCCATTTGGGATTCCTGCCAGTTGGGTGCTGCCAGTTGGGAGTCCTGCCAGTTGGGTGCTGCCAGTTGGGAGTCCTGCCAGTTGGGTGCTGCCAGTTGGGAATCCTGCCAGTTGGGATTTTACCTAGTTTTCATGTCTAGACAAATCCCATTATTGCGCGAAACGTTAAAATTCAAGAGTAAAAAATAGGGTTGGGTAATTCTCCGGAAAAAGTATTTCTCCGGGTAATTACCCGGTGATTTTGGGTAATTACCCAAGTAATTACGGAGAAATAAGGCCGGAAAAGTATTTTTCCGGTAATTACCCGGGTAATTATCCGGGTAATTACCAATCAACCAACCCTAGTAAAAAAGTGTTCAGTGAAAAATGGCTTTCATAAAAGTAGGCAGATGCCCCTCTTAAAATGCGTATTTTCCGACGATCTTTTTTTTAACGAAAGCTGACATTCTGGGAAACACAGTGAACTTACCAGCAAAACTGATTTCCCTTTCTACGACCTATTTTCTCATTCGAAGCCAAAAGTGGCGACAGACACATGCCAAATACTATATAGAGGTCCCTTTTTACATACTAAATTGACTATCCTGCGTTGATTGGTGCGTTGTGTTTTACCGAATAACTTCCGGAAGACGTCATTTTTCATAAAAATTTGCGTTTTTTCTAAATTTAGTGTCGAAATTGGATATTATCGCGTCTTTTTTGCATAAAACCAGATAATTTCCAGCGCTTATGCAATTCTGGCTTGTATTTTCTCTTTTATTATCTACTTTTATTTCCCTATCCATCCAGCTCCCATTTTCTGTGGATAAAGCGGCAGAAGCTGTAGCATGTTCTCGCAACCCTCAGCTACACTACTGTGGAGAATATCGTCAAGATCAATACACTCAAGCATTTAAGCAACATCCATCCAAAACTGTTGTTTTGGCCAGCAGGCAGAGGGTTGTGGATGTGGGTCCAAGCAAAGACAAAGACCAGGTCATATCCATAATATCGGCTACAACAATCATGTTGCAAAACATGCATGGTCACCCCTGGACACCCCTCGGTCTCAACATATCTTGGTCCTACAGGTCTCTTTTGGATAAGTCCAAACCTTTTTTGAAAACGATAGAGGGACTACAAAACGTCCTAAATAGGACTTTTTCAAGACTATTTTTGTCCTGAAAAGTCCCGCGCTAGGACAAGTTAGGAAGGGGTAATATTTAATTCTACCCCCTAATTTAAAGCTGAAAATGCCCCCTAATTTCGGGAAAAATGCCCCCTAATTTGAATTGCCCCCTAATTACTGAAAAATGCCCCTTATTGCTGAAAAATGCCCCCTAATTCGCTGAAAAATGCCCCCTAATTTTTCTCTCTCATCGTTTTTAGTCAAAATTTCGCGGGAATTTAAATTTTTCAGTCAAAAAGTAACTTGGATTGGTCATAATCCCACTCCGGAATGGCCAGAACCTCCTGAAAGTTGGTTTTTCGGGGGTTACTAGAGAGGGAGTATACTTTCTGCGAAAATTCGGTTGAGCACATAAGAATTCCGGGCCGATCGGCTGAATCACTCAGAATTTCATCCGGAACCATTCTTAACCATCTTAAAGCGCCCTAAACCATCCCAAGCTGCTCCAGACCAGTATCTAACTACCCTAAATCAGTGCCTAGGGCGGTTTAAGATAGTTGAGAATGGTTCAGGGTGAAATTCTGAGCGATTCAGCCGATCGGACTGGAATTCTGATCCGCCCAATCGAATTTTCGCAAAAAGTTTACTCCCCTTTAGTAAACCCCAAAAAACCAATTTTCAGGGGCTTCTGGCCATTCCGGAGCGGGATTCTGACCAATTCAAGTTATTTTTTGACTGAAAAATTTAAATTCCCGCGAAATTTTGACTAAAAACGATAAGAAAGAAAAATTAGGGGGTATTTTTCAGCGAATTAAGGGGCATTTTTCAGCGAATTACGGGGCATTTTTTCAGCAATTAGGGGGCATTTTTCAGTAATTAGGGGGCAATTCAAATTAGGGGGCATTTTTCAGTAATTAGGGGGCAAAATTAAATACCACCCGTTAGGATAGTCCTATGCTGGACAATAGTCTTTTTGGTGACTATTTTCCCGCCCGATTCAAATAAACATTATTTCTTCTCGCAACAAAAGAGCTTTTTCTGTCTCGAACCTGCTATTTTCTATTTTTTATGCCTCCTATCATAAGAGTCCTATGACCAGTGTTTTCGAAAATGAATACGGAATGGGGTTACAAACGAATAAGCGAAACGAAATGAAAACGAAAACGAGATGGTGTCCGAAAGCGAAACGATGCAAACAATGCAAAACGAATGCGAAAACAAAAACAAATTTGTTTTCGTTTTGATTTCGTTTTGCATTCGCTTTCATTTCGTTTTCGATTTTGTTTTCACTTTGCATTGGATTCAGTTTTCATTTTGATTTCGTTTTAGTTTCGCTTTAATTTTGCATTTCTTTAAAAGAAATTCTTTTCTTCGAATTTTCTACACTTTAGATTTTTTCACCACTTTTAACTCTCATTAAAGAACCATGCAAGTTGATAAGCACAGAAATTTGGAAATTTTGAATTCGCGCGGGACCACCCTAATTTTGTTAATGATGTTTTCGAATTGCTTTCTGTTTGCATGTGAAAATTTTTCAAAAAAATAGAACCGTTCAATAGTCGACCCAACGTTGCTCGACATTACCAGATCGGACAACTTATCCTACTTTAACTGCACCATGACTACTTATATGAGTTGGTGTTAAAAATTTACTCATAAACGGAATTCAAATTTTCAATGCACACAAAAAACTTAATTAAAAACATTATGGACAAAATTAGGGTGGTCCCACGCGAATTTGAGTTCCGCAAATTGCTGTGCTTATCAAGTTTCATGGTCCTTTAACAATTTTGTGCTTAGTGATACAGAACATTCAAGTAGACTTAATTAGCTTATCGCCATGCAGTCTCAAACAAAGAGAAGGTCGTCTGGAATAACTTTTTGGAAGAAAGAAATGTGGCAGGAGAAGCTATCGTCCGATGCAAGATATGCAATGTGGTTCATTCATTATCTTTGTTGCGTCTTTTGTGGTGATAATTGTTGTACTTTTTAGGTATACAAGTATTCCTATAGTGCTCCAATCTTAAAAGACACTGGAGAATGGCACATACTGATTAAGAACACCCTTCTCAGAATATTGGATCTAAGTTTACCAAGAAGCAACTAAACACAAGGTATCTAGGAGTTTCAAAGATTCTTAAGTGCTTGCATTTATCTCTGTATCTTGCCAGAATCCATCAAGCTCAAAGTGCCCTTTCTGATGTGCTTTCAATCCCCGCATATCAATCAATCTCATGTTGCACACACCAATGAAGAAACTGTTTCAAGTTATGAACTCGAACATCCAGGTTTTTGTTTTCTCATTTTCTTGTGATTAATCTTGGATGTTTTGAATGCCAAACAGTTTCCAAACACAGCATGTTAGGCTGCTCGAGAACGAGTTTAGCCGCAAATTCTATTTTGGCAATGGTAGTTTTTGTAGGTTTTAATTACGTACTTTAGCTTTTATCCCGACAGAAAAAATACCTCTTGATAACGTTCCAACTTCTAATAAAGCGTAGCGCAATCAGAACTTGATACAATTATGAGAGAAATGGCGGAAGAGCAACGATCTTTGAATAGGCTCAGCATGCAAAATGGCGGGAAAGAAAAAGTTTTGAAAGTTCTCAAGTATGTGCGTAGTCCTCGAAGTATTTCAAATGGCCCCATCGATTCGATAAAATTTTGGCTGCGAAACATTGACAAAGTAGGACTTTTTTGTTAGCTATTATTTGACGGTTTTTTAAGATGGAAAAGACATCGCTAAGTTGACTCTTGAGATATTGGCGATTACTGGCAATGACACTCCAGTGGAAAGAGTCTGCTTCTCTTAATGCAGTTTGGCTACGACAAGGCATCGTAACAGAACCAATTTTCAACTACTAGATTCTCAGTTGTTAGTGTATATAAATTCTTATTCTAACGAGAAATGAGCCATGGTTGATTTGTGTCGTTTTTCGCTGAATGAAGTGTTATATATGAGAAGTCGTATGGTGGTTGATTACCATTTTAGGCATTAAACACAAATCGAGGATATTATTAGAGTTATTATGTATTAGAAACTTAATAGTTCTCCAACGAGTGTCAACAGTCGAATGAAATAATATGTAATCCAATGAAATAATATGTAATGATCTTGAAACTGCCAGCATCAACGGACTTCGAGAATTTCGGAGCATCTTTCACTTTCTTGACATCTTATTATAACTCTGGCGAGATGAAGAGACTTCTGAAGACTGAGACTACTGAAAAGTAGCAGCAGAAAGACACCCAGGTGCAGAAATATCGAAGTCAAGATAAGTTTGGAAGAGTCTTATAAAAAACGATAAAGAAAGTAAACCGCATCTGTACCAATATATTAACAAAAGTACCTGTTCACCGAAAACTAGCCACCTGTCCAGTATCATTGCAAAAGGCCACAACTGAAGGCAGAAAAGCAACTGAAGGCAACTACTTTAAAATTAAAATTAAGCAAATTCTGCGCACTAGCCACGCTTAAGAAGAATGTATATCAGAGAAAAAATGTCCTTGACCTATCATAAGAGGCATAAAACACAGAAATAGGCATATTTGAGACAGAAAAAAGCCTTTTGGCGCTAGTATCGAATACTCTTCCCGCATAAATCGGACCTTCGCAAAATCGCTGTAAATACTCTTTCAAGTACCAAATTTAGGCTTACCCCGGAGCAATTTAACCTGACCCCCACCACTCAGGTAAACCTGGCCCCCAAAAATGGCTGCCCACTGCCACAGGAAATACCACCGAACAACCATTAGCCATCGACGCGGTGCCCCCTATTGTACTTACGCTTGCCGAATTTACTTTCATCGATCTCCACCTAAAAACACAACAAATAACTTCAGTCAAGAAACGAAACAGCTGGTAGAATACTACATCACCCAAGCCACCGACAGGAGAAGCTCGATTTTTGACAGACCAATAAACGACTTGCCGACAGAATTTGTTCCAATGGACCGAAGCAACTTTGGAGATTCCTACTTCCTCGGCAATCTTCATCTGCTCTTGACCAGAAAGCCTAAAAATAACCAATTAAACTAATCTAATTCTTTATTAAACCAAAAGGACAAACCACATGAAGATGTATTTTGAGATGACAATCACTGGGAGCTTTGTATCTGTCATGAATGAGCCGGCTAACAACCCTTCTTCTCTGTTACATTTCTTGCCGCCCGGTAGAATCGCCTTGCCACATCGAAATCGAATCTGTCTAAAATGACCACTATCTAACGGAACGAGTAAAAGAAAGAGATTAAAAGACATACCCGTTCGGCCTTTCATTGTATGACATGCCATCCTTTCCGCATTTACCGCATCGGCGAGTTAATGAGACTATTCCGTGCACATCCAAGAAAGAGAGCAAATCATCGCTGTTTTCGGAGAGCCGATCTAACTTGGAAAAAGTCCATCGATCATTCTTCGCAGGCCTGTCGCGATTCAACGCCATCTAAATTGAAAGCAATAAAATTGAAATTCAACGGGATAAAACGATGCGTTGAAAGCAAAACAAGAAAAAAAGAGGAAAAGCGATAAAAAAGGCGAGAAACCGAGCAAAGAAATAAAAAAGAATAAAACTAAAAGGTACACGTCATTTTATACTGAAATGAAGCGCAAATTCGAATAGCAAGTAAGTCTGAATGACCTTGAACAGAATATATGCCTTGTGGTGGGGTCAGGTTTACCTGAGTGGTGGGGGTGAAGTTAAATTTAGGCTATCCCTTAGGTTCGGGGTAGGTCAGCATACGGACGTTGTGGCCATACTTGCACACTCGCCAAAAATAAAAAAGAGCCAGCGATCTCGGCAGCGCGGGAACTCGCCAACAGCAAAACTCGCCAATGGCAAAACTCGCCAGCGACAAAACTCTCCAACGAGGAGCTCGCCAACGAAAAATTTGATTTAACGGCCCCCTATATCCCAAGAGAGGCAGTTAAATCGAATTTTCGTTTGCAAATTGCGTTAAAAAAATCAGGATCCCGTCGGGATCCCGATCAAAATTTCGGGATTGGCCGATCAGTCGAGTCCATGAGTGATCAGGCAAAATACAGGGTGGCGCAAGAAATTCCACTGATTTCAAACGTTCACAACTGTTTTTCTTCAAGCTATTTCAAAATTTTGTAAGTGCATAAAGACTAAGCTTCCGATAAAAGCATTTTCGCATGTAAAATCGAAAATACGGCACGGGGAGAATTCCGCGCCAACTTTTTTTTTGATCAAAGAGATGAATTTTTAGCACTTTTTTAGAAAAGATAACACCATGAGTTAGCCTCAAGATTCTAGTTTCTAATGAGGTGTCATTCGCTGAATCATGTTCGCAAAATGTAACACAAAAAAGTAAAAGCATGAAACAAATCAGGAAATAACGTTTATTTCCTGATTCGTTTTTTTCTTTTACCTTTTTGTGCCACAATTTGCGGATATGTTTTAGCAAATGACACCTTTTTAGAAACTAGAATCTTGGGGCTACCTCTTGGTGTTATCACTTCTGAAAAAGTGCTTAAAAATTCATCTCTTTGATGGCGCGGAATTATACAGCGCGGAATTATCGCAGTGCCAAAAATACGGGTATTTCCGCTGAGGCTGTACCCTACCTTCGAAAAGGCTATCTGCAAACCAGGACCTGAACGACTAGAGGCGTATGAAGCAAAAATAGTGTTTTTTTTTATATTTTATAGGAGAATATTTACAGAATAATTTGCTAGAAAATTATCACCGCAAGCTTTGTTTACAAAATGTTGAATTTACTTCACGACAAAAAGTTATAAACGTCTAAAATCGGTGGAATTTTTTGAGAGTTCCTTTTCGCATAAATTGCTGTCATACAGAGCGAAAAATAATTAAACCTGGTGGAACAATCGCAGGACCTGTCAGATTCAAAATATGTCCAAAAAAGAGAAAAATAAATTTAAAAAACCGCAAAATCATGCAAAAATGAAAATATTTCTGACCAAATGCTTTTGAAAATGCTCATCGGAATTCGGCAATTTTCGGGATCGGGATTTTCAAAATCGATAGGGAGGGATTCGGGATCGGGACTCAGCACCAAAATCTCCGGAATTGGGATCCCATTAGGGAGGGATCCCGATCCCGTGCATACCTCTAATTATTTTTCGTTGGTTTGTAATGGGATTGGCGAGTCGGTTGCGTCCCAAATTTCGAATACTTTCCAAACCAACATTTTAGGCAGCATGTCGAGAACTAAGAGCGGAGTACACCAAAACTTGCACCAGAAACCCCTCCAAAAAGAGTGCAGATGAGTTTTGCAGTGCATATGAAAATGTGTGTTTCGACATTCCTAGAGGTGAGCCCGACCAGCCGGTGGTGCGCAATGATGATGCTAGTGATGAACACATCGAACGACAATTATCAATAGGCAGGTAACTTATTTCACAAAGACACTGCTTTCTAATCCACCCTCAACAATGGATAAATTTAGATGATTCGATCCGACTCCAATCCAATAGAGGAAGGCAAAATTCTATTATATCATTTTCAAAGTCCTCTGACGCTGCAGCAAATGAGGAACCAGAGAACACACTACCCCACCAGGCAGTCGACCACTAGAAAATCCAAACGTAAGAACTCTGCCGCCCTCCAGATGGGACTACAGCGAGTTCTGTGCAGAGTATAAACAACGCTTTCTGTATGTTTGCCCTGATCCATTCCGGTTTGGCCAGAGGGCAGCAGTGTTCTGCCCGATCTACTCAGAGAGGTGCAAAATATCGGTACCAGACAAACCAATGGTGCCCACCCCACAAATTCCCGTCAGGTCATCCATAGCTAGTCAAGCTCAAAGAATGTGTGGACAGTACCGCAGTTTTGCAACTAATTACTGCGGAAATCCATTTGCTCTGCTACAGAACAATGTTCGTCAAGGGTGTGAGAAGTATAGGAGGTTTTGTGCCAACAACAATCTCCAGAGACTTGGATAAGCCATAAGGCGTGAACAGGAGTAAAAATTTGTTTCATTGCATTATCATTTTTGAACCTTTGTGTACAGTCAACTCTTGATATAAAATCAACCCTAACAATGACGGCAACCGGACATTTACGATTTTAAAAACATTTTGTCCGCGGACATTTACGATTTTAATCGGATTTGTCCGCGGACATTTACGTTTTTTTAATTTTTGCATCTTTCAAGTTAGCTCACAATTTGTCTCACACATGTCAGATTAGTTTTCGATATAATAGCGAAATAATAAAAGAACAAAAAGTACTGCAAGTAACTTACATTGCGATGAATGTATGAGAAGTTGTTAACCCAGATAATAAGCTTGCCTTAGGAAAGATAAGAAAAAATTAAAAAATTAAGAAAAAATAACTAACAAACGAAACAATGAGAAAATACATGTGACACAAATAATAATGCGCCTTGACAAAAAATAAACGGACAAATCCGATTAAAATCGTAAATGTCCGCGGACAAAATGTTTTTAAAATCGTAAATGTCCGCGGACAAATACGAGCGGACAAATCCGATTAAAATCGTAAATTTCCGCGGACAAAATGTTTTTAAAATCGTAAATGTCCGGTTGCCACAATGACTACGTGCTGTTCACAAGATTCAAGCCAATAATTTTTATCAACGGAACGATCTGAAATAGGAATTCTAACACACAGCATCAGTCAGTCCATTTAAATTCAGTGATGGCTAACTGTATGGCTACCCAACATTCAAGCCCTGTAGAAACTTACTTTATGTTGCTTTTTACCTCTAATAAGAAAAAAAATAGCCATAGTCAACCTTTTTATTCATGCAACACTTACGTGGACACTATATAGACAACAACTACGACAAAAAAAAGTAAATTAATTGCAAACTGAGGTTTATTTCTAGGAATTTGCTGACTTCTGGATTTCAAAGATCTCAATATTGTCGCGGTCTTTCAATTCATTAACGCCTTGTGGGGTGAAGAAGAAGAATTGATTACTTTTGTGCTCGACAGCAAACTCAACCTACATAGAAATACTCTCAAAGGGGGAGTACATTTTATATCGCGAATGAATTTAATTGATAGATTCAATATTTTCCGTAATCATTTCCTTTCTTTTATATCACAGTTACCACTCACGAGAAAACCGATCGAACTGTGCGATTCGATTCGAAAATTCTGACAATGCCATCTTGTAGAGCATAGTCGATTTACCAAAATGAAATTTTAATATTTTTTGCTAACAGACAAACAATGGAATTTGGAGACTCGAGAAACATGTCAAAATAGACCAAAATTAACAACACTTTTTTCACACATGTGGGTGTAAAATAGCGTCGGACACTACCGAAGATCGAAGTTTTGTGGGTGTGACCATATCAAGGGTAGATTACAGACACATACGTTTTTAAAAATCTGAAGTTTTAGGAATAAGGAAGGGGCAAAATGATGATGGCAGGAATTGCACCTGCAGCTTTCACTTGTCCGGGCTGATGTGCTACCATTACACTACGCCGTTTGTGTATATCTCATATGTATACCTGCTCTTTTTATAACAAGTACGTTTTCGAAAATCCACAGGGGATCAAGGCAGTTTGTGGCTCGACTTTTTTTCTCGAGTCTCCAGTTCGATTTTTTCTGTCTATTACCAAAAAATATTGAAATCATATATAGCAAATCGACTATGCTCTAGAAGATGGCATAGTCAGAAGTTTTTTTACCGAATCGTACAGTTCGATCGGTTCCCTTGTCAGTCGGTGCGCAAGAGTTTTGCGCACCTTTTAAGAACAAGAACGATTGTAGTGTTTAGGAGAACTCTAAAACTTACAAATGCTTACTTGTAGTACTTTCACTCTCATTTGTCCACTCGGGTGTGGTCAATAGTGTAAAGAGCCTTTCTAGTAAATTTTAGTTTTTTTAGAAACAAAGTCAGTCTGTGACAAATCAAATATAATCTGTGACCGAAAAAAGCATTGCCCTTCCCTATCCCACCAGGTATAACCCTTAGGGGTATCGTGTAGAGCATATGATGAGCTTTCTTTCAGTATAAAATTTAGCTCGGCGCAGAAAAATTAATTTTGAGATACAGACTTTTTAATGAAAAAATTTGAATTCTCAGAACTCGAGGACTGAAAAAGAAGTGGTCACAAAGCTGTTGTTTCACGATGTATACATACAAATTTTTAAACGAAAAGGTAACGCTGTTCACGGGCTTTCAAATGGTGTCAAATTTTCTTGAGACACCATCAAAAACATAACTATACTACTAAAAAAATTTGGCCACCTCCTAAATTTGGAAGTGCCTGATAACGTGACTTTCAAAACATGTACCTCAAATCTGAGCGAGAAAAAAAGGACTTTTCAAAACGGCTATCGTGATCAGCGTATCGTAAATGGGGTATACGTAACAATTAAGCGTCCCACAAAAATCGCTATCGAACACTTGATAAGGCCCGAGGCCCCAAATTATAAAAATCACTGTTAAGTTGTTTAAAAATTAAGCTAGTCAATTCAAATCATTCGGAAATAAAATGTACTCCCCGTTTAATAATAATAATAATAATACCAATCATTAAGTGCCTTAGAAACAAAACACATACCAGCATCTCCATCACCATCTTGCGGTTGAGCATGTCCATGAAGACGTCAAACTCATCCAAGCAACGAAAAGGCGACTCGACACATTTCCAAAGCGCCATCACGAAGCATGCAGTGGTGTAAGAACGCTCTCCACCACTTAGTCCTAAAAATTTTGAACTGTAATGGGTAGGGGCAAGGTAAAAAATTTACCTTTTAGGTCCTGCCTGATTCTTTTCCCACTCTTAGGAGTCGGCGAGATATTTCTCTGAGAACTGCGGGCTGAATTCTGCGTATTGCTGTCTCCAGCTGCCTTATGAGTTTCTACTTTAATATCAATAGTCCGAGAAGTGTGATCAACTAAATTTCTAAATAGAAAAAGCTGCGAATCTAGTTGTTTGGAAAGTTTGCGGAATTTCGTAATGGTCCCCGTTATGTTTTTAATGTTTCGGTTTTTGATTTTTTTGCAATGCTCTTGGTTCCCAACCACTTTTTGTTGTTTTAAGATGGATCAAAACTGCATTCAATATTAAAAACAACAAAAAAACGGTTTAAATGCAACAGCATTGCAAGAAACTCGAAAACTAAAGCGCTAAAAACACAATAGGGACCATTACGAAATTCAGCGAACTTTCGAACAACCTAATATTAGGGCGTGTCAAAAGTTCGGACCGATCTAATTACAAGGAATAATTGTGGCATTCCGTTTTTACCATAGATTTTTCATCAATTTTTCAAAAGTTTACCACTCATTTTGCAGCTCAGAACCTTGGCTACAAAATGAGTGGTAAACTTTTAAAAAAGTGATGAAAATCTAAGGTGAAAACTAGTGATGGTCGCGGGGCGGGACCCGCGCGGGTAACCCGCCCGCCCCGCACGATTTTGGCAATTTTGAAAACCCGCCCCGCGCCCGCAGTTGGAATTTTTTTGAACCCGCCCCGCAAACCCGCACGCGGAGGGTAGAACCCGCGCGGGTTGCCCCGCACTACTTTATTCAGCAAACACTGGATAAAACCAATTGTTAAAGTTGCGAGCATGAGTCATAATAGAGAAATTTCATATACATACGTGTATGTACTCGTTATGTCTCTGTTATTTTAGAATGTCTGCTCTCGTTTGGAAGCTTGCTCTTTTTGAGAAGATGGAGGGATCCGATTTGATTTTTCTTGCAAGGCTCTCCCGTTGATTAACTACAGTTATTAATCACATTTGTTGTTATGGTTGTATAAAGAAATTTCACTTGTTCAATTGAATAATTAACTTTTTTTAAGTGTTCTTTCGTTCTACCCGCAATTAAACGCGGACCCGCGCGGGACCCGCAAGAAAAATTTTTTTAACCCGCCCCGCGCCCCGCACTTGAAAATTTCTAAAACCCGCCCCGCAAACCCGCACGCAAAATTTTAGCACCCAAAACCCGCCCGCAAACCCGCAATAGCCCGAATGGCCATCACTAGTGAAAACACAATGCCTAAAACATTGCTTGTGATAAAAACGGTCCAAACTTTTGACACGACCTTATGGAGCGGAACAATACAAAATATTAAATATAAATATGAAAAAGTCATACAAAAATTGAGTAATACTTTTTCTAGCGTCAAAAGACACTTTTCTAGCGCCAAAATACTTTTTTCTAGCGTCAAAATTTTTCTAGCGTCAAAATACGCTATTCTAGCGTCAAATTGTGTTCTCATATGCCATTTCTTGTTTCTGTGTGTTTCACGGGTGTTCATTCTTAATTTCAGTTGATCAGCCAACATGGAAGCCTTCATTGAGATTGGACAAGTGAGAAAGCGTCAATTTGGTCTGAACTATCATCCTATCGCCCACTTTGAAGATGAAAACTGCCTCGAACAATGGATGCAGCTGAACAAAGGATCGTGGACCAAGTTCGTGTTTATTTGTTTTGTCTGGTATGTCTGGTAGTTCTGTCTGGTATGGTCAACGCCTCTTATCCAACAGCTCCAGCGAAACTCGGTAACTATACTTTAGCTGCTGTTACTGTTTGGGCTGCTGTGAAGAGGAGGATGTGCTATGTCCATATGTTTTGTTTTCATTGTTATCGCTTTGTTCTTGGAGTGTGGTATTTGAAATAAAAGTTGTCTGGTCTGAATCATGTGGCGTAGAGTATAATTTTGAAGATGTGGGAATAGGGATTGAGTAGAATGAAAAGGAAATAAAAGGAAATAACGACCACATCTTTGACAGTGGAAGTTTTGAAGGTAGAAAGAAGTATTTTTATGGCAGAAAAAGCTATTACACGGCAGAAAAGCATTTTCACGGCAAAAATTTATTTTGATGGCAGATGAAAAGGGTCTGGCTTTTGACGCTAGAATAGCGTATTTTGACGCTAGAATGGCGTATTTTGACGCTAGAATGGCGTATTTTGACGCTAGAAAAACGTATTTTGACGCTAGAAAAATTTTGACGCTAGAAAAAAGTATTTTGACGCTAGAAAAAAGTATTTTGACGCTATAAAAATTTTGACGCTAGAAAAAAGTATTTTGACGCTAGAAAAGCGTCTTTTGACGCTAAAAGAAAGTACCACCCAAAAATTTTGGCAAGACGAAAATTCCGCGGGAGATAATTTCGCGGAATTTCATTTTTTGACGTTCATGTTGAGAAAAACCGAATTTGGAATCCGGATTCGTGTTCAGCATGGTCGATTACAGATTTTCCTTCTTCACATGTGAGCTTAAAGGGGGCATGGTCACCTGTTACAAATTTTGTCCCCGCCAATTCAAAAATTTTTTCCCGAATCAATGAACTTCTGCACGGATTATTCGACTTGGTTTCTAACAAAACTATGCCTGAAATTAAATAGACGTTGCTTTGTTAGAAACCAAGCTAAAAAATCTGTACAGAAGTTAAATGATTCGGAAAATTCTTTGAATTGGCGGGGACAAATTCAAAAAGAGGTGACCATGTCCCTTTAAATTTGATTCTCAAATTCCCCTCGAGACAAAAAAACATTTAATAAAAATTCAATATTTAAAATTTTCTCTCGCGCAATCTTGTCCCGCGGAATTCTCGCCTTGCCAAAATTTTGTGTGAGTTAATTTAGATTTTGTATGTCTTTCTGAAAAAGAGATACAAAATCTGAATTAACTCATACATTTTCGCATGACTTTTGGTACTTTGTATTTTTCCGCACCATACGCGACTAACATAGATCTACCGTTCAATGAACCATGATATCCTCTCATGCCCATCTGTTCAACGAAAGATTTCGAGAGTGTCCTTGGTAAAGCAAACATCAGCAAGTGAAACTTGGCCTGTCGATCCTCCATGAGCTGCGAAAGTCTCTGAAAAAATACATACCATATTTTTTCTAATAGGTTGACAGTCTCTACTAACCCGACAGCCCCTATTTTAAGGGGTGGGTGGGAGGTGGGCTTATGGTTAGAATCCAAAAGCGGCATAGCGGAAGCCCATAGCCGGCTATGGGCTTCTGCTATTAAGTTGGAAACAAAAGTATTGAGCGCAAAAAATTCAAAATCAAGGATGGTCGGGATAACCGAAAAGAACCCTAAAGAACCCTATGAAAGGCATTGCCGTTTTTTGTATCCACCAAACGTTCCATTACATATTGCTCGTTAATGTCGTGTACTTTTCGTTTGTACATATGTATATCGCCTTAATAAATGAAATTAAGTTTGGAAATAAAAGTATTGAGGACAAAAAATGCAAAATCAAGGGTGGTCGGGATAACGGGAAAGAACCATAAGGATTAACCAACATTGTAAATGTTTCTAAAGAAGTTAAGCCTGACAAGGAATCGCTTTTTCGTCTCTTTGAACTTGACGATATCTTCTCTCTTGACCAGCTTAGTGGAGTTCATGCTGAATTTAAACAAGGCTGTTCATTAAAAATTTGAGTTGATCGGCGACTCACTTTTCTTCAGCCGCCCTTATCTGAGCATCCACAGTAGCAATTTCTTCGACCACTTCTTCAAGCGACGGAATCATGTGCATATCTGGAGGGTCAGTCAACTCTGGTGGCTTTTGGCAGCGCAAATTGTCATCTTTTGAAGCAAAGCACTCTTCTTCGAACCTTGCACGGTCCTTGCTGAAAAATTTACATAAGACTGGATAGAATGCAAGCAGGACTTACTTGAGAGATTCCTTCTTATCTTCAGTCTCGTTGATTCTGCGGTCAATTCTCTCAAACTTTCCGCTCTCTTTCTCAATGCAGTTCTGGTACTGAGCTATCAACTGTTCATCTCTCTCTTTCTCGTCCTAAAGTCGTTTCATTAGGTTAGAAATTGAATTCTTTCAGTAAAACCTCTATGGACTGATGTTTGTCTTTGAAACTTTTCATTTCCTCGTGAATTTCAGCCATTCTCACTTTAATTAGCTGGCTTTCCCTCTCCTTGTCTTTGATCTGCTGAGCGTGCTTCTCCATGTCCGTCAAGTGTTTCTCAAGAATCTGCGTGTTTTCCTCCAACGTTTTCTTCTAAAAGTGAGATATATAAAAGATCAACAGCGGTACGATGAAATCAGCCTACAAAATTCTGGATCAAATCTCCACTTGATATTACTTTCTGTAACTCTTGGAGCTTTTCTTCGTTGGCTTTTTTCTGCGATATAAACTTTGCCACTTCTTGTTGAAGAGCGAGAATTTCGTTCTTGACTTTCTGTTTGGCAGCTTCGGCAGAAGATTTCTCCTCGGCCAACTAAACTAAGCATTTTAGTTATAACTAGACCAACTTCCGATACCAGGCCACCCTGAGGACCGGCAAAAAGTGCCCTTATATCGGGGTGACCCTACATCAGAGTGAGACTGTATCGCAAAATGGAAAACTTACTCTTGCAAGAATCTCCTTTCTTCTCTCCAGATCACATGCTAACTGAGAATGCTCAGCCTGGAAATCCCGAGCAGTTAACTGGAAATCTTTGGCCAGAAAACGGGCATCAAATCTGTTGGCATAGAAACGATAATTTTCACGGACACTCAACTTGGGATAGGCTTGTCCACAGTTAATAGTCAACGCTTGCTTCGCATTTTTAGGAGGCTAAAAGGAAGGTCAGATAATAGCTAAGAACGCAATTTCCAACTCACATGTTCTCTCATGATTCTACGAGCTTCTTCGTCGGTCTCAATAAGCAGTCTGTTTTCAATATTTGCCTGGTCCAATAGCACATTGTGAATGGTAGCATTTTGCACCTCTATAACCTGAAACATAAAGACATGGGTTTTTTCGAAATATGAAATTCAAGACTAACCCGTAGAACCGTGGAAAAGTTGGAATCCGGCTCATTATCGTTCACATCATATTTCTCTTCAGTGTATCTAAAACCACGCCCATGAAAAATCAGTCAGGTATTAACACTTAAAACTTGTAACCTGTAGGTAATGATTGGGGGAGGTTTTATACGATTTGCTCTGCAAAGTTGCTCAAGCTGTTTTCGGTCTTCTGCTGAATGGCACACAAAATTGTTCAGAAGACCTTTGAGACAAAATTCGACCGGAGCTGCCCACTTCCCATCCCTCAACTTTACGTAAGCACCTTGAAAATTAAGCCATTACGGCTAACCATAATGCTATCTTGAATGAAATTACTACCAATTGGTCCGAATGGAATTTTCTGAAATCTGTCCTTGTTTTGACGAACCAAATTGATGAGAGCAGGGATTTCTTGACCAAGCAACGCATACCGATCCTTTTGAGCTGCTTGATAAGTTTGACGATCCCGTCCAATCTTCTCAACTAAAATGCATATGATTTGGAAGAAAATTCAAAGAACTGTGATAACTAGGTAGTTTGGGAAAGTGACCCTGGGTTCCGCGGTAGTGAGGGTTAAAGGGGGGAAAGCTACTTAGGTTTGAAAAGGTGGCTCAGTGAGGCGGCCCCGTGAGGTGGCCGCAAAAGGTGGCCCCATGGCTCAGTGCGTAAGCGTTTGCCTTTTTCGGCCCAAAATGGCGTCGTTTTGGTGTTGCAGGTTCTACCCCACGTAGTGGCACACTATTTTTTTGGCTTGCTTGGCCAGTTTAGAGATAATTTGGGTCGCTGATCCAAATCTGGCGTCAAAAAAGTCTTATTACTAATTAAAGGGCCTGACCTCTTCCTACTCGGTGGTCCCCGCCAATTCAAAAATTTTCCTCGATCATTGGACTTCTGTACGGATTTTTCCGCCATGTTTCTAACAAAACTAGGCCTGAAATCAAATTTTAGGCTTAGTTTTGTTAGAAACCTAGCGGAAAAATCCGTACAGAAGTCCAATGATCAAGGGAAAATTTTCGAATTGGCGGGGGACCACCGAGTAGGAAGAGGTCAGGCCTTTAATTAGGGACCATGGGTATTATTCCGAATCGCCTACTCTAACTTAATTTAAACTCTGAGATTCTGCGTTGCGAGCCGGGTTGGCAAGCTGTGGCTTTTTCAGCCCCGGTGTGGCTTTCTTAAAAAACGTTTTTTCAACTATTTTTAAAGCTCATCTGATGCGTCTACATACCAGTTGAAAGACATCTTCCTTACCTTTTTATTGAAGTCTTGAAAACGCATATTACAATTTGAAAATTCGAAGCAATGTGTCATTTTATGCAAATCCTGCAAAAAGGGGTGTAGCATTTTTTGTGTCCGAAAAAGTCAGACCCTGCCAACCCTGATTGACAGACAGAGTAGATATTATTAAAGGTACGGTATTTCCTCTAATAACTCACCCGAGTGAGTTATTTTTTGGATCCGCTGAAAATTGGAAAAATTTGAGGTCGATCTCGAGATTTTTGGGTGAAAATATTAAATTTAAAAACTGGAATCGGTAGAGCTCGTGGGAATTAAGAAAACGCAATAAACAGCTTTGCAAAATATTTGTTTTGAGCTGAGATATAGGCCCTCAAAGTTGAGGGGGTGAGTTATTAGAGAAGGGTGAGTTATTAGAGGAAATACGGTATTTATTGCATTTTCGACCCTATTAGCGAATACCAGTAAAATGTGCGCACAGTCTTCATTAGGCACAACTTCCGTACGCTGGCCTACTCCCAAGCCTAAGGGCTAAGCCTAAACTTTTTGTTTGAAAGGGTAGTTATAGCGCTTTTCATAAGGTCAGATTTGGGGGGGGGCGGTTATTCGATACTAGCGCCGCATTTTCTCAGCTCTCACAAAATCTACCAATTCCGCTAGATTTAACGATAGCTTTATTATATTAGTGGGTTTGCTAATGGGAGGTTTGACTGTAAACACAAAATTTTCTCACTTTCAGATGTCAAGGCTTGCACATAACTCCGAGATTTCTAAATAAAAAAGTTTTTTGAGTAAAATATAGAACATTCCAACACGTCACCTCAAATTCATCAAGCTTAGCGTAAAAGCATTCTTCCGTTAGTTTTTCTCTTTCAAGAAGTTGTTTTCGGGCGTCTTCCAGTTCTGTCAGAGTTTGCATAACCCTTGATTTCTGCACCAAAAGCTGATTTTCTTCTGCTTCCACATCTCGATTAGAGCTAAACTGCATGATTGAAACTGAGTTAGGCAGATAAATGAAAAAATCTGAAAACTGACTCTCCCAAAACCCTGGCCAACTGGTCATTGGTTTGCTTGACCTCTCTTTCTGCAGTTCTGATATTGCTTTTTAGCTTTTCTGTGAGCCTATTTCTGTCTAAGATTTCCCTGTCAACATCTCGCTTTTTGATATTTTCTTTACAGAATTCTTGATTGCTCTTTTCGAAGTCTTCTTTTGCCTTTTCAACTTCTCAGCCAAGGAATCTTTTGCAGATATTGCCACAACTTGGTCAGCCTTAAGTTTAACAATGACTTTAACATTATACTCTAAACTCAAATTAAACATATTATACCCGATATTTTTCCACGTTGCGCTCTAATTTTGTCTTCAGATTTCTGCAGTGGGTAACCATTTCGTCGTGTTTCCCCATTTGCTAAACAAGAACATTACAAAGCAAACCTAAAGTCACCGATTTCGCCAACAACTAAGTTATTTTCAAAAGCTCGATGCAAAGTTAATTCCAGCCCGTATAAAACAGTATAGGTGATGATAAAGTTAGCTGTACTCCAATTCCGTTACAGGAATAAAAAAATCACCATATCCACGTCTTTGATCTTAGACCACAGGAGCTTCCACTGTAGATGACTGTAAGTACGCTTGTTTTCAACGATTTTACGGCCAGCTTTAAATCGTTCTACGAGGGCATCGAAATCCCTAAACAAATTCAGACGTTAAATACCACCACAACAAAAAAATTACTTTTGCATGGACGCCTTCTTTTTATCACAAATTTTAAGCTGATACTCCATCTCAGTCAAATGAGTAGCGATGGTTCTGTAGAGGGTCTCCGTCGCTTCCAGCTCTGTCGACATCGTAAATATCTAGAAAAAGCTTGTAAAGATATTTTAAAATAATTCCAATTCAACCTCATATAGTTTTTCCGGTTTCATTTCTTGAAGAAACTGACGTGCACGATCTTGCGATAGCCAGGAAAGAGGGTTGTCTAGCTCGATGTTGAAGCGCTGGAGCAATCTATCAAGATCAATCTTTTTCCTGCTAACTACCCTCTCGACTGCACCTAAAAAATTCACAGTCATCAATATCTTTCAGATTGGGCAACAGACTGAAATACCTTCTTTATCGCGAGACTTGAGACAGTATGTAGTGGCTGAGGGTGTGATATTGCGTTCCACGATGATCTCAGGGCCATAGTTTGGATGAGCATTCCTGCCACCGTTGGATAGCACAACACGAGTTTTAGCAGTACTAAGATGATAAAAAAATAATGAGTGCAAATTCAGATGAAAACTGAAATCTTACTCTTTTCCTTCCTTGATGTACGACTGAACGGTGTTTCCTCGATCATTCGCACGTCCTCGACCACCAAGCCCAATATTAATTCCAGAGAAAATCGCGCTCTTGCCACCTTAATTATCTTCATGATGGCAAAATCTAGACCATCGAATGATAACTTACTGCCATTTGCACCAATAATGTAGTAACAGTTGTTTTTGTTGGCGTCGAATACCAGCTTCATTGTGGAATGACACATGAAGTTAGTCAATTCAACGCTGATGAGTTTTCCAGGTACTAAATAAGAGATATTAAAAACATCTTGCAACCAAGATTACGTACTTTGAGGAACTTGAGAGAACTGGGACGATGCCTCCTCCCGCAGTCGTCTGTATTCATCCTCCCCACTTGTATGCGTTCTCTTCCCTGACCTCCGGCTGGGTGCGTTTGATTTCATCATCTGCAAATAAAATTGTGGTTGAGATTGCTATGGATAATTTCTGCGGTTCATAATCTGTGTGCCATTCTTCACTAACAAGCCCTGCCATGATCACTTTTAAGATGATCACCTTAAAAACAATAAGAGGGGGACTAAGACATCTTTTGACTAAAAATAACAACAGGGGTACCAAGGCATATTTTATTTTTATTTTATACAATTCTGTATCGAGTCACTACTTTTAGAGATGAGTTAGAAGATTTCTTTCACCCATATCTTACTTCGTATCTGTTAAAAAAGTGAGTCCATACAAAATGTAGCCCTTTAACTGTGCTATCGATTGATGGCTCATAATTAAGTTTGTCTAGCATCCTGACAAAGTTCTTAGCCTGTAAACTCACATATCCATTTTTCGGCAAAATTTTACTAATATATTTTTACAGAAATTCACTTCATTTTTGGGGTTTGGACCACGACCATAAAAATATACAAAACACGGGTGATTCAAAAATCACCTAAAAACAATAATACCCGTATCATGGTTTTTCGGCAAGCTAGGAGTACTCTGTCTTCCCAGTTTTTCAAGCGATCTGTAAAAAGCGGTAGCGCTTTGTTATATAACTTTGGACTGCTCTACTAGATCTTCAAATATCATACTAGAATCCTGAAGGCTCCCTGGTCAGTTCGGAGGGTACTTATTCGGTTTAAGCGCGCACCCTAAATTTCGTCAATTTTTTGTTCGAACTATCGTGCAAAATATTTTATCGTGCAAAAATTGATGCGCAAATTATCGTGCAATAATTGACGAAATTCAGGGTACGCCCCTAAACCGAATATGTACTGTTCTGAACTAATAACTTAAACGAAAAAAAAACAATTTCACTATAGTAGTGACAATAACTGCTCTTATCTTATCAGGCTTCCTCTAGTCGTCTTCAAGTCGTGAACTTTCTGGTTCATGCAAATAATGCTGTTGAATAAATCAAATACTATTTTTCACCATTAGATCAATTGTTTAAGGGGGGGGGGGTTAAACTTCATATACGCATCGCCATAGGTCACAGGTTCGACTACCACTGGCTGCAGACCTTATTTTTTTTCTCCTTTATTTACAAGTTTAGTGTCAAAATGTAGCCAAGGTTCTGGGCTTTCATTTAAGCTATCATACAGATGAAAAGTGGGTATAAAGTTAGGGCTAAAATATAAAAAATCGAATTCCATGAAATTCTCAATAGGACTATACCAGTACTTTTAGGTAGTATCCTGGAACTCACGTTTTCCCCCAATTTTAATTCACATACTCATTTGCAACCTCACACTCAAAATGTAGCCCTGCTTCTTGCCGTCATTTTCAGCATACGGTTGTATAAAATCGCAAAAAATCTCAGTTCTTAAATAATACCAAAATCCTCGTCCTCAATAGTACTCATTTTTTCCCGGGTCAAATCTTCGCTAGCTACCTTGTTTTTCTGAAGTGATTTTGGTGTGAAAAAATTTCTATCTTGTTCCCCATGAAATCCTGACTCTAGAAAGTCACTAAACGCGTGGCACAGCCTTTCAAAATTTGAATTTCCTTGTAGTTCAACTCAAACAAAACGCCAAGAATTAAGTTGCCGTTTTTACGCGCCTTTTTAAATTTTTTGTCTTTTCTTCACCGAAATGTACTGTTTTTTTGCAAAAAGCACAGGGTCTTTTACTCCAAAAGATCTTTTTTTTTAGAAATTTCATCGTACGCCTTTTAAGCCTAGTGTCCAATGACTGAGAGGAAATTCAATGTTTTTTAACGCGGGAAGGGCTGTGAACTTTGTTTTGTTCATACATCACTCTAATGACTGAATGGCCGAGTGAAAGGCAGAGTGAGAGGAAACGCACTTTTATCCGAGTTTTTTCAGAGATTTGTGGCTGGAAAATTTTTTATTGGGTAGCCCTAAATCTTAGCTACAAAATGTGACCAAACGAAAAAAGTTGTATGAAGAAAACAAAGTTTACAGCCCTTCTCGCGTTAAAAACATGGAATTTCCTCTCAGTCATTGGACACTAGGCTTTAAAATCTTGCTTGTCCGTAATATGAGTTCCTATAAGACTGAATCAGGAACTTTTTTAATGTTTTGGTGAACAAATAGACTTTTGAAAAAATATTGGTATTGGGAAATATATTGAGGTCCACAACTTTGAAACATTGGTATTGGGTCTAGAGAGGACCAAAAAATATTAGTATTGGTATTAGGCAAATGCAAAGGGACACGGACATTTCGTCCCAAAACCGTTTCGTCCCAAAGCCGTTTCGTCCCAATCCGTTTCGTCCCAAGCCGTTTCGTCCCAAGCCGTTTCGTCCCAAGCCGTTTCGTCCCAAGGCCGTTTCGTCCCAATTTATTTTATCCCTAAACGCACAATAATTTACGCGCTTCTAAAAAGGCACGTTTCCCCGAAAAATAGCCAGCTATTTTGCTGAAGCCGCCAATCACAGACTTCAAGTGGAGCTGGACGTCTGCCATCCGGGGCTGGGGAAATTTATCAATGCTCTTCGAGTGGTTCAGCAAGGTCGTGATCAGAAGTACATCCAATGGCAAGCGGGGAAACGTCCAAAGGGAAAGCGAATGAAATAAGTAGAAGCCGATCGTCGGATTCTCTATATTGTGCAAGACTACGAGAGACGGAGCACAGAAGAATTCTTAAAGGGGATTGCTAACAATTTTGAAATGGAAGATTGATTTTTGTTGTTTGTTCAAGTGTTATGTCGTTCAATAAAAAAGGTTTTGAATGTGGTAATGATCAGATGAGTGGTTTGAATAGATAAATGTTTTTATTGCAAATTTAAAACAAATTAAGGCACGTTCAGAATAGCGCTCAGACCCGCTCCCACACCCGCACCCACACTCTATATGTGAACACTCAAATCCCACTCCCACACCCCCACTCGTCACTCTTGACTAATTCAAATTTAATAGTGAACACAAGTGTGGGTATGGGTGCGGGTATGGGTGCGCGATTTTAAGATTATGTGACCGTAGCTTTAAGGTTCTATGCAAATTTGAAACAAATAAAGGTTCAACATCCCTTACGGGGACGGTTAAAAGTAACGGATTTCCGTGTGCGTAAATTATTGTGCGGTCAGAGATGATATAAATTGGGACGAAACGGCCTTGGGACGAAACGGCTTGGGACGAAACGGATTGGGACGAAACGGTTTTGGGACGAAACGTCGCGTACCCAAATGCAAACGCCCATCTCTAGTTACGAACGTAATCAGCTTCATTTAAAACTTCAACACCTCAAACATTACAAATCAAAGATTTTCGCCATTTCACAATTTGTTAAAAAATTGCAAAAACACTAAAATTATAGGTATTTTAATCGAAAAAAGAGAAGGGATCTAAATCTCATTCACTATGACATAATTCTGACAATCCACTTGACTACCTTACCTGACAATACAGAGAAAGTAAGAATACGAACACAAAGACTACAAAATAAGTGGGTTTATTCAGAACAACTTATGAGAGAGACAAAAACAAAGTTGTTCTTAGAAGAAACTTTGGACTAGTTGTAACTAGTATGACTTTGTAACGATTGTGTTGCAATTTCTTCCAAAGCCTCAAGCATGAAATTGACCACGAAGACGACGAGCCAGCTGAAGGTCCTTGCACATGACGGTGACCCGCTTGGCATGGACAGCGCACAAATTGCTGTTTTCGAAGAAGCCTGTCAATTACATTTCCATGGCTTCCTGAAGAGCAACAACAGCAAACGCCTTAAAAACAAATTGGTTATTGGAGGACATATACGATAATCGGAAAAGGAACGCACCGATAGCGAAGAACTGTCTTGAACTTTTGCGCAATTCCACGGACAAGGCGCTGAAACGGAAGCTTACAGAGCAGCAAACCAGTCGACTACTGATAGCGGAGCATCTCACGAAGAGCAACAGTGCCAGGACGATAGCGACGCGTCTTCTTGATTCCACCATCAACTCCGGCACGAGCATGTCTTGACACCTACAGACTTTTTCGGAGCTTTTCCGGCCACAGTCTTATGCGCAGTTTGCTAAAGTAAAAAATAAGTGTGATCACTGAAGAGGTACCAAACGCAAACCTGCTACACCTGCTGAAACCTGCTCCTCATTGATTCTTGATTTCTGTCCTGCTCTCTGCTTCTTTGATAGCTTGGATTGCGAGTCCTCATCATACCTGAAAATTACACAAAATTTCATTCCGTCAAAAAATCTAAAAAAGTCGTCGTTTTTAGGACGTCTTATACCGTATTTCCTGTAATAAGGCGGCACCCTCTAATAAGGCGGCACCCCCAACTTCGAGGGTCTATATCTCGAAGCAGAGTAAATATTTTGGTTATCTGTTTGATGCGTTTTCTTAACTCCCACGAGCTCTACCGATTCTAATTTTTAGATTTTGGTTGAGCACCCAAAAATCTCGAGATTAAATTCGAATTTTTCGGATTTTCAGGGGTTTGAAAAATAAGGCGGCATGCCGCCTTATTACAGGAAATACGGTATACCAAAAGATAGCTCAGACATTCGGCTACAAGAATAATCAGACCGATTTTTGTAAAGTCAGAATTTTCACAACTAGAGACCGTTTAAAGCAAACAACTGGCATTTTTCCGAGTAAAAATAAGGGTTTTCGCGTTTTCCATCTAACTTTTGTATAAGACCATCCAAGTTTGTATTTTTCGCATACTTTTTTGGTACCAAAATGTAGCAAATTTACTTCTTTATCGAGTCTCTGGTTTTCTTTGAGAAAAACTCGACAACAAAATAGTGCTAGGATCTCAATCGAGTCTACTAGATGAAGAAAATTCCCTGGAAATTATCACAGAAATCAATCGAAATTTTGAAATTTTATGTGTTTCATGGACAAGTGATGGCTTATTCGAAAGCCCCTACTGCAGTGTTCTCAATAGTCAAAGGCAGAATGGAAAGTCAGAATGAAATTCAAAAATTCTGACAGTCAGAAAGCTTACTCCTACTTACTCCGACGAAACATTGGCATGAGATCCGACGACGACATGTGAGCTGGAGTCATGGCACCGATCAATAAATGCAGCGACGAGGGAGCGTGGCCATTCGATGTGGAAGTGCCTTAAGCTGTTCAAGACGGAAATCGGTATGTTTCTATTGACTTTGACTGCCTGATGTCCAGATTGTGATTATATTTTAGGCACAATTTCGAGAAACCAATACGTTCAGATCTCGTATCTCTCAACACCGGAAAGAAGTGAAATCAGGATGAGGCGAGAGAAGCTGGAGCGGCTGCAACAAGCAATCCGGACAGTCAATGAGACGGATCTTCTAGGAGGCCTACGAACCATCACAAGAGCGTTGCGGCACTTTGAGGGAAAAACGGCAGAAAGGCAGAGACAAGCGGCTACGGCTCAAATCAGCGCTGATGGGACTCCGAGGCTTGTTCGTCGAAGAAGGGGAAAAATGAAGGCCAATAAAATGTGTTAAAATTTGTTGTCGTGATGTTGAGATGTTCATTTTTTTGTTTGGTCGTGAATGTAGAATAAAGAAATGCTAAGGGAGTGCCGTTGGAATAATATGGTTCTGGAGATTAGGTTAGCTGGATATCATAACATTTAAAGTGCACTTGTTGTTGTGTATGATCTGATCTTTGAATTTTAGCAACGGGAAAAGCAGTGACGTAGATAGAAAGAAGTAAGTGTTGTTAAAATTCACCGTTACCGAAAAGTTTTTTCTTATTAAACCCCTTACGAAAAATTATATTATCAAATTTCGCTGTTACCAAAATGTTTTGTTACCAAATTTCGTACAGCCGAGCTATTAGCTGGCTTCATCTGATATGGAAAAGTGAGAACAACCGGTTTTCAAAAACGTGAAGTAGTTTCATAAAAATACATTTTTACTCAAATTTTTTCCAAACACGCTGAGACAGTTGATAGTTTATCAGAAACTAGAGATTCAGGGCTACATGTTGATTTAAAAAATTAAAATTTGGGTACTCACCTAAAATTTAGAGAAAAACCTCAGATTTTTCATTGATTGCTTAAAAAAATTTCTTCTGAGAAAGCTTTTAAAAAAAGCGCTCTGTTACGTTGTTGCGCAGAATCTTAGCTATCTTTCAGAAAAAAGTTCACGCTGAGATCATGCTCCATTGGGGCTGGCTATCTATCACGATATATCGATCACGATACACGATATAAGTCAACAAAACTATGTTCAACATCTTTGCTTTTTTAACCGAAGAGCATTTCCTCTCGTTTTACACGGCCGGGCCAGAGACCCAGCATCCAAAAATTTAGCCTAGCACTCAAAAAGTGCCAGGCCTAGGTGTAGTAAAAAAAGGGCGAGTTTTTTGCCCTTTTTGATTTACAAAAAGGAAAAATGTTCATTCGTGACTAGATTCGCTTCGTCTAGGTCCTAGAACAAAAAATTTAAATTTCAAATGCAAATAAAAATACAATTCGAAAAAGCATTTCCGTATTTTTGGCTATCCCTTGCCAATTCAAAAACGCTCTAACGCTCCAGACCACTCTAAACACTGATTTACGGTAGTTAGATGCTCTTTTGGAGAAGATTGTGATGGTTTAGGATGGTTTAGGGTGGTTTTAGGTGGTTGAGAACGGTTCAGGATGGAATTCTGAGTGATTAATCCCATCTGACCCGAATTTTGATCCGCTCAATCGATTTTTTGCAAAAAGTTAACCCCCCCATTAGTAAACCCCAAAAAAGCCAATTTTCAGTGGCTTCTGGCCACTTGGGGTGGGATTCTGAGCAATCCAAGTCATTATATGTCTATAAAATTTAAATTCCCGCGAAATTTTGACTTAAAATTTTTTTCAGCGCATACATAATATTTTTCGTGGCATAAATAATCTTTTCCGTGACGTAAATAATCTTTTTCGTGGTGCATTTCATCTTTTTCGTGGCATGTTGTTTATCGTGGCAGAAATAATCTTTTTCGTGGCAAATTTCAGCTTTTTCGTGAGCCAAATCAGTATAAGCCGATGACAATGAGAATTTGGCAAATTCAAATGCGCGCGGGACAATTCTCTTTCGTCTCACTCTCTACTCTTTTGAGTCGTTCAAAATAACTCAAAAGAGTAGAGTGCGAGATGTCGTTCAAATAACTCAAAAGAGTAGAGTGCGAGACGAAAGAGAATTGTCCCGCGCGCATTTGAATTTGCCAAATTCTCATTGTCATCAACAAGTACGGTCCTTTCAGGGATGGCCATTTGTATCCTAAGTAGTCAAATAGGCCACAAAATAGGCACACAAATGTACCTATTTATGCCTAAATGTTCCTATATGTGCCTATCAAATAAAATGCTGGAATGTGCCTATTTTAGGCACATACCTATTTAATTTTGTACTTTTTTTAGGAAAATTCGTTCATATAGGTCCTGTTTCTTTTAGGTATGTGCCTATTTTAGGCACATTCCTATTTTATTTGGCCCCTTTTTAGGAACATTCCTTTATGTAGGTGTTGCTCCTGTTAGGAAAACTGTCTTATTCGTCTTGAAAATTGTGCTTGTTATGCCTTTTATATGTTAGCGCCATTTTTTTGAGTAATATCAGCAGATAAGGAAGTTACAAAAAAATCGTTCTTGATGAGTGAGCGTAAAGTGATTAATGATGATGTTTTGTTAGCTGATAGCTTATTTCGTAAATCTGTCGCGATAGTACCCAACGTCGAAAAGGTGCGCTCACTTGGAACACTCGATGCTGGCGTAGACATGATTTCCCTGGCCAGCTGAGATAATGTTGGAAAGTTCTAGATGATAAGTATACACGATGTAACTGTTTTAATGAAAGTAAACTTTTTGGTTATCTTTTCAGAATTCAAGAACTTCTTGATTAACACTGTAAAGAGACGAATAAAGAGTAAACTCCTGTATGAGGGAGTCTTCCTGCATAACTTGAAAGTCACATTCTCTCTGTCCATTTACGTTTGAGCATTGCTCAGCATACTTTTGTGCTAGTTTTCTTACATGATCAGAAGCCTATATTTTTTGTTTAATAAAGCAATGTATACATCGTAAATTACTTTTGTGAAACTCCAGTCAGGCACTTCCTTCTCAATATGGATTAGCTGAGGCTTCACAAATGGGTCTAAATAAGAAGCAGCAAGTGGTATAGTAGCTACCATACTAGAAATTTTTATATTTAAAGCCTCTAGAGCTGCCATTAAGCATCCCTTTAACGTAGAGTGGCCTGCGGCGGCAGAGTTGCCAACTTGGAAAAGTGAGCTTGTTTTTTTCAAACTTTTAGTAATAGTAGTTGATTTAAGGAGCGATACGTTGCAAACATCACAGGAAGATGCGATGAAGCTCATATGCTTGTCGAACATGGATACACTTATCCTGGGTTTGTTCATATTGAAGGAGGACCTTGGTTTCGAACAAACGAATAGAATAAGTAAAAAAGTAACTTATATTTTTTCTCATTTTTAATAACTAAATTTGCAATGTTCGGGTTGTAATTGACTTACATTTCACCTCACACAATGAACTTTACAATCGAAGTACTTTTATTGCTACTTAACTTTAAAATTAGTTCTTACTTGATTTATTTGAAAATTGATTTTTTTTTCTTATTTGTCTGCCGATATCACTAAATAAAACTGGTATTTCGAAAAAAGGCATTATGAGAGAATAAGCCATATTCTTTTAAGGAACAACACCTACATGAAAGAATGTTCCTAAAAAGGAACAAAATAAAATAGGTATGTGCCTAAAATAGGCACATTTCATAATTTAGGCACATTTCACTACCGTATTTTCTGTAGTAAGTCCCCCGGGGAGTTATTTTCAACCCTTAAAAAATCGGAAAAAAATATTTCGATTTTGAGATTCTCGGATGCCCGACCGAAATCTAAAAAGTGGAATCAACTAAGATCGTGGTGATTAAGAAAACGCAAAAAATTTTCCTTAGGCTGAGATATGGGGTCGAAATAAGGGGAGTTATTAGAGAGGGGGAGTTATTAGAGATGGGGGACTTAATAGAGAAAATACGGTATATTATATATGGGAACATTTAGGCACATTTGTGTGCCTATTTTGACCAGTTAGGATACAAATGGCCATCCCTGGGTCCTTTAAAGGGCTATTGCCACCTGTTTCGAATTGTGTCCCGCCAATTCAAATTTTTTGGCCTAATCATTCAACTTTTATACAGATTTTTCAGCTTGGTTTCTAACAAAACAAGGCCTAGAATTTAATTTTAGGTATAGTTTTGTTAGAAACCAAGTTGAAAAATCTGTAAAAAAGTTCAATGATACAGAAAAAAATTTGAATTGGCGGGGGACAGCCATTGTCGGAGACGGCAATGGCCCTTTAAGTTCAATTATCAAATTCCGCTCGAGACAAAAAAGCATTTGAAAAAACAACAATATTTAAAATTTAAGGGAAAGTGTAGACATGACCGCAGTTATTAAAGGGCCTGACCTCTTCCTACTCGGTGGTCCCCGCCAATTCAAAAATTTTCCCTTGATCATTGGACTTCTGTACGGATTTTTCCGCCACGTTTCTAACAAAACTAGGCCTGAAATAAAATTTTAGGCTTAGTTTTGTTAGAAACCTAGCGGAAAAATCCGTACAGAAGTCCAATGATCAAGGGAAATTTTTGAATTGGCGGGGACCACCGAGTAGGAAGAGGTCGGGTCCTTTAAGGCCCCTAAGTACCGACCCAACACAACATTCCTGCAGGCAAAATAATCAAGCTCGAAAAACAACACAGATAAGGCTCTAAAATGACAGAGAACTCTTTTATTCAACGTTCAAGAAACAAACATCACGGACAATTACAACAATTCACCCAGACAGAATCTTGTCACTTTGGATAGACCCTCGATTCTTAGAGCTTTGTCATTGTTAACAGAAGCTGGCGCATAATTGACTCTGGCGATGAAGCAGACCTAAACTAGAACAAATGAATAAACCTGTGACACACCATACAAAAATAGTTTACATTTTTGAAGCAGACTCAGGCTCTTGTTCTCCACATATTTGCTGTAAAATTTTCCCGTCCACTAAAGCAGTCCACCCGCATTCTGAAGCCGCCAACCGGACAAACAGTGACTGAAAATGAACTTGACTTCACAAAGAATTTATCAAATTGACACTCGAACTATCGATCAACCACTTTGTTGGGTTGGACTAAGAATTTAACGCTGAACACGATGATGTTTGTGGTTTTAAAAATCTTAGTCAAAATTTTCAAGGAGTTCATACAAAAAGATTATCCCAAGTTTCGTGTTTTTTAAAATTTTTTAAATGTGGTCATAAAGACATGCTTTAACGACAACTCAGTTTTTTGCGATCTCGGACAAACTTCTGCAGAATAAAAAGTTGGATTAGCGACATCCATATTAGAATTTCTGAATCCCTTCAAAAATACCCTAAAAATCGAAATGCAATGGAAGACTAATCAACCTTTTCGATAATTTTTCTCCTTTTTGTTTCAATTTTTAAGCCATTTTTTAAAGAAATTTAGAAATTCTGATATCGATAAAACTAATCCGACTTTGAATTTTGAACAAGTTTGTCTGACATCACAACATCGAGTTTTCGTCAAAATATGACTCTAAAACAGGGGACGTAACTGTACTTTCTAAACAGATACCGTATTTGCTCTAATAATCGGCCACTCTGTATTAATCGGCCACTCTCTAATAAACGGCCACCCCCAGAGACCTATATCTCAGTCCAGAGTCAATATTTTTCAAATCTGTTTTATGCATTTTCTTAGTTACCATGAGCCTTCCTGGTTCCACTTTTCAGATTTTGGTTGAGCACCCAAAAATCTCAAAATCGAAATATTTTTTTTTGATTTTTTAGGGGTTGAAAAATAAACGGCCATGGCCGATTATTACAGCAAATACGGTATGTACTTTTTAGGGACCCAAAATCTTTTTAATTTTTGAAGTTTTCAGTCAAAATCTTTTTTTTGGTGCTCAAAGATCAATAAGCACTGGATACGATGGCACTTTTTGACGAAAAATGACCTAATTATACTTTTTTTGGTCAAGTGTACTTTTTTAAAAATTTTGAGTAAACCACATTTAAAAACACAAACCATAACTATGAGTAGAAATATCATTAGAACAAGGGTACATCTCTTGCCCGTATCTGGTTATTGTTTTTGTATAAATAAATTTATTTTCGAAAAAATTCCTGCTGAGACGAAGTTGAGCCAAACATTTTTTTTACTTTCGTGACAGGCGGGACCAGATACGGACAAGAGATGTGAGATTCCTTCCTTCAAAGGACCATACTTTTTGATGCAAATGAGAACTCGACAAACTCAAATGCGCGCGGGACAGTTCTCTTTCGTCTCTCACTGTACTCTTTTAAGTCGCTCGAAATAACTACGAAGACTAGAGTGCGAGACGAAAGAGAAGTGTCCCGCGCGCATTTGAATTTGCCAAATTTTTATTTGCATCAACAAGTATGGTGCTTTGAGCTAATTTTTGAGAGAAAAGGATCCCACTATCTTTGTAATCAAAGATTGGAAAAATATTCGGTATTTAAAACGCTATGACCATTTTCTTGTACTTTTGTGACAAGAATCTAAAAACCTCCAAATTTTCAAAAATGCTGTAGCAAAAATTTTTTAACCGAAATTTTTTCCAATCGACAACACCAACAGCGTGAAATCCTGAGTCCAACCCACACAAGGTGGTCGCTTTGTATTTCGAGTATTAAGATGAACTTACAAATAAGGCCTTGATCAAAAGCAGCTGCTTGTGTTTTCGCTCTTCATTTTGCTTCGTCTTGGCATCGCCACGAAATTCATAAACCACACGGCTTAAAGAGTCCAGTACACAGCGCATAGATCCACTGAAGACAAACTGATGAGCAACCTGCTGGGATTGCACGATATCCTCACGAATAATGTCGCTCAAGCATGAAGTAGCCACAATCTGAAATGTATTGCTTTAGATGTCGCAGAACATAGACGAGCAATGCAAACCTTCAATGACAGTGGTGCAAAGGTGATATCTGAAGCAATAGTGGAGATAACCTCTGAGGTAATTGATTCGAAAATTTTGCTCCATAGGTTTTTCCTTTCCCTTTCCTCCTCCATCATTTCAGCGAGACTATCTCTTGTTGGTTGATGGCCGCCTAGGAAAGAAGTAACCTCGACTTTTTCAAGTTCTTTATCAACAGCCGCCGCTTTATTGCAAGTGTCAAAGATGATCAGGATACTTCCATACATGTCCATCTTGAAACGAACGCATTTGCTGTATCCTGAAATTCCACAATCAGATGCTGGCTTTAGGGTTTTGGAGGCTGGCAAGAAACAAATTAGGAAAAAATGTATAGGGAGTGTTAAAATAATGATTGATAACTGTCATAACTTGGTCATAACTTTCATTATGACGAAATTCTTCAAATTCTGATTATTCGCCGACAGTATTTATTGATATATGAAGTGAAATATACGTTTTTAGCTTGGTCTATCTGTGGTTTAGGCCTTAACCATCCCGAGGCCATCCACAGCCCAATACCCAAACCACAGGGGACCAGGATAAAATCATGTTTTCCACATAAAACACCAACAAGAATCGTTAGAACGAGCTAAGCTGATGTGCGTTCATAGAATTTGGGAATTGGTGTTAGACAAAAGTTACGGCCTTTCAAACTCTTGAAACACTGTATTATAATGTTAAATAATATTCATGGAAAAAGACTTTAGGCTTAGAAACAAGAACAAAAAAACAAGAGCAGACAGGAATCCTGTGATGCCATAACCGCCAGTTATGAGCCCTGTTTAGATACCATAAATGCTAACCCGGTAAAACCAAGCACGTCAATAATAAGTGCACAATTGGAAAAAGTGTATGCAATATTTGGCTTTTGGAGAGACGCTTAAACTTCAGAATGCAGCAGATAGCTTTAACAAGGCGGAAGATACAGCTAGAAAGCATGCCCGACAATTCCACACTTGTTTCGACATGGAAGCAGTAGTCCTTGATTAAAAATAGTGCGTCAACCAGGAAACCTTGATGTTGATCTGAAAACGATTTTTTTCGTGGAAGTCTAGAGGTAGGAAAATTAACCTGGATGAATAAACGGAAGGGGGCGCTCAAAGACAACACGTTGACGACGGATAGCCAACCGGAAAGAAGATGAATACAAGCACCTTCGAGCAAATTACGGGCATTGTGCTGAGCGCAAAATTCCAGTATTTCACTACCTTCCTTAAAAGAAAAATGGCGCTACTGTAATATACCCCGCCCCTCCAAAAACCATCCTGTAGTATATCTCCCCCCCCCAATAACTTTTAGGCTTAGGAATTAGGCTTAGCCCTTAGGCTTAGGCCTTGGGGCGCAGGCATTAGGCTCAGGGACAACACGTTATAATTTCACCACTTTTCAAAGAAAAGTATGGGTTTTTGGGTACCTGAAAAATCATTGGGCGGGGGGTATATTACGGTAGCTTTTTTGGGGGGGGGGGGAAGTATATCACAGTAGCGTCGGAAAAATTATAACGTATTCACTCTGTTAATTCGCCCCTAATAACTCCCCTAACGCTAGTTTTTCCGACTAGAATTTTAGAATTAGGGCTATTTCTGGTTGAGAGTTTCAAGAACTTTTAGGTGTTGAAAAAATAACTCCCCATGGGGGGTCAATAGGGGGAAAACGGCATTCTGTTTAAGAATGAAAGAAAACTAACTGCCTTGATGATGCCGATTTCCGAGTTGAGTATCGAGTTGACTTCTGTGTTCAGCAAAAGGTGCAGGTACTCAATGTCAAATTGATCCACATTGCAGGAATTCTTTCGAACACAGAAACGCAATAGCTAAATAGGAAAGAAAATTAAAGAGGGCAATCCGCAGAATCAACTGCCTCGTCGATTTTCTCCTTGTCAAACTTGGTGCAAACTGGAACTGCTAGCTCCTCGATATCCATCCTACTCTGATCTAGCAATGACCAGAGAAGCGCTAAAGCTCCTCTGTAAACCGTTTAAATCTAAAATATAAGTCACCTTTGCAATCCAATCCTTTCTCGGATCCGGCAAAACTTTCGTTATGTCCATTTGAGTACTCTGTAGGGGTAGAGAGCAGGACGACCAGATAATTCTTTGGCTGCTCCATGTGACCCATGCGAATGAGAGCTGACAGTTCCAGAGCTATTAGCTCCAAAATGATTCCCTGTATGGACTTTTGCAGTATCATTGTAGAACAAGACACATCACAGCTCACGCGTATCCTCTGATCAATGGGCACCACTTGACGAAACACTGTACTTGTAGCAAGCTGGTACACCAAGTCTCCATGAGAACGCAAATGACGGATGATAATCGGCGATATTGCGGAACCAAAAGACGCCAACTTCAACTGTTAATCGAAAAATTAGCTGATTTTGAAAATGACAATTACCAACCAAGACTCTCAGAGCTGGCTCATACAAACCGGAAAAGGGGACTTCGAATGGGTGGTCTGAGGAACACAACGTGTTTGCGATTTCAAGAATGTTACGCAACCCATCCGTGCTCTTGTCTGAAATTGGAATCAATTGGGCACAGTCAAGAGAAGAAATACCCACTATTGAAACTGATATCGGAATTTTGTATGTCCCTTAAATTGAAGCCCAACAGCAAATAAGCAAGATTTGGCGCCTTAGCATCCGATTCCAACGCATCTATGCACACCTCTAGCAGATAGCGAGCGATCTCTCCACGAATTCTAGCAGGATCGCATGCTTCAATATTTTCTGGAACTATGTCCGTCTGCAACACCTCCAACTGTTGAGCAAAGACAGCAGTCACCCGAGAGAAGCTGTCCATCAAATATTCTCTCATGGAAAAGGAGGATTGAACAACATGTAACTGAAGGGATGGTCGTTGGCAACTGACTTCTCTCAAAATTTTCATCACATAGAACACGTGCTTGGTAAAGCTCTCGATCTAAAGATGACAGAAGGTGGATTGCGTAAATGCTCATCACTCCTTACCTCTACAAAATACAGCAATAACAACGACAGACAGTTCATATTCGACTTCCCAGTATGCCCGTGAACCTAAAGAAAAATGGTTTTATTAAAATTCTTAACTAACGGAATTCTTAAATACAAACATTATTGATTCCAGCGAAGAGACAATGAGGTTGATTCAACAGCCCTGATTGCATCCAACATTGCTGACCTATGAGATATTGCAGTGTATAATAAACGGATGGCAGAAAAACTGGCTTCATCTCGCTTCGGATCTTTTGGCCAATTGTCCCTTTCTTCACTAATACCTTCTGTGATAACGCTGATCAGCTGGAAGTCGGAATATTTAAAAAGTATTAGCAAGTAAAAAAGCTCACATTTTTTGACAACGGCGAATCATTTAGCAGTTGTCCCAGCAATTGCACTTCTGAACTTTTGTTGCGAACAGCCATCGGAGTGACATAGAACATTCTGAGCAGCTCATTGAGGCAATCCAAGCCTAGTTTGACCAACTCCCACTAAAACGTGACAAATAAAACAAAGTATCCCTTTAAAAGTTGAAAAATTATACCATCTGCTGAGGATCTTTGTATGACCTGGACGAGAACTGGCAAATAATTGACTTGACAATGAACTGAAGATGAGGTCCCATTTGATTAGCACCCGGCCTGGTCTTGTGACGGAATAGCTCTTGCATGAGACACAGATATCCTTGAGAACAATCATAGACCTTCAACACACATTCTTGCTCCTCTAAGTCTTGCTGAAATAAATAGCGAAAGTCAAAAAGAAATTGAGCACATAGCGTTGTCACCTGAACACCCGATAGTTTTCCATTAGCCATTTGAGAACAGATTCCTTCGCGTAAAACGCAATTCCAGATGTGAACAGATGCCCCCTCATCGATTGCCAATGAAGCCAGAAATTTGTAAAGATTGCCCTTGAGAACTAGTGGAACTGAACAGGTGAGCAAGCCAGTGACATTTTCTATGCAATTCCAGCCTCTGTCCTCATAGATGTGTCTTCTTGCTTCGGGGTTCTAAAAAATAGATGTATCTCAGAGAGAGAAGGATGTCAGGATTTATTTTACTTTTTCTGCAAGAGTTGTGGCTAGCTGAACCCAAGTAATGAGGCCAACCAACTCTTCTTCCGAAATCTTTGGAGTCACATTCATGGGCGCGATTCCTTGTGGCATTGGAAAGCTCATCCCAGAATGAGCACGAAAGTAGTCGAAATATTTACGCAGAGCAATAAATAGGCTGTTCAGATTGTCATCCATGTTTTATTGGTTGTCGATCACTTCGTTGCTAAAAACACCATGGTTTAACACTGGATCAATCGGGAAATTTTAGTAACAAGGAAGAATTTGAGGTGTTTTTATTTGCAAGGAAGAAAAAAATTGATTGCTCGAGGTTGTTTGCTAATACTAGAAGTTGAGAAGTGATTCCGCGTTCACTTATGCCTTTAGAACCACTTGAGATGGTGATTTCCATTTTCCATTGGCCATAAGAGTAATCTTGAAGAATTGGAATTAAAATTCGAAAACCATTTGTGCGTTCAAACAATTTAGCGCCCATTCAAACAGCCAAATCGGGGTTATTTACCGGCTGACAAGGGCGTAAAAACTCCCACATACCCCCCTCCGGCATTAGGTGAATTCCCCTACAGTAATTTCCCCACGGTAAATTCCCCCACAGTAAATTCCCCTACACGGTTAATTCCCCTACACGGTAAATTCCCCCACAGGTAAATTCCCCTACATTTTGTTTTGAAATGAGTTCACTTATTTAACAGCTAGGATTCTTAATACCTGCTATAGTATATACAGGGTGGCGCAATTTTTTCGGGTACATTTGTTTTGTTCATAACTTTTTAAATTCGCGGTCATTTTTTTTCGATGACCACTCATTCAAAAGCCCTTTCTTTGCCATTTTGTTTGAAAAAAAGAACGCGCTGATATAATCAAAAATCACCGAGATATGGCTGTTTTTGTAAAGGCGTTGGGTTTTGACTGTTTATCCATGTGTTTCATACACATTTTTTAATAACAATTCAGATAGACATTTTTATTGATAACAAATCATAACATGCGAAACAAAACCCCAACCAGGACTCAATGAACGTTTGCAAATGTTTGCTCCACACTTCTGCCACCAACAGCAATGCACCGGTTGAGACGCTGTTCATAGGCTTGAATTGATCGGTCAATCATCTGCTGAGGCAAATCTCGAAAGGCGTTTTGAATTCTTCTTGTCAGTTCATCCAAGTCGCTGATAAGAGATCGGTACACTTGGCTCTTGATCCAGCCCCACAGAAAGAAGTCACAGAAAGTCAAGTCCGGAGAATATGGCGGCCAAGAAAGATTCGGAGAACCACGACCCATCCACCTGTTCGGAAAAACTGCTGTCAGATAGTTGCGCACAGCTAGAGACTAGACTAGCTAGGGCATGACGACCCATTTCCCTTCGCACTCGTCGCCTGAACACTGCATAGCTGCTTTGGCTCTCGATCCACCACACGAAGATTCGCGCTTTCTCTTGATTGGAGTAAGGCATCTAAAAATCGAAAAAATGGTGAAACCCAACGCCTTCACAAAAACAGCCATATCTCGGTGATTTTTAATCATATCGGCGCGTTCTTTTTTTAAACAAAATGGCAAAGAAAGGGCTTTTGAATGAGTGGTCAGCGAAAAAAAATGACCGCGAATTTAAAAAGTTATGAACAAAACAAATGTACCAGAAAAAATTGCGCCACCCTGTATACAATATAATAAGTTTCAGGCAGAGCAATGACCGTAAAAGGGGAGGCGAAAATTACTACAGCCCATAATCACTTGCAAGACCTTACTCGTGCTCATCTGAAGAAAATGCAAGGGGAAGTGCAGGCAGAAGCAATCTCTAAGAAGCCTCCTCGTTCAATCATTGTTGCTAAAATCAGATCTCTTCCAGAAACAGCTAAGCCATTTGTTCGCAAGTCTTTGCTTGGACGAAATATTCGAAACCTACGTCATGAAGCCGATCTGGAGCCCTCTAATCCAAAGACTTCGCATGATTTAAAAGTAAAAGTTCTAGTTGAGCTATGATGGCGTGAAATAGTTTGCTTTTACAGATTCCATATGAGTACAAGCTTTGTGATGGTGAAGAGTTTTCGAAATTTGATGGATTTAAAGGACCATACTTGTTGATGACAATGAGAATGGCTGTAGGTGAAAATACCCCTCAAAATGTGTAAATCACCCCCCAAATTTATTTTTTGTCCCCCAAATTTGAATTTCGCGTAAAATATGTAAATTACCCCCCAAAATGTGTAAATCAACCCCAAATTTAAATTTTCTTTCCTGAATTTCAAATTTTTTACCCCCTCGAGTCTATTTTCACCCCTTCAAGTGGATTTTTTGTGCATAATACATAGGTTCAAGTGGTGAACATGATTATTGCACTCGCTCGCACTGTTTTCGCAGTAATTTTGTGTGCTCTCGTAGGCGCAGATACTTGAATCTCTCGTCAAAGTATGTAAATCTCCCATCAAATTCAAATTTCGACAGTCATACATTTACTTTTACCTCGTCAAGTTGAACTTTTGTTGCAAGATACCTAATTTCCATATCCAATCTTGTCTTCACGATACTCAGTGCTGGGGTTGTCGACTTGGATAGTCAAAATTAAAAAAATTGCGTCGAGTCAAAGTGAAGGTCAATTTTTTCGAAACTTCTATTACTTTTTATACTTTTCAGCTGATCTCTCATCAAAAAATTTCACTTCTCTCTAACTAACCTTTAACCGGCCACCAAATTTGAAGAAAGAAATTCGATCATTGCAAAAAGAGATTTTACTGTAATTCTTGTGTAATAACTTTCAATCACTTTTAAGTTTTCATATGTTATCATGATAACGACACTATCAAAATCAAGATCATCTTTATTGGCCAAAACGAATAACAGTACTACAACAAATAACAGCGATAGATCATATTCAAATAAATTCTAACGCTCGCCCAACTTTTTTTCTTCGACCTTCTTTTCTTGCGTGGCTCAAGCGGCTGCGGCAACGGCTCAATCATCTGTTCAGACTTCATTAGCAGTAATGTGTGTTTGCATAATTCATTTTTAATTCCAATTGGACAAGTGCAGCAAAGATAGCCAGGAAATACATCGGATTTCTTTAGAACATAAAAAGATTGTCGAAGAGTCTTGTATCTGAAGATGAAGTAAGTGAACACAGATGGCCAAAAACGAAAAATCCCTACCTCTGCCAACTGGTAAACGTCCATTGAGAATCTGAAGCAATTTGTGTGAGCTCATCCCACAGTGGCACTAAATTGACTTGGCTACAGCAGGCACTTGAACGGATTAGCCAAACATGCTCTTTATTGTGATTGATATGGACAAATTGACGCCTTTCTTCTCTTAGCTTTTCCACTGCCTTTCGCAAGTTGCTATTCGGATTTCTAGGAATAGTCGGCGCATATACTGGCTCCTGATGTAAAACAAAATTAAGTTGAATTAGAGATGAACTTCTTACCTTTCGTTCTGGATCAATGCTCCACCCTTCGACTAGCTGCTCCACCACCAGAATAAATCGCGGTAGACCCAAAAGCTCCCTCTGAGTGTAATTGTCTTTGATCATTTTATTCGTACCCTCCAAGCCATTGTTAGTAGCAACTGAAAACATTGTAAACCCTGGAGCGAAACGATAAAACCATCCTCGATATTCGTTTCTCAAAAGCCATCACTTGAATAATTTATTGCAGGCCTGATGCAGTCTTGGAATTTGGCTCCATTTAGCGTTCCAATGATCCCAAAGTGTCCGAGAAGCTAAAACTTTATTATACATTCATAATGATTGCATAAAAGACAAAACTGTCAATAATTCAACCTGCTGCCAACTCTACCAGTGAGGTTGCCATAGCCAGATAAGAAACATCCTCTTTGATCTCATCGCAGGCAGCTTGGTAAATTCTTGATTTTAGAAGCTCTTTGTTAAAATCCATCGTTACATGGGCGTAGCACATTCCTCGCTTTGCGTCCGGGAACACTTCTCGACACGCTGTTAAAGAAACGTACATTCAGTTGACATTTAATTTCATGTTTACCTGCGGTAATTTGAGTCGCTCCATCAGCAATCAACAAACGCGGCTTATAAATCTGTTCTGGATTCCCCGAGAAATTGCTTCCAGAAATCCTTTGTAGCTCCAGGTGTCTTCGTGAGAAGATATTGCAACATAAGTTGGATAGAAAATTTTATCTGCATCTGAGAACCCGGCGACCTGTAAAATTTTATTTTGCGCTATTCGAAAGATGGTACCGACAGTTGACTTCATACCAGTAACGGATAATTCAGTGTCATCAATTTGTAAGTGCCATCTAGCTGAAGGCTTGGCCATATTGATGACGGTATTGTAGTTTTCTTGAAGTAATCACCAAAAGGAATTGCACCGACGGCCTCTGTACTCCATTATCGTCTGTAACAGTAATGTATCGATAAGAAAAGGCTGCAGCATATGGCTTGTTTTCCTCTACTAAACACAAATTGTTCTTGAATTTAAGAAAATATAGCAGAGTAACTACAGAGTTCGCATATACCTGGAATTCCTCGGTTCATACTGAAGTAAAGTTCCAAATCCTCAAACGTCAAGGTTTTTGTAAATCATCGTTTTCGAGCCCATTGAGCTTTTTGACCCTGCACTTGTAGTAATGAAGGAATGGTCAATCCTTCCAGGTCTGGATCATTCTGAACAAGGTCTATTCTATCGTTCGAAATGAAACTCAAGACATTTTCTAACCTGCAGAAATCTTTCTATGTGCCTCGCAGTCCTGCCACAGTAAGCTTCGTCTAACGTTTGAATTTTTCTCTTGACCGGAGAGCTGAGTCCGAGATCCCTAAAACAAACATGATCATGAGTACCTGTCGTTTGGATATAGGCCTAAATAAGAATACATTTCAGTAAACAATAAGTCCATGAAAATTAAACACACTTTTGATAGATCTTTCATGTATCGAATCCTCATCTTCGCCTGGCAATGAAATTTTCCACGGCGATTCTTGTGTGAATAATAGCAGACATATCTGTCAGTAGCTATTCGATCCCCAGGCTGACCAGTATCAAAGCGCCACTCAGTATTACTCTGAAGCCATGTATCGATTTTTTCTTTGTTACAGCATAATACCACATTTGTCCAAATGAGAGCTGGTCCTCGAGGCATCTGAAAGAAAAGCTGGACATCGTGAAGACAAGATTGGATATGGAAATTAGGTATCTTGCAACAAAAGTTCAACTTGACGAGGTAAAAGTAAATGTATGACTGTCGAAATTTGAATTTGATGGGAGATTTACATACTTTGACGAGAGATTCAAGTATCTGCGCCTACGAGAGCACACAAAATTACTGCGAAAACAGTGCGAGCGAGTGCAATAATCATGTTCACCACTTGAACCTATGTATTATGCACAAAAAATCCACTTGAAGGGGTGACAATAGACTCGAGGGGGTAAAAAATTTGAAATTCAGGAAAGAAAATTTAAATTTGGGGGTTGATTTACACATTTTGGGGGTGATTTACACATTTTGAGGGGTGTTTTCAATTTGAGCCAATGAGAATTTGGCACATTCAAATGCGCGCGAGACACTTTTTTTATTCCAAAAATACTTTTGAATTATGTATTGTTGGTATATCTTAATAAAAAACGAAATCTTACATAAAAGGGCTAGTTGGCTCAGTGGTATAGTAGCGTTGTGTGGTGATTGTCGATGTTGGGTTCGATTCCACCGTCTGCTCTCTTATTCTTGATCATTTATGTTACTATACGATAAAAGAATTAAAAATAATTTCGGAATAAAAAAAAACTGTCCCGCGCGCATTTGAATTTTCCAAATTCCCATTGTCATCAAAAAGTATGGTCCTTTCCCGAAAAGGAAAGAGTTCTGATATTTTCGACTCATCGGTGTATGCAGTTGCTAGAAGCTAACAAGAAGTGGAGCTGCGACGGGACTTTTAATGTGTCTCTCTTTGATCAGCTGTGGATAGTGTTCGTTCGGCTTGCTCACTCATACGTCGCAGTCGTCTTTTGTTTGCTCAATCGCCGTCTTCAGTTCTCTTATGAATTTGTGCTGAAGCAGTTGTTGGTTTTGCGCCCCAATCTTTCGCCTACTAGTGTCGCTGTTGACTTTAAAAATCTGAGTTTAATGCTTTCAAGGTTTCCTTTCAGAATATTTGACTTTTATGTTGATAACCGATTTTCTGATTTTCAAACAGTCTTCCCGAAGGTGGAAATCCAAGCCTGATCTTTCATTTTCAACAATTAATCATCCGCAATGTGAGCGAAAAAGGAAGCAAGTCTCTTCATGACTCCAATGAAGATTTTCGTAGAGAAGTGAATCTAGGGCCAGCTTTTGCATTTGTGCCATCACATGACGTTGTAGAAGCATTTATGGAGTTGAGAATTTCTTGATCTAATCGATGGCTTAGCTAATCCTACACATAAAGAGAGAATGTGACAAACGGCACAATGCCAAAAATTTGAATTCGTATTAAATTTTTTTGAAGTGTTTGAATTTGTGTAGACTCTAGAGCAATAACTTTTTCTCAATTAGAAGTGCTTTAAAATGGAGCTGTGCGGTAAGTGTTTGTCTCTCTTGCTGCATTCTTATGATTGTCTCTCATATTCTTTAAATTTTAGACATCCAGATGTTCCTCTTCGATGGTTGTCTCCGCGATTATATTCTCTTCGATGGTATTCTCTTCTTTGGTATTCTCTTCGGTTGCATTCTCTTCAATGGTATTCTTTGCAATGGGTGGCTATTCGATGGTTGTCTTTTCGATGGTAATTTCTCTCTTCAATGTACTCTCCTCAATGTACAGGGTGGTCCAAGAAGTTCCCTGGATGTGAAATGGTCATAACTTTTTTCTAGGGCGTTTTTCGAATTTCTGTAAACGCCAAATGTTTATCTTGACGGGGATTTTTGTTTTCAGAAAAAAATTTTTCAAAAATTTTGACTTTTTTGCCTTGGTCCCCCCTATGGTCCAAAATAATCAATCTTGTCATCTTTTTGGACCATAGGGGGGACCAAGGCAAAAAAGTCAAAATTTTCGAAGAATTTTTTTTTCCGAAAAACAAAAATCCCCGTCAAGATAAACATTTTGGCGTTTACAGAAATTCGAAAAACGCCCTAGAAAAAAAGTTATGACCATTTCAAATCCAGGGAATTTCTTGGACCACCCTGTACTCTCCTCAATGGTTGTCTCTTCGATGTTATTCTTCTCGACGGTGTTCTCTTTGGTGGTATTCTCTTTCATGGTTTTTTCAGTGGTATTTTCTTCGTTTGCACTTTTTGCGCTGGTACTCTCTTCGATGGTTGTGTCTTCGATGGTTGTCTTATCGATGGTATTCTATTCGATGGTATTCTCCTCGGTGGTATTCTCTTAGATGGTATTCTCTTAGATGGTATTCTTTTCGATGGCTATCTTTTCAGAAATATTCTATTCGACTGCATTCTCTTTGGTGGTAGTCTTTTCGATGTCATTGCATGCGATCAGTGTTTGAATTTGTGTAGACTCTAGAGCAATAACTTTTTTTGATTACAAGTGCTTAAAAATGAATCTGTGCGGCAACTGTTCGTCTCTCTTGCTGGATTCTAATGATTGTGTCTCATATTTTTTGATTTTAGACATTCAGATGTTTCTCTTCGGGGGTTGTCTCCTCGATTATAATCTCTTTGACGGTACTTTGCGCTTCGGTACTCTCTTCAATGGTTGTCTCTTTGATGGTATTCTTTTTGATGGTATTATCTTCGATGGTATTCTATTTCGCATCTTCTTTTTTGCTGAGAATACCAAGAATATTTTTTTGGTATTATTTTTCGCATCTACTTTTTTGCTGTGGTATTCTCTTTGATAGCATTCTTTTCGATGGTTTTCTTTTTGATGGTTTTCTCTTCGATGGTATTTTTTAATGGTATACTTTTCGATGGTATTCTCTGCGATTATATTCTCTTCGATGGTATTCTCTGCAATGGCATTCTCTTCGATGGTTATCTTTTCGATGGTTATCTCTTCGATGGTTGTCTCTTCGATGTTATTCTCTGCGATGGTACTCTTGTGGATGGTTGTCTCTTAAATGGTATTCTTTTCAAAGTTATTCTTTTCGATTGCATTCTCTGTGATGGAATTCTCTTTGGTGGTATTCTCTTGAATGGTATTCTCTTCGATGTTTGTCTCTTCAATGGTTGTCTCTTCGATGTTATTCTCTGCGATGGTATCCTCTAGGGTATTCTCTTCGATCTTCGGCGAGGGTATTCTCCTCGATGGTATTCTCTTCGGTGTATTCTCTTCGATAATTTTCTTTTTAATCCTCTTCAATTGCATTCTCTGCGATGGTATTCTTTTCGGTGGTTTTTCTTTGATAGTATTCTTTTCGATGGTTGTTTTTTTTAGGTATTCTTATTAATATCCGATTAATTTCCATTAATTTCCCAATATTCTTTCTGTGGCGTTCTCTTCGAAGGTATTCTTCGCAATGGTTGTCTCTTCGATGTTATTCTTTCCGATGGTAGTCTCTTCAGGGATTTTTTCCGATGGTATTATTTTTTTTGCTATTGTATTCTCTTTAATGGTTGTCTTTTCGATGGTGTTCTTTTCGATGGTTGTCTCTTCCATGCTACTTTCTTCGATAGTTGTCTCTTTGATAGAATTCTTTTCGATGGTTGTCTATTCGACGGCACCCTTTTCGATGGTTTTTTCTTTGGTGGTATTTCCTTCGATCATCATCTTTTCAGTGGTATTCTGTTCGATCGCATTCTCTGCGATAGTATTTTCTTCGGTGGTATTCTATTCGATTCTCTTATTATCATCGATGGTCTTTTCGATGTAATTCTCTGCGATGGTGTTCTCTTTGATGGTTGTCTCTTGTATAGTTGTATTTTCGATGGTATTCTTTTCGATGGTAATCTTTTCGGTGGCATTCTTTAGTATAATTTTCGTGTTATTCTCGAAGGTGGTATTATCTGCGATGGTATTTTTCGACGGTATATTTTTTGATGGTATTCTCTTCAGTGGTATTTCTTTCAGTATTTTTTTGTGGTTAAAATCATTCTATTGACCAACAGCAATATATTTCTCAGTGCTTCAGTATTAAGTGTTCGTTTCTCTTCATTTCGCATAATAGTCTCTTATTCATTTTTTCGAATCCAGACGTCAAAGGGTTCTCTTCGTGGCGTTCTGTATGGTGCTATTGTCTCTCTTCGTTCTTGGTGGTCGAAATAATTTTAGGTAAGTGTTTTTCGATGGTGTTATTCTCTGTCTTCGGTATGATATTTTGACGTGGTCGAAACCGTATCACTGATTTCTTAAAAAGCTTGATGAAAGGTAAGATCAGGCCGATGCGATGGAGTTAAAATGATAGAATTCAAACTGAGAGCAGCTTATGTAGAAAAAATGTGAAAATTGAAGTGTAGCAAGAAGCATCGAAAAAATTCCGTCAAAGGTTGAAGTGTTCGACTGATAACCACGAGAAAAATAGACAATAAAGGATGAGAAAACTGAAATATTATCAGTGCCATCAATGAGTTTTATGTGCGAACTGAAGTTTGATAACGAAAAATAGGTTTCTAACCCAATAAATGTTGCTATTATGTAACAAATAGTCGAATGTAGTACACAAGCTCTTGATATACACGAAAATATACAAAAACAGTCCTATTTTTTTAATCTGATGCGAAAATATTCGTCTCAAAAATTTCGGTGAAACGGAGCGGTATAAACATCTAAAATATTCTTACTGTTCTTTGAAGCACAAAGTTTGCCTCATTGCTCTTACAACTAAAAAGTTTTACCGTTTTGGTAATTCTGCGGATCAGTGATGTCATTTTTAACTGTTTCTTAAATTTCTTACGAAAATTTCTTCTCAAAAAAGCTTCTCACAAAAAAATTCTTACGAAATTTCATTCTTACGAAACTTCCCTCTTACGCAGGTCCTCCATATCGAAATTTAAAAATAAAGGACATTTGGTCAAAAGTGCCATTTTATCCAGTGATTTTTGGGTTTGGAGTGCCGAAAATAAAGATTTTGACGTGAGGTCTCAAAATTTCTAAAGGTTTCAAGTCCCAAATAAAGAACAAATCTTTTATTGCTCATTATAAACGTTGTCGAAACGTTGTCGAAACGTCGGTTAAATTTTATAAAACACTTTTTTCCGCCAACGACGACCTATTTATAAAAAATCCAACGCCAACGAGTACGACGACGCCAAGGACAACGAAATTTTCATTCAAAATCGGACAAATTTCGCATTTTCAGCCGAGATTTCGACGGAAAACGTGTGGTGGAATAGTTAATCCTTAAAATTCTGACTTAAAATGCAAAACTTCTTCAACTTGAGAGAATCGACAAAAAGATTGATAACTATTGACAAAAAAGCAATATATTTGCGAACTGAAGTTTGATAACAGAAAATAGATCTCTATCCCAATAAATGTTGCTATTATGTCACAAAATAGTCGATTGTAGCACACAAGCTCTTGATGTACACGAAAATACACAAAAACAGTCCTATTTTACATCTAATGCAAAAATATTCGTCTCAAAAATTTCGGTTAAATGACGTGGTATAAACATTTAAAATATCTTTACTGTTCTTTGAAGCTCAAAGTTTGCCTCATTGCTCTTACAACTATACCGGGTAAAAATTTTTGAGCGTTTATTGATGAAAAGAGCTTTTAAGATAGAAATCATGATGACTTAGACTTTATTTAACTAAAAATGAAAAATATGTTATTATTACAAGTGGTAAAGCAGAGCTTTACAGTACTTTTTAGCTTTCATTCACTAAGACCGCACAGTTTGAGGTATTATTTTTACGGATATGATCACTATTAAATTTAACTTTTATATACTTTCCCGAAAAAATGTTTTAGTAGACGCAAATTTTGTAAGAACAAATTTCGGTAAGGAAATTTCACCGTTTTGGTAATTCTGCGGATCAGTGATGCCATTCTTAACTGTTTCTTGAATTTCTTACGAAAATTTCCTCTTAAAAAAATTCTTACAAAAAATTTCTTACGAAATTTTATTCTTACAAAACTTCCCTCTTATGCAGGGCTTCTGAATCGAAATTTCAAAATTAAGGACATTTGGTCAAAGTGCCATTTTATTCAGTGCTTGTAGAGTTTTGAGGAGAATAAGGAGAAGTAGTTTATTAGGAGAAGTAAAACTAGTCAAACCGGATGATCGTAAATTAACTAGAGAATACTTGAGGACTCGACATAGCCATACTCACTAAATCAAGGTAGTGTGCGAAATCAAAAGAACATGGTGTTAGAATCAAAGGTTTAACTAGCCGAAAAAAAGTTACGCGAAATTTGTGTTGAAACTTATATACTGATTTTGCATGATTTCTTGCAATTGTATGATAAACCGTTGCTAAGATTGGTGTTAAAGAGGCATGGTCACCTGTTTTTGAATTTGTCCCCGCCAATTCAAACATTTTTTGAACCATTGAACCCCTGTAGTGTTTTTTAAGCTTGGTTTCCAGCAAAACAAAGCCTATAATTAAATTTTAGGTATAGTTTTATTAGAAACAGTGAGAAAACGTCTTTCGGCCCTTATAAGCGCTCCTTCCACACAGACACGAGTCACTTCTTTATTAACTACCACCGGGTCACACAGACACACACACGAACAAACACCACAAAAAAGACTATTGGCCACACAGGCATTTCTTTCTTCTTGAGCATTCTTCGGATCCATCTTGTCCACATCGGCAGGCAGGCACCGTTCGATTCTTCCAGCATAGAACCCAGAGCACAGCTTGGAGCCTTCTTCACCGAACCCAGAGACCAGCGGATCGTCACGGGTGGCGGGGATCCAGGCAGCAGCAGCACGACCAAGAGAAGCAGCATCACCATCCACTAGCGAGACTTGAGCAGCAGCAGGCACGCCAGTTCCAGATCCACCACCAAGGCCAGAGCCGGTCCACTTGCAGCCAATCACACGGACGGGTCACGCAATTCAACTCAGTCCCACATATAGACGATCCACAGCACACACGGTCAACACCTCACCCGCTTCTATTTCGGTCAACTCCCAATATCACAGACGGGTGAATTTAAAAGCTTACTAACCTGCAACTCCAATTTTTTTTGCCCAGACGGTCCTCCAGCAGAGCTTCAATTCATAGCAAACAGCAGATGTAGGTCTTGAGCCATTCTAGGCACCAGCATCACTTGAAACGAGACGTTTCAAATCGGCGTCCAACTTCAGCACAGCTCCCCTCTCACTTCTTCAAACCTTTGCGGAATACATAGCTATCACAATATCTGAACAAACACAAATCGATCTTTCAGTACACGTCTCACAGACGGGTCACAATACGAATCAGCTAATCATACGACTGGTTTGCACGCTCTTTTAGTCACAAGACAAATTCTCATTCAATTTTGTATTATTCGCAGCCGCAAATCCCTTCCCATACACCTATCACCTACTGCCAGGCTCGAACCGAGCCGACCAAAACGCAACGATGGTCGCAAATCCCCTGACAGTCACTAGTCACCTACTATCACAACTGTCGGGTATTACCCATTTCGGTCCTCCAAAGCTTCGGTCATCAGTCCTTAGACGAAATACAAAAGTCGAAGACGAACACAAGCATCAAGCAGGCGTACACAATTGACCATTTGGAGAGACCAACATGATGAATCAACATGAAGAGACAGCTAGCGGAGAGAAGAGAGCGTACAATATGCCAGCAGGAGAGAGCACACAGAGAGAGAAGTCCACTGAGCAAGAAGAGATCCAAAGGCACAGAGAGCCAGTCCTCAGAGCAGGAAGAGAGATGCTACCGTCCTAATCACCTTACCGCCAGGTCACAGCCGGGTAACTAATCACCTACGCACTTACATAGTCTCCAGACCTTACCCTCATCTCCCAGACGGTTTCAAAATTTCTTAACCGGTCAAAATCACCACAATCATTTCCATAGTCATCTCACGTTTAAATGCCAACCTTTGACGGTCACCCTCCCAAAATCACATCCGACGTTCTCCAAATCTTTCGGTCTCTATCAAACTCACTGAACCTTTCTTCGACGGTCACCAAACTCATGTCGACTTCTTCTTTCCAATGGCTGCTTCATAATGGTCACTGCTTCAGTCATCTTCTCGTAGTCGATTTTCTCGACGGTTTGGAAGCACTGCAGAAGATAGATCTGACAGAGTTCTCAATTTGCTGCGCTCTTTAGATAAAGACAGAATCCTTGGTAGCCTAAATTGCTTTTTCGATGCTTAGCTGCAGCAAGAGACTCTTCTGTAGACGACGACGCTTCAGCACATGAAGGAGCTTTTCTGGATTCCGGCTACTTTATCAGACGGGTTCGCTCGCTGGACCAGTTCCATCACTTTGACACTGAAGCGTGGATGGATTCATTCGGCACCTGGTACATCTCATCCAGCTCTTGCTCTGCTTTCAGCTTTTGCAAAGTCTTAATTCGGAATGCGTCTCGTGGACGGTCGATGCATCCAGCGTAGGTATCTTCTTACTTGCGACCAGCTTTCACAGACGAGTATGCGAGACCAGAGAGGCTACTCAATGGACGAAACCCAACTCGTATAGATCCCAACTCGTATAGCCCAACTCGTATAGGTCCAACTCGTATAACCCAACTCGTATGTGTCCCAACTCGTATAGCCCAACTCGTATAGGTATCAATTCGTACAGATCCCGACTCAAAGAAGAGATCAAGTCCACCTAGACGCAAATGTTTTATTTGGTCAGCTAAAACTTTGTTAGCTCTATCAATCTCACACGGCGATGATTTTTCAGCCCATAAAGAATTGCGAACTCGTTAATTGAAATAGCCTTAACTCCAAAATGCTATTCAGAAATATGTGTATGTAGCTATATGTAGCTGTCCATTTGCGGGGTTCACTGTAATAGTTCAAAAATTTAAAAAACTGTTGAGATGGGCAAAACGTTATGTTTTGAGTTTTCGTCATTACGTTCAATCGTTATTTCGAAATGAAAACCATAAAAAATCTGAACTAGCTGAATAACCAAATTCACTGCACTGTTCAGCTGAACTAAGGGTGCTAGAATTCTGTAATTTGTACCGTGAACAGTTTTGGAAATGATTGGTTTTGTAAAAAATGTTTTCAGTAATCCAAGTAATATTTTTGGTGCACTTTTGCAAAGCATTGGCCTCAATCAGGCTAGTTTTTTGATGTCCGGCCATCATTAAAATTTTGCTTACTTCATCATAATTACCCCAATTCGAAAAAGCATGAGTCCATTATCCAATATGTGATTTATTTGAAAATATAGCGAGTTCAAACAAAATAACAACTCTAAAACCAGAATTCATTCGTATCTTAGTTTCCGTAAAGTATTTCTTCTGCCATTCTTTTTCGGATGTCCTCCATTTGCTCTTGGCTGAAGTTAACTGACCCATTTGGAGATACGCATTCGGCAAATTAGCATGTGAAAAATCCACAATCATAAGTGTCAGTTTGAAGTGGAACACTCTGAAAAACAAAAAAATCTTTTTAAAAAAGGCAGCACAACCTTCGCAGAGAATCTAACCCGGTTCTTCGATTCAAGCATTTTATACCTCCTTTCCTCAGCTGCTTCTTCGAGAAAGTCCCTGAAAAGTGAATACTAAAAGCGTATAATTGAATATTTTGGTCACTTGATAAGATTGATCCATGGAAAGAGTCATAAAATACTACTTTTTTCTTTTCCATCTTCATTACCTTGAATGGCATATTTAAAAATATGAACACACCCGAGAAAGATCACCACAAGAGACTCATGACCGGGCGTGTCGATTGGGACCAGCATAACGTCATAAAAGAGGGATCAATTTTTGCCCATATTCCCTGCTTCAGATTTTGCTCGGTCTTTTTTGAGACAGCTGAGTATAGAAAAAAAGTATCAAGTGCAAATACCTGCGCTGATAAATCTTATAAAAACAACTAGATGAAATATCAACAAACTCTTGGAAGCTCAATATTTTCGTCACTCCTCTGAACAATTAGACGCAAGTACTTGTTGATAATGGTGTCATCTAGCAAACCTTTTGGCACCAACCGTCTTTCAACGTCGAATTTATCCTTTCAGGCAAAAATTTCAGATACCCCGTCTGAAGAACAGAAAAAAACATAAAGAACTAAAAACAGCATCAGCTGCTTCTTAGTAAGATCTTCATTCTTCATCAATAACAGCCTAGAAAGTAAATAAACAGCGACATTTTTTAAACAGAGGGCTGAAAAAAAAGGAACGAAAAAGAGAAGATACCTAAGGCCAAAGCGAAGGATGACTGAGCAGGGTTGCTTTACTTGTCTGTTTCAAATTTTATTGAAGTCCATTTTCCAGCTGACATCGAAGAAGTGAAGCCAGTGCAGAAGAATGAGCACAAGAAGGTTGGGAATATTAGGTAATTAAGGGAAATTAATCGGAAATTAATAAGAATACTTAAAAAAACAACCATCGAAAAGAATACTATCGAAGAAAAAACCACCGAAAAGAATACCATCGCAGAGAATGCAATTGAAGATGATTAAAAAGAAAATTATCGAAGAGAATACCACCGAAGAGAATACCATCGAGTAGAATACCCTCGCCGAAGATCGAAGAGAATACCCTAGAGGATACCATCGCAGAGAATAACATCGAAGAGACAACCATTGAAGAGACAAACATCGAAGAGAATACCATTCAAGAGAATACCACCAAAGAGAATTCCATCACAGAGAATGCAATCGAAAAGAATAACATTGAAAAGAATACAAGCACAGAGAATGCAATCGAAAAGAATAACTTTGAAAAGAATACCATTTGAGAGACAACCATCGAAGAGATAAGCATCGAAAAGATAACCATCGAAGAGAATGCCATTGCAGAGAATACCATCGAAGAGAATATAATCGCAGAGAATACCATCGAAAAGTATACCATTAAAAAAATTACCGTCGAAGAGAAAACCATCAAAAAGAAAACCATCGAAGAGAATGCTATCAAAGAGAATACCACAGCAAAAAAGTAGATGCGAAAAATAATACCAAAAAAAATTCTTGGCATTCTCAGCAAAAAAGAAGATGCGAAATAGAATACCATCGAAGATAATACCATCAAAAGAATACCATCGAAGAGAATACCATCAAAAAGAATACCATCAAAGAGACAACCATTGAAGAGAGTACCGTAGCGCAAAGTACCGTCAAAGAGATTATAATCGAGGAGACAACCCCGAAGAGAAACATCTGAATGTCTAAAATCAAAAAATATGAGACACAATCATTAGAATCCAGCAAGAGAGACGAACAGTTACCGCACAGATTCATTTTAAGCACTTGTAATCAAAAAAAAGTTATTGCTCTAGAGTCTACACAAATTCAAACACTGATCGCATGCAATGACATCGAAAAGACTACCACCAAAGAGAATACCACCAAAGAGAATGCAGTCGAATAGAATATTTCTGAAAAGATAGCCATCGAAAAGAATACCATCTAAGAGAATACCACCGAAGAGAATACCATTGTAGAGAATGCAGTCGAATAGCATACTTCTGAAAAGATAGCCAAAAGAATACCATCGAAGAGACAACCATCAAAGAGAATATCACCAGACAACCATCAAGAGAGTACTATTGCTGAGAGTACCATCAAAGAAAATGTCACAGAAGAGAATATATCGAAAAGAATACCATCAAAAAAACAACCATTGAAGAGAATAACATCGAAGGAATACCACTGAAGAGAATAATATCGCAGAGAATGCAGTCGAAGAAAAAACTTCTGAAAAGAAAACCATTGAAGAAAATACCACCAAGAGAATGCTATCGAAAAAATACCATCGAAGAGACAACCATCGTGGAGAATATCGTCTAAAAATGTGCAATCGAAAAGTATACCACTGAAAAGAAAACCACTAAAGAGAATACCACCGAAGAGAATACCATCGAAAAGAATACCATCGACAAGACAACCATCGAAGAGACAACCATCGAAGAGAGTATCATCAAAGAGAATACTAAAGAAGAGAATACCATCGCAGGGAACACCATCGAAGAAACAACCATCGAAAAGAATACCAGCGCAAAAAGTGCAATCGAAGAAAATACTACTGAAAAGCACATGAAAGAGAATACCACCGAAGAGAACACCGTCGAGAAGAATAACATCGAAGAGACAACCATTGAAGAGAGTACCATCGCAGAAATTACCCTCGAAAAGACAACCATCGAATAGCCACCCATTGCAGGAATACCATTGAAGAGAATGCCACCGAAGAGAATATAATCGCGGAAACAACCATCGAAGAGGAACATCTGGATGTCTAAAATTTAAAGAATATGAGAGACAATCATAAGAATGCAGCAAGAGAGACGAACACTTACCGCACAGCTCCATTTTAAAGCACTTCTAATTGAGAAAAAAGTTATTGCTCTAGAGTCTACACAAATTCAAACACTTCAAAAAAAATTTAATACGAATTCAAATTTTTGGCATTGTGCCGTTTGGGTGCGTAGACGTTTAGGGTTGGCGGACAAATGTCCCAAAAACACCTAAACGTCACACCATAACGCCAAGCTTTTTCTATCATTACTTTGAGGATGTTCGGATGTTTTTTTCTGTCCTAAGCCTAAGCCTAATCCTAAGCCTAAAGCCTAAGTCTAAGCATAAAAAACATCTAAAAAAAGCTTGGCGTTATGATGTTTAGGTGTTTTTGGGACATTTGTCCCGCCAACCCCTAAACGTCCCTATGCCTGCCGTTTGTCACATTCTCTCTTTATGTGTAGGATGATCCCTTTTTTACTCAACTTTAAAAAGACTTAGAGTTATATTTGTGCAATAAAGTCGTTTAATCAGCTTTTCTTGGTGGATTTTTTTTACTGTTTTGCAATCATACAATCTTTTTATTATAAGTTACAGTTTGAAATACATACAGGGGCTAGGTCAGTTAGCAACGGTGTCAGTTAGAAACGGTCAATTAGCAACGGTTTTTCTCAAAATTTTTCATACTTTTTCAAAGAAAAGTTGTTATTTTAGCAAAAAAGTTTTTCTGACGTCTCCTAGTAACCGAAAATTCCTCAGGAATCCGTAAAAAGAAACAGAATTTGAAAAAAATGCTTGTGCGCTGAGATATGACCCAAAGTTGAAAGGTGGCATATTGGCACTCCAACTTCAAGTCATATCTCAGCACACAAGCATTTTTTTGAAATTCTGTTTTTTTCATACGGATTTCTGAGAAAATTTCGGCTACTAGGGACGTCAGGAAAACTTTTTTACTAAAATAACAACTTTTCTTTGAAAAGTATGAAAATTTTTGAAAAAACCCGTTGCTAACTGACACCGTTGCTAACTGATCGTACACCATACATACATACTCATTTGGCCTTCAACAATATGCTTGACACAAGGTTTGATATGGAGTGTGAAATTAAAAAAGCATCAAGAAACAGGATGTAAGTACTGAAGAATAGATCTACTGGACATAAGGGCTCAATTTGTGAAGACTTTTGCCTCTTCTGTTTTGACTTTGTGGTCCCAAAAATTGCAAAGATTCCGATTTTACCGGTCATTTTTTGAAAATCCCGCAATTGTGCAACTAAAAAAGTCCTGATGACCCGACACCCCATTTTGGAATAGGTTGCGGGGTTATCGTTACTCTACTATAAAGTTATTTTCGGGGTGACCCCTTTCGGGGAGCGGGTTTTTTTTGAGCGTATTTGTTATCTATCTTGAATCTATGTTCCGTTCTGCATACTTCTGGTCATCATTGCATCGAGTATCCAGTTGGCACTCTTCTGTACATTCAAATTTTCCAGTGCTGAAGTGGACATTATGGCTAAGTCTCCTTCATGTATTTGGTTGAATTTCTCGGTGATTTCAGCTCGTATCCTTTCATAACATAGTCGCTCTTGCGACAGTCCGTTGCATCCATTGCTTGTAGACTCATCTGACAGTGCTGTTTCCTGCTGGTCACACTTGTTGAGCAGCACTAAAAGGGGCACATTCACAGCATGCTCCACACCAGTCAACAGGTCCAGGCTGTCCAGAGCCTCTTCCAACCTCTGCAGGTTGGAAGCATCAATCAAATATATTATTGCATGGCATTCTTCCAAATAGGTTTTCCACAGGGATCGTAGTCCCTCCTCTCCACCCAAGTCCCATAGGTTGATTAGGGCTCGACCACAGTCCACTTTGACTACTAAAATTTCGAAAATTTTCCCGGAAAAATCGATCAAGATTTCTGTTGATTCTGACTCAGAATGGTGGTGTTTGTCGTTTTAAAAACTATAGAAAAAAATTGCTTCAGGCTTCTGAAAGTTGGAGTTTGTTCGAATGCCCGAAAAATGGTCTTAGCGCTTTATATACCAAAGATTTTTTTTAAGTTGTGATTGCAAAGATTGTGAGATTCGGTTTTTCAGAATTCAGCTTGATATCAGCACCACCAGCTCCGGAACCGATAAATGCAGACATCTATTTATCTGTGGCACAGTAAGTTACTGTTATTTTTTTTTTGGTGTCGTAAAGTTGTCTTCGGAATGATCCTGTTGGAATGGAAGAAAATGCATTTGTCGATAAGTTGTAAATGTGTGTCGTTTTTCTCCGTTGTAAACATTTTAGAAAAATAAACTAATGACTTATAAGTGTATTTCGGTCGTGTGTTTAGAGTTAAATTTGATTTCTTGAAAACTAAAAAAAATCCTGACGGGGGAGGGCGGCTATGGCCCGGCTGTAGCCCCCCCTGGGTACGCTTATTTCCTGGAAGAACTTATTCGTAAACGGAGTTGGAGCGTGAACTAGAGGCGGAAGATTAAACCATACGGAGGAACTCCCGCGTGCACCGTTTGCGGACATCACAGGAGAATCAGCCACGATTGATCCATCACTAAGATCTGGAATTACAAGAGGGCCTTTCAAGATTCGGACAAAATTCTCATGTTGTGGAGCGGTGCGTATCCGTGCAGAACGGTCAAGGAAGTCTACCCGAATTTCAGGCCTCTTAATTTCTCTTTAATAGGTTCACCAACCCCTCCCCTCCCTACGGTCACACCAATTACCCTACAGCCATACCTATCCACCCCACATTATATGATTCTATGGCATAGGTATATGGTGGATATCCAACTGGCGGAGCACTTGAACCTGAGTACCTCCCGCAGCTCCCCCCCCCCCCCCAATTCAAAAACGAAAAGTTAATTTGAAAAGGCGTGCACTCCTGCACTCGTATATTCTAAACACAATTCCCGTCCTCACTGGCGCAACTTTAACATAAAGAAAAAGCCAAGGGGCTTGGGGCTTGGAGTTGAGATGCGCACACCCACATACCTTAGACACAAATCACTCGAAAGCGACTCTGGATGCACGAAAAAGTATGCATACCAGAGTTATTTATGCGGTAGGCCCAGTATTCAAAACTATGTTCAACATCTTTGTTTTTTGCCCGAAAAGAATTTTCCCTCCTGTTACAAGACCGTGCAAAATGCCCAGCTTTCCATCAATTCAGCCTAGCACTCAAAAAGTGCTTGGCTCAGGCGAAAAGCCAACAAATCGGATCGAAAATTTCCTCACCAAGTATCGGGCTGCAAATGTTGGGCAGCAAGTGTCGGGCCGCAAGAGTCAGCCGCAAGTGTCGGCCGCAAGTGTCGTGTCACCGTGTGGCCTACAAAGTATAAGGGGTTTTTAAAATAATACCTTGTAAAATCTACTTGTTAAATCACAAAAAATAAAAAATCATGAATAATTTTTTAGAACTATATATAACTATAACCACTGCAAGTTGTACAAGTGACGAAAATTAATTTTTCCAAAACTGCAATATTCTGCAGTAATAATCGCACAAAGAAAATAATTTGAAACAAAGTTTTGGCGAAAACTTTTATTTCCGAAACGTGTTTTTGCGAAAATTACCATTTTCGAAATACCAGTTTGCGAAAACTACCATTTTCGAATTACTTTTTCGCCAATACAAATATTTTCGAAAAAAACCGTTTTCCAAATTTGACAATACGAATATATATATATAAACAGCGGCTAGGAGACATTTGGCAAAAACGACATTTGGCAAAAACGACATTTGCCCAAACGACGTTTGGCCAAACGACATTTGCCCAAACGACATTTGGCAAAACGACATTTGCCCAAACGACATTTGGCAAAACGACATTTGCCCAAACGACATTTGCCAAAAACGACATTTGGCAAATGGCTAAATAGACAACCAAGCCATATTTTTCAGATTTTTACCTTCACTCAGCTTTAGAATAACCAGCTGAACACAATCTGAAAATTTTTGGGAAAAATGTGAAAAATATTGTCTTGGTCCCTCCTGTTGGCGCCTTGACAAATGTCGTTTGGGCAAATGTCGTTTTGCCAAATGACGTTTTGGACGCAAATGTCGTTTTTGCCAAATGCCGTTTGGCCAAAAGATACGTTTGCCAAATGTCGTTTTTGCCAAATGTCTCCTAGCCTAAACAGCCGCGATAGGTTTCGTTCGAAACCTATTGTCTTAGCTGGAAACGCCGTTCATCAGAACGTAACAGAACCCTATCAAATGTATGACACTATAATCTTTGGAATTTCGCGGCAGTAAGTTTTATGACATACGGGCAAATAACTAGCTGAAAGATAGCCCTGCTTCTATTCTACAATATGCAATTCACAACTTACAAAAGTGATCAGTATATGAAAATCTATGAACATTTATCCCACTAACGTGCCAAGACAAAAATCTGAAAATATCAAGTTTTCATATTTCTTAGCAAAAGCCTTTAGACTAAAATTTTTAAAACCACAAACATCATCGTATTCAGCGTCAAATTCTCAGTCAGAATCATCAGAAATTACAACAGACCGTTCTCGTATTGAAAGTGGTTGAAAACAATGTAATTTTTTCTGGAAAAAATCAGCTTGAAGGACTAAAAAATTATTTAAAACTTGAAGGATACATATAGACAATGATTTGCCCAAAGATAATTCTTACACTAAGTTCACAATGAATCCGCACCGCATCCGCATGCGGGTGCGGATGAGCTGCGGGTGCAGAGTTGCGTTCACAACAACACTACATACTTCTTTGAACCGTTATTTGATGGTTGGTAAAACGGTAAGATAAACTCTTAAAATAATTTGCTTCAGGACCTTCGCTTTAAAACGTTTCAAGCATTGTATAGAAAAAGCCAATGGAATTTCTTGCTTTTTTGCATTTCCGTATATGCATTTAAAGGGGGGGGTACATCTTATAGTCCGAATGGTTCGAATACCACTACGTGCATGCATACTTTTTTGACTATTTTTTGATCATTTTTTTCTTTTTTCCTCTTCATTACTTTTTTTAATTAGTCAAACCATAGTGTTAATAGCTCTAAATTAGCAGCCATGTGTTATAGCACGAAAAAATTACGGGTAATTCTATTTTTGGAGGGTAAATTTTACTCTTTTTGGGGCAAAGTTTTTATTTCGACTGATTATTTCAACAAAATTCGTCTTTTTTTCAAAAGTGATAACATCATCATGTAGCCCTGCGATTATATTTTACAATGAGGTATCAGTCATTGAATTATCTTCGTAAATACAGCCCAAAGAAGTAAAAGTATGAACCAGGTCAGAAAGATAATTTGGTAAAAGTATGAACCAAGTCAAAAAGATAATTAGGCTCATACTTTTACTTTTTTTGCTATATTTTACGAAGATAATTTAATGACTGATACCTTATTGGAAACTAGAATGTTGTGTTATCACTTTTAAAAAAAGACAAAATTTTTTGAAATAATCAGTCAAAATAAAACTTTGTCCCAAAGAAGTAAAATTTACCCTCCAAAAAAGAGAATTACCCGTAATTTTTTCGTGATCAAACACATGGCTGCTAATTTAGAGCTATTAATAATATGGCTTAACTGATTAAAAAAAGTAATGAATAGGAAAAAAAGAGAAAAATAGTCAAAAAAAGTATGCATGCACTAGTGGTATTCGAACCATTCGGACTATAAAATGTACCCTCCCTTTAATGTAGTCTGCAATGCGGACCGCATTGCAGATGCATTGTGAACACCGAAAATGCGTATGCGGTGCGTGTGAGGTACGGATGCGGACGAAAAACGGATCATTGTGTACGTAGGGTTACACCCGAATTTTGCAAAATTTTGGTATTTTTTGTCAATTTGCCCCCATAAACCCAGATCCCCCTAATTTTGTTTTGCCTGCGGTCTTGAATTCTAGCTAAAAAGTTCACTTACAGTTCAGACCAACCGTGCTTGAGATTTTAGAAGGGTGTCTTTTGGTGTAAGTTTTGTCGAAATTGGCTTTAAATTGTTCAACAAAAGTCTAAAAACGTTTTGTGAAATCTATTTAAGTACCAAAAATGTAATATTCACAGTTTTTCCTGCATTATCAAGACCAATCAACACCACGAAAAATTCCTCTTTGCGTATCAGTTCTTTGTACATTCCCCTGCCCAGTGCAAACATTTCATACCCAGCACTGTAAGCAAAATTCTGAATACAAATACATTTTTAATTTTACAAAAAATTAAAACCCAAAAATAAACATGGGAATCACAACGTAATCGCTTATTAAAGTTGGTAAAATTTTTAAAATTTTATAACAATGAATTAATCTGGCCAGTATAATATGCATTATTCGCAGTGATAGAATCTTTGGTGTCTAGTAAGTAATATCGAACAGCCTGTCAATAATTAGTTCCACTGACTCGGCGTCATACTTGAGTTGTCGGTCCAGCTCTAGTTCGGCCATCTGGCTCGATTCTCTTAATAATTATGATTTTTATAGAAATACTTAAAAAATTATGATTTTAAATTATAACTTGTGTGATTAAATACTTTCAAGTTCGAGCCTGCATAAAATCAGCACATTTTTTCCCCCATTTTTTCCAGCTGTGCCAATTTGGATACTGATGACTCAACTTGAGTTAATAAAGACCAAAATATTGGTAAGATTCTGAATATCTTATTAACTCGAACAGCTAATCTACTCTAATTATCGACATTTTGTGACTTTTTGGATTCGCGCCTTTTCTATGACATTATTTTCTATTTTTTTTCAAAATTAGGCCAAGTGAAATAATAGGCGTAAGTTGAAATCGGCACAAATATGTTTCCTAATTACAAAAAAATTGTCGAAGGTTTAAAAAATATGAAAAAAAATTGGAGAAAAGGACTGTGGGGTCGTGAACTGGCGCCTGGCTCCCTAAAAGGCTGGCGCTCGGCTTCCCGGCTCCCGAAAATTAATGGCGCCAAATCAAGTTTTTTACCGAAAGTCGCCAAATTTCGGCCAGCAGCAAACCATCACTGGTTAGCTCCTGACTCAGGAGAAGTTAAGGACAGACCCTAAGCGGGATCAAACTTGAGCTGGTGTGACCAAATATAAAAGAGCTGACTACAAATTACAACTTTCTACTCACCTGCTAGTAAATTCGGCATATGGTTTTAACACCAACTCTTTTATCCGTTTTCTGATATCATGTGCCAGTGACAAATCCACTAAGCAATAATTTTCTGGGCATCAATTACTGACTCGAACTCTTTGTTGAAATTCTTTAAAAAATATATTGGTAAAAGATTTGTAAAAATGGCCAAATCGACTTACGGAATATACAAATTTGGCAGCTTTCCTCTCGTCACTATGACTGTAGGCCAAAAATACAGCCGTCACTTTGGTCCAGCTGTAAGTTTGGCAATTGTTAATAACTGTAAATGATTGGGACGTAAGTCTACCTGATGAGGTATCTCTTCAAATACTCTTCTATCTCGGACTCGTAGAATGAGAGCAATTGGCCGTCATTGTTGGCATTTAGTGTGCTCATTAGGCTTTTATCTCTGACACAGCACATGCTGATGTAGCTCAGGTTATTGTACATGAACAGGGCACCTATTTACACACAACGATAATAATTTTGGATAAATCAATACAAGTTATGAGACCAAAGATGTTTCCTAGGTGCCTAGCAGTGATGTATTTTTGAGATTTTTCTCTGAAATCTTAGTTTAAAAAAATTTGCTCCTGCTCCAGGCTCTCGATTTTGAAAAATTTGCTCCGGCTCTGGCTCCGAGCGAAAGCCAGAAAATTATACGTATATACTCGTTATACGCATATAAAATATGAATATATGATTTGAATTTTCTCTGAATATGGCTCCGAGCTCTTTATTTGAAAAAATTGCTCCCAGTTTGGCTCCGAAATTTTCATTTGAAAAAATTTGCTCAGGCTCTCGCTCCGGGCTCTGGAGTTCGAAAAATTTGCTCCAACTTTGGCTCCTGCTCGAGCCTTGGTTGATTCAATTTTATCGACTCATTGATATAATCTTTTTTTAGACGAGAGGTGCAGTTTTGGGAAGAAAAGAAATCAACAAATCACTGTGCTAGTCGAGCCCAACATAAGTGGAACAGAGTAATTACCGTTGTTGGGGAATAAACCTGTCTGACATTCTGTATCTCTTTTCAGAAAAAACTCGATTTAACATACAGAAGGTCAATGTAAGGAACGGTGACGTTCGGTTTAACATACGCTCGATTTAACATACGGTTAGGGTCAGTCCCCAGGCCGTATGTTAAATCGAGCGTCGACTGTAATCTTACTTTGGAGGATTGAGGTATCCCGTGTGACCTTGGTCTCCTAAGGTAATTCTTTTGCAAAAAGCAAATTTAGCTCGAAATGATGAAAATATGGTAGAAATACCGTTAGAAGAGTATCAAACCATTACCGAAAAAAAATTGGGATCTGAATCTTTTATGAATCTTTTTTTTACGTGGATTAACATTTTTAAGGATCATGGTTTTTGCATAATTTGAATTGGCGGGACAGTTCTCTTTCGTCAATCATCATACTCTAACGAGTCATTTCGAACGACTCAAAATGGCTTTACATAGCTTTGACAATTAGATAATTCAAAAAGCGCCTATTTGAATAATCAGATACTTCAAAAAGATGATATTACGCCAATTAAGATAGTTCGCCAATCGCTTTTTTCGTTTATAATACGTTTTGACAATCGGATGATTCATATTCAGTATATTTAGCTAATTTACATTTCACCATAGCACATATTTCGACAATACAGTGCGCAGACATTGGGGAACACAGAAAACTATGTGGCAAAGTTAGTGATTGTCGAAGTAGTTTTCGGTAAATCATCCGATTGTCAAAACGTATTATAAACGAAATAAGCGATTGGCAAACTATCTTAATTGGCGTAATATCATCTTTTTGAAGTATCTGATTATTCAAATAGGCGCTTTTTGAATTATCTAATTGTCAAAGCTATCACACCCTTTCAAAATTTGAATCTTAGTGTATTAGGGAAATTGGCGCCAAACAAAAAATTATCGAAAATGGTCGATTTGAGACACCTTTTTTGTTTCATGCTGCTGACCAGGTTTTTTCACTTTCGGCTTCTGCATGCTTTTTGCCAAAATATTCCTCACATGAAGGGCTTTCGAATGAGCCATCACTTGCCCATAAAGCAGTTAAAATTTCAAAACCAGAACTAATTTCTGTGCAGATTTTCGAAGAAATTTCTTCGCATTGTTAATTTGATCGAAATCTTGCCAAGTTTTTTTTTCTAAATTTTGTCAAACAAAACCGGAGACTCGATAGAGGAGTAAATTTGCTGCGTGTTGGTACCAAGGACGTATGCAAAAAATGCAAATTTAGGGTGTCTAATGCAAAAGTTAGATGATAAACGCAAAAACCCTATTTTTACTCGGAAAAATGCCAGTTGTTTGCTTAAAATGGTCTCTAGTTTTATAAACTCTGACTTTACAAAAATCGGTTTGATTATTCTTGTAGCTTAATGCCTGAGCTATCTTTGTTGTATGAGAGGTCCTAAAAACGACGACTTTTTCAGATTTTTTGACGGAATCAAATTTGGTGTAATTTTCAGGTATGATGAGGACTTGCAATCCAAGCTATCAAAGAAGCAGAGCAAAGGCAGCGAATATCGTTGGACTTGGTAAGTCTATGAGGTATTCGATTCTTAATCTCACTTATCCTCTCTTCAGCAAAGAAAACAGGGAAGATACGTCTGGGTAAGCTATTTTTCCTTGTTCTACCTATTTTTGCAGATTTTTGTAGCGAAATTGGCCGAAGAGAAGGAACAGCAGTTTACCCTCTCAGTTTAGATGCATCGAAGAAGACCGTGACTGGCTCAGCATTTACTAGGAAATGCCCTACTTCAATCCTACGAATGCTAGTCCTTGGCTGCCGAGACTTGGGTTGGATCGCAAGCGAATGACGGACAAGAAGTTGAGCATGCATTTGGCTCTGCTGTGTGATGTGATGACTACGAAAGGTAAATTTTTGTTAGATTGTGTGTATCTTTGTAATAATCCACTTCCTTTATCTAGGAGATTTGATGACAATCACTCGACAAGGGATCAACAGGCAAGAAGTAGGCGCTTGGTCAATTAACTAAAGTCGGAACCGACTGTTTCGATCTGGTGGGTCTTTTTGCGAGTGTAGTGTAGTAACTTAATCTCTTTCTCAGGTTAACGATCTGTTCGACCGTTTGCTGCATGGATCCGCCCACCTGGTCAAGTATGGCAGGACTCGTACGCTTTCTTCTCGCGAAATCCAGACCTCCGTTCGTCTCGTCATGCCTGGAGAGCTGGCCAAGCACGCTATCTCGGAGGGAAGCAAGGCTATGTCCAAGTACAGTGGTTCGTTTACTTGAGCCCAAAATTGCTGACCAGCCATCACCTTCTATTAAAAATCGTCCGTTACCATCTTATGTTGTTCCCACATTTGTTCTTTTTCTGACATAAAAATCTCTGCTTGAACTTTCTTTTTCGAATAGAGCGATGTTGATATAGGATGTGGTGAATTGGCTTGAAGAATTTGCCCGACAAAATTTTCACGGCACTTTTAGTATATTTATGGACATGATGCATAACTAGTTGTGGGATGCCAGAATATTATTTCCGGAACTCATGTTACGGACAAACAAGATTTTGAAAAAGGCATAAGATGTAATTTCTAAACAAAAGATCTTTTGGAGTAAAAGACCGTGTGCTTTTTGCAAAAAAACAGTTCATTTTGGTGAAGAAAAGACAAAAAATTTAAAAAGGCGCATAAAAACGGCAATTTAATCTTGGCGTTTTGTTTGAGTTGAACTACAAGGAAATTCAAATTTTGAAAGGGTGTGCTATGTAAAGCCCTCAAAATGTACGGCTAGAGACAAAAAAAACTGTCCCCCGCCAATTCAAACTTTGCACGTGCCGCTGCGCGCAAAACCCATGGTCTTCTAAGTGCTCTGCTAAAACCTAAAAAGTGGAAACGGTGAAGCTCGTGGGTACTAGAAACTGCGATGAACAACAATGTGAAGTATTTGGTCTGGGGTGAGAGATAGGCCCTTAAAGTTAAGGGCAGTGAGTTGAGAACTTACATGAGAAGAAATATTATCTTTTTTCTGACCCTCTGAAGTGGCACCTATTTTGTCATTTTCCCTCCCTATACAGCCCTCTATCCCTTGAAATTCCTTTTTATAGGCCTTTTGTACCAAAATTATTACATAAAAATGGTTTTTAGACACCCATCAAATATCATGATTTGTACAGGGTGGCGCGAAAAAGCGCGGCTAGTTAAAAAAATGCGAACATCTGCTATTCTTCTTATTTTTGCAGCAGCTTGTCTTACTCTTATGCTCTTTGTTTATATTCCTCTCGATTTTACGGTTTTGTTACGCCATTTTTTGACGTGACTTTAACAATTTTCTTGTGGCTCTCATTGCGTCAAAACTTGCGTCATAAAATTAGTATTTCAGGTGATGGCTCAAATGAGAAAACACGATCTTCGCGCCTTGATGGTTTTCCTACGAAAAAATGGGATCTCGGTCAGCAGTGTGGCAAAGCTTTTCAGCGTCAAGATGGACAATGTTCGAGATGCTACGCGGCGCTTTGAAGAAACTGGCGGTAGCAAGAATCAAGCCGGATCAGGAAGAAAAAGGTGGGATGCATTTTGAATAAATTTTTACATTTACTGTCCCTGTCTCATGTTATATCTTTGATGTTTTTTAGTTTGTGTGATTAAAAACAGGTGTCTTGTATTGAATCGGCCATTGTTGAGGAGGTTTCCTAGGGCTTGCCACCCGAAAATCGGAAACCGACCGGGCAGGGATTACGTACTTCAATTTTTTTTGTGCCGAATTTTTTTTGCGCCACCCTGTATATCAAAGTACCCTAATTTTGCGCGTATAACCCGCGGGTTATACACGGGTGCGGGTTATCTATGGGGTGCGGGTTATCTGTGGGTACAATTAATGTCGAAGCATCGATTACAGCTGTTAAAGAGTTTTTTGACTACTTTTAATATGCACTTTCATTCAAATATCATATTTATCAAAACTACCGAAATAGATCAACCCGAAATACATCTAGATTGTTCATTGCATTTACAAATTCTTCTGATAAATCAAAATAGTGTCCTTTACTCTCTTTTTAATAGTGTTCTTCTTTAGTCACATTACTTTCTCTTAAGTTTCGAAACTTGCAGAACGGGTTATACGTGGAAATTAGGGTAAGTCCGAGAATTGGGGAGGGTATATTAAAGTACCGTATTTCCTCTAATATAACCACCCGCTCTAATAAACCCACCCCCTCAACTTCCAGTGTCTGTATCTCGGAACAGAGTAAATATTCTGCAAAGCTGTTTTTTGCGTTTTCTTAGTTCCCACGAGCTCTACCGATTCCGCTTTTTGGATTTGGTTGAAGCCACAAAAATCTCAAAATGACTCTAATAAACCCACCCTCAGAAGGGGTTTGAAAAATAAACCCACCGGTGGTTATATTAGAGGAAATACGGTAGCTGTTTTGGGTAGGAGGAGGGTTTATATCGAAATAGCGCCAATTGGTGGGTGGTACACATAGAAGTCGACATTTGCAAAATTTTTGTAGAGACAATATTTAAAATTTCTGTTAAAGGTTTCTTGTAGAGCTCACAAAGCTGAGGGGGTGGTTTCAAAAATATCAGATTCAAAACTTTCTCCAAAAAAATCTATGATTTTAACACCTTCAAAAATGTTGGCCCCTAGTGGTCAACACGAATATGGAGAGAGGGTGAGATATTAGAGAAAATACAAATCCAAAACTAATCTCCTATATAGTATTAGAGCTGTTTTGTCTGTCTGTGTGCGGACAATTGATTGACAATTTTTTTGGGGTTTTTTTGGTTGGTTGAATTATTTGGTTTTTGAGCTGTTTTTGTTTATTTTGTTTAATTTTATTGCCTGTAAGTTTGTAAAAAAAGCATATAGATTGGACAGGAGAATATGCGTGCGAATGGATAGGCCTGTTTGTAGAGTGGGTCTTAACCCGTTTCAGGTCTTGCAATTGTTAATCGACATGTTGATTGTGCGCAGATCAACATGTTGTCAATCAAGATGTCGAACAGATTGACATCGAATGGTGTAATACTTAAATCTAGTACCAAAAGACTTATTTCCAGTACCAAAATGCTTTTTTCTAGTACCACAATTTAACATGCATAGAAAATCTATTTGTAAAGTTAGAGATTTTTTCTTTGACACATGAACGCGTAGCCCTGAATCTCAGCTTTCTAACTAGACTTCAATTTCCTGTAAAAGATTTCAAAGATTTGAAGATTTCGAGCTTTGTATGAAGTAACTTTTTCGACCAAGTTCCTCTATTTAGACCCTTAAATCTCCAACTTTTTTAAATTTTTTACTGAAAAAAGATATCTTGTTAAGTAGCTAAGATTCAGGGCTACACGATAGTTAAAAAAATTTCAAAAGTGTACCTGCAAAGTGAGGAGAAAAAGAAAAAAGTTCAAAAAAATTTTGGTACTAGAATTAAGTATTTTGGTACTAGAAAAAAGTACCACCCCATCGAATGCTCAATTTTTTTAAATTTTTTATTGTCCTGAGATGAAAGGTTTTAGAAGCTCCTGAAATTTACCAGTCGAATTTTTATCGATTGTTGTTGTATAACCAGTGATTTGCTGCTAAATTTTTACGTAATCTCTTTTATAGTATTAGAGATGTTTTGTCTGTTTGTCTGTTCACTTTTAATGTTTTTGGTTTTTTTGGAGTGTTTTTGTTTGGTTTTTGGTCAATTTTTTTTAATTGAAGCTTGGGATCTCAAGAGTAGAATGTTTGTTTTGGATTTTCGTTTTGAGAATTTTTTCGGTTTTAATTTTTGGGTTTTAGTGAGTAGATTGTCGTTTTTTTCGTTCGAGAGTCAAAATCTCGGAGTTAAATGGGTCAGAAAGTTTTTTTGCAGCATTTGCCGTTTAGCCCTGAATCTCAGCTTCTTTTGAAAAAAAAAGATCGGCAAAAAGGACGAGTTTTAACTAGGGGCCCGTTGAAAAGTGTGGAAATAGTCATTTAGAAAGAATTTAAATTTAGGACTTTTTTGAATTGCAGTGTTTTTGTGTCGAGAGGAAAGTTGTTTCTTATATTGTTTTCAGCTGCTTTTTGTTTGTGTTTTATTTTTTTGTCTACAGGTTTATTGAGAATGCACGTAGAGTGAGAGTTGGTGAGGGTACCTAGAAAGTTAGCAGGGGTACCTGGAGAGTGGGTAGGAATACCCGGAGAGCGTAAGTGGAGGTGATTGGATAATTGATAAGCGAGTCAGGAGAGTGAGTAGAGGTACCTGGAGAAGGGGTAGGGGTACCTGGGGAGTTGATGGCAGCACGTGGAGAGTGAATAGGGGTGTTTAGAGAGTGGGTAGGGGTACCTAGAAAGTGGGTAAGGGACCTGGTGAGTGGGTAGGGGTACCTGAAGAGTGAGTAGGGTTACCTGGAGAGTTGACGGCAGCGCCCGGATAGTGAGTAGGGGTACCTAGAGTGTTAGTAGGTTTACCTCGAGAGTTGATGGCAGCACTTGGAGAGTGAGTAGGGGTGTTTGGAGAGTGGGTAGGGGTACCGGGAAAGTAGGTAGGGGTAACAGGAGAGTGAGTATAGGTGCTAGGGGAAGGGCAGGGTTACCAGTTGAGTAGGGAGGAGTGCCAGGAGAGTGAGCAGAGATGCCAGGATACTAATAGGAGTGCTCGGAGAGTGGGTAAGACTACCAGGAGAGTAGGTGAGGATTAGAGATGTTTTGTCTGTTTGTCTGTGGACAATTGATGTTTTGAGTTTTTTTGATATGTTTTGTTTGCTTTTTTTGGTCAAATATTTTTTAAATTGAAGCTTGGAATCCCAGGAGGAGAATAGTTGTATTGGATTTCGGTTTTGAGATTTTTTTTTAGTTTCAATTTTTAGGTTTTAGTGAGACGTTGTGGTTTTTTCGTTCCGGAGTCAAAGTCTCGGAGCTGTTATCAGGGAATTTGATGTTTGATGTTTTTGTCTGTACTTTATTATTTGCAAAAAGAGAGTAGGTAGGTGAGCCGGGAGAGTGAGTAAAAGTGCCAGAAGAGTCGGAGGTGAGAGAAGAGAGTTGGTAGGTATGTCAGGAGAGTAGATAGGCGTACCGGAGAGTGGATAGCAGCATCTGGAGAGTGAGTAGGATTAACAAAAAAGGAAGTAGGTGTGCCCAGAGAGTAAGTAGGGGTACCTGGAGAGTGAGTAGCAGTACGTGGAGAGCGGATAGAGGTACCAGGATAATGAGTAAATGTGCCAGGAGAGTAAGTAATGGTACAGAGAGTTTTGAGATTTCTGATGGCAACTTTCTAGGGGATGGTTTGGCGTGTTCATTGATGATATCTCCTATATTTTATCAGGCATGTTTTTATTTTGTTTGTCGACAATTGGTGCTTTTGATTTTTTTGGAGTGTTTTTATATGGTTTTCGGTGAATTTTTTAAATTGAAGCTGAGGTTCTCAGGAGTCGAATAATCATTTTGGATTTTGATTTCAATATTTTTTTTGGTTTAAATTTTCGGGTTTTAGTGAAAAAATTGTCGTTGTCAAAACTTTTGATTTTTAGAGTTGCAAAAAGTGTAAGATTTATACAAGGGATGAGGAGAGTGGGTGCGTTTGGCAGAAGAGTGGGTGCCTGAGCCAAGAGAGTGGGTACCCTAGCCAGAAGAGCGGCCGGGTTTGGCAAGAGAGGAGGTATGTGAGCCAAGAGAGCGGGTATGGCAAGAGGCTGAGCTCCCCAGCAGGAGAGTGAGTGGGTATGGCAGGAGACTGGGTGCCTGAGCCAGGAGAGTGTGTAGATGGGGCAGGAAAGTAGGAGATTGAGCTAGGAGAGTGGGTGGGTAGGGCAGGAGGGTAGGCACTTAAGGCAAGAGAATGGGTGGGTTGAGAAGGAGAGTGACCAGGAGAGTGGGTTGGTGCTCTAGGAGAATAGTTAGGCATGCCAGGAGGGAGTAAGTGCCAACGGAGAGAAAGGCGGTTTGCCAGGAAAGCAAATATGTTTGTTGGTAATTAGAGAGTTTCTGATGTTTTGCGTTGTTATATTTTGATTAATTGATTTTTATCTTTTATTTTTTTAAATATATTAAATTTTAACGTTATACTTGAACCTTGACCAAGGCGAGGGTGGTCCGCCGCCAGGCGGGTTCCCTGAGCTAGTTATATAATTCTTATAATAATTACCTAAAGCTTGGTCCGAATATGTGCCTGACTTATTCCTCAAATTTACTCCCATGCCGAAAGTATTTGAGCTAAAAAAAACACCTATAACTAATTTCCAGCAATCCAAACCCGTACCAAACAGCTTGGAAAGGTTCATTTTGGCAATGGCAGACCCAGATTGTTGTTGCCCACCGTCCTGCTCATAGATGTAGCCCACCACTGGCCTGTTTTGTGCCAACAATTTTAGGAAATTGATGGTTTTGGAGGTGACGTGGTGCACATTGCCGTCCTCAGGCACAAATCGACTATTGTCATTGGTTAGATGGTCGACAAATTCGGAGATCAGTTGGACACTCCGGTGGTTGACTGTGGCCTTGAACCTGGCAAATGTTTCACCCTCGCCAATGTTCTGGAATTTGTATTTTCCGAGCTTTGTTAATAAAGAGTATTTGTGAGTACCAACCTCACATAAAGATCGGATTTGATTGGTGTGCTTCATCAGAAATTTGGTTAGTGGCATTACTGTTTCAAAGTCGCCCTCAAAGGCTTCCACCAATTTCTAAATTGTCTAATTTTTTAGAATGTTAGAAAATATGTTATTTTTTTCCGAAAAAAAAAAGTTCTGAGGAGAGATTCACATATATCGGCAAATGTTTTCAATTTCAGCTTTTGCTCTTTCGAAATTTTTAATTTCAGTCAAATCTTTCATTCTAAAATCGTAAGAGAAAAAGTAGCGCAAATCGAAATTTCGACGCATCTCTGATGTGTGCTAAACTGAGAAAATGGGCTATTATCATAAGTTTTACGCAGGACTTCGTTTACCGTCTAGGGTCAGACACTGGTTTCATCTCAGGGCTTTAAGATATTTTTTTCAAAAATAAGGACATTTGCTCAAAAAAGGACATTTTAGTGTATTTTACTAAAAATATACTATTTTATCCACTGCTTATTGCTATTTTGCTGCTAAAAGATAAGATTTTGACTGAAATTCCAAAAAAAATTTGGATTCCCAAAATAAGGAAAATAATATTAATAAGGACGTTTGAGGGCCCTGTTTTATTTTCACTTTAGTCTTTTGTTAGTTTAGTCCTTAATGTCGTAATGATTAGAGATGATGGCGTGACGGTACGGGACTCCCGTCCCGTACCGTCCCGAAGGGGTTTATGTATATCCCCGACCCAGAATTTTTCACGAAAATTTTTTTCGATCTATCCCGTCCCGGAGTAATTTTCCGCTTCCCGGATTTATTGTCCCGTCCCGACTTTTGAAAATCTGTCCCGTCTGTAGAATTCGAGAATCCTAGCAAACTTTAGTCTAGTTTTATTATCATTTGCAACTCCTGCCAAATTTGAGCAAATATTAGGGTTGTCGATTGAGTATACACTCGAGTATATACTCGGTAAAACGTAAAAATGGGACAAAATCTTTTGCATCTTTTTTTGAAAACTGATTATTGTTGTCAAATTTTCTGTTTGCGTCCCACCGGGAAAATAATCGTCCCGTCCCGGGATTGTACTTGGTCCCGGATTCACATCCCGGAGTAAACTCTTTGGTCATCCCGTCCCGGTGTTCCGTCCCGAAATTTTTTTCACAATGTTTGTCCCATCCCGGAATAGGCCATTCATCATCTCTAATAATGATATCAACTTTACCATCCGTTTCTAAAATTAGTCCATGTGGTTCCCTCTATAACGCTGCCATATTTTCAAAATAAGATGGTGCTATAGCGGGATTACGGCCGGAATGCACTTTATTGGGTATGCTCAAAATTGGGTTTTTATCGCTTCATTCGCCTTTTTGAGGCTTGAAAACAAAGAAAACGTTATATGGGGGTACGTAAAATCGAGACTCGACTATATAACGAACCCTAAATTAAGTTTTGGTTAAAATACCTCGATATAACGATCCTTCGATAAAACGAAACCCTCGATGTAACGAACATTTTTTCCCTCCCCCAGAGTGTTCTTTATATCAAGGTTCGACTGTAACAACTAGTTGTCGATGTATCAAGTCGGTGTATCCAGTCAGTTTTTTTTATCCAGTTGGATGTATACCGGAATTTTTAAGGGGTGCGTTATAGAGGGACTGCGATGTGCCAACATTTTCTTCTTTATCCTCAATCCATCATGTAGCATCATCCTAACCGATTACATACAAATTTGTACCAACCAAATTGTGGTTGAGCACAGTGCTGAGAGGATGGACCATCACTTGTCGGAGTATACTAGCCTCCACTTTCACATTTCCAAACACAGCTGCACACGCTTCAGTTTCTAACTAAATTGACCACATTTATTGAAATATATGTAAATTAAAAAAAAGGTCAGTGACCGACCTGGACTAGAGTCAACAGCACAGAAAGTGTGAATAGCACAGGAGTTATGGGTGTGTCCTTGTGAATGACTTCATTGGTGTTCCGCTTCAAATCCATGATTTCACTGGTTATGTTGAAGATTGAGGGCTTTTCCGAAATCTTCCCTGCCGCCTTTTTTAGTGCACTGAAATTGCAACTTTCGAAAAAAAAAAACATGCTCACAGGTTTCGCCACGAGGTCGAATTTTTTCAAAGTTCATTTAAATTATTTAAAGTTTTTTATTTAAAGAAAAATTCGCAGTTTTTGGCGAAAATTCGAAAGTGGGTCAACTTACCCAAGTTGAGTTTATTAATGCGGTAGCCCCAGTTAACAAAACTATGTTCAAATTTTATCTTTTTAGTTTCACCAAAATGATTCTCGCAATGACGCGCGTCGAATAAGGTATTGTTTTCTCTTAGTTCAAAATACGTTTGATGCACTAAACCCCAAGGAATGTTAAGTGGACTAATTGGTGTGGTGTTCAGAAATTCATGCACACCATCACACTCAATTAAAAAATATGACTAAAGAAGCATATATTTAATAACCCACAGCGATACTAAACCCGATTTTTTTATTTAAAATCCAAATTAATCAAATATTGAAGGGGAGTGTATCTCTTGTCCGTATCTGGTCCCGCATGGAAATTGTTTAAATTCAAATTAAACCACTTTCTGAGCTTGCTGGTTCGAATCTCTGTGGGTGTAAACTTAATTTTGTTCGCAGTTTTTCAGCGATTGAGCTGAATTCATGCTAAAAAACATCGATGTATAGATTGGAAAGATTTCCGGGATTGCTTTTTTAGTCAAAAACTGTCTTAAATTTGCGAAATCAGCCAGAAACCATATATTTGGGTTTATGTCTATTTTATCTATCGGTCTATTTTATTACTTTTAAAAGAGTGGTAGTCATTTTCTAGAGTCAGAATACGCTAGGTACCTCATAAAAAAATTAATCATCGAATGGAAATAGACAGTACGTCAAAAATTACTTCAGAAATCGGGTAGCTTGGATAGCTTGATGTACAAAATTATATCCCCCAGACGGACTTTGCTTTTTTCGTAATGCCAGTCTTTGAGACATTTTTGTAAAACCGTGCAACGACCAAATACCAAAAAAAGATAATTTCTTATCCAAAATCTCAGTATCAAGGTATTTTCCTTCAGAACACGATAATATTTTTCAAGGGCTGCAGACTTTTAGTAGTACAGTCCACTCTCAATAGACCGGCACCCCGAGTGTTGGCGAAATTTCAGGAAATTATTAATATTCTTTCGGAAAATCCCTCGTTTTACTGTAGTGATGCCTTTCTTAGAGGGAGGGGAAACTTTATATACGTATCGCCTATTGTCACAAGTTCTAATTCTTATGGGTGCACATCCTATCTTTTATCTTCTTTTATTTAAGTTAGTGTCAAAATGATACTCACACCCTTGGCTATCCAACAAGATCATTAACGTAGGGTTTCACACCTACTGGAGCTTATTTACAGGCTAAAATAAGCTAAATTTCCGAAGATCGATCGTCTTTGAGTGTTTTTCTTTAAGCGGTTTGGTTGATATTCGTATTTCTTTTTTAAATTCATACGTTTCATAAACTAAAATGTAGACAAGACTATAGGCTTCCATTTGAGCTACAGTCAAAGCTGGATAAGCCGGCACCCCCAAAAGTTCATTCCAGTCTTGGGTCTGACATTTTTTGACCCAATTTTTAAAAGCTTTTTCCAGTCTGGTCAGAAATGTCGTCAGGATTCCGATTTTGCCGATCGTTTTTTGAAAAGAAAGCAAAATTTGGTTGACAAGGTAAAACCTCGACAAGCCGGCACCCCTTTTCAAAAAAGGGTGCCGGCTTATCGAAGTTTTGTTTTTTAACACCTGGAGGACCGACTGTTACTTTTGGTTATTCCGACTCAGAATTTCGTGCTGAACACGATGGTCTTTTTAGTTTAGATCGAGTTCCAACAAAAAAATTGAGAAAAAGGTGTTTGAACATTGGTCGATTTGGAGCACCGGAAAATATTGGTTGCTATGTTTGATCAGGATGCCATTTACTCAAATTTATTTTTCATCCAGGCAATTAGCATTTCAAAATCAAGAGCATGCTTGGGGCTTTCTAATGAGTCGAAACAGCGAGGGTTATTACAGAAAATTATGTCCAAAATATTGAATTTCCCGCCGGCTCCACGGTTTTCAGATACCTGAGTCAGCGCAGATAATTGGCTAGAACTCTGTACAGAAAAGCCATCTAATCAAATCATTTTTTGCGTCGTGTAGCTCGCTGACAGAGCTACACAACGAGTATAAACATGCCTGATATCTCTTATCAAAACTGAATAATACTAATCAATTTTTTTTGAAGAAGCAGTTTTTCAGATATCTGATTTTCAGCCGTTTTGTGGTGGATCTGATTTATCCTAACTTTTAGGTCTTCTGTCCGCATCTTTTGCGCAGAGAGCCTCCATTCTTCAAAACAAATAACGAAAATTATAATCATGTAAGTTTGTGTCTCTCATGACGATTTGCTTTATATGTATTCTGGCAAACATGTCATTTTCGGGTGTTTATGTTTTCATATTTATTTCTGTTCTTCATCAGACTTGTTTCTATCGTTTTAGCACAGCCATGTCTAAAGGAAGTAGCGCTGCAAGTTCCGAGAGCATCGATTATGAAGAAGATTCCGACTATGACCTTAACGAGGAAAAGTGTATGGAAACAACTGAAATTGAAAATGTGGCTGAAGAATCCGAATATGCGCAAAAGCTGACCATTCTGACACTGGAAAATGAGGAAGAATTCGAAGACGGTTGGTCCACAAGCACCTCTATGTTTCGATAAAAAACCCTTCCGTCAAAGTCAACTATCGTTTCGTTGACTGTAATAGATACACCAACCCTCCAGCCAGACTCCTTGCAATTGTTCATCACCTTTTGGAAAATCTAAATACCAATTTTTTCAACAATCTTTATAATCAAGCAGAGGCTTACATAGCGCATCGGTGAAAAGGAATCACTCCTGTCTCTACGATTTTTGTCATCAAATCGTAATGCAAAAGTAACAGTCGGTCCTCAAGGTGTTAAATGATGAAATTGCAGAACTTTTAAAAAAACAATCGGCGAAATACGAATCCTGACGATATTTCCGACCAGACTGTAAGAACAGAACTAGAAAAAGCTTTCGAAAATTGGTTTAAAAAAAGTGTTGGACCTAAGGCTGTAACGAACTTTTGGGGGGTGACGGCTTATCGAGGTTTGACTGTATCAAACAGAGAAAAAAGTAATGTTTAATTAGAGTTAGAATTTAAAAAACATCCAATGGTGTCGAATTCCATGCCATCCTACCCAGGTCTGTCATTTTCATAAAATTCCCAAATTAAGGGATTTGCTGACAGTGAAGCAGTGTTTGAAAACGGTTGCAATCAATTGCTCGATGGTTTTGAACCTAGAAGTCAGTGAACTTACTGAAAAGTAAAGTAAAACAAATAGGGTGTACATTCAGGAAGATTTAGACCTTCGACCCTAGACGATGCGTATAAAAGTTCTTCCCCCCCCCTTTAAAAAAATTCTGTATACTAAACTTTAGCACTGGTTTACTTGCACTTTTTTCTTTATCCGAGGTAGTCACCTAGTTGAATGGGTGCCTGGTGCTTCCGATACTTACCCTGAATATTTTTGGATTATAAAAATAAATAAAAGGTGAACTAAAATTAGTGCGTTCACAGTAGGCACCTTAATCAGTGGCGCTTAAATGAGTGTGTACGGGTTATCCACCTGGATTACCTGAAGATATATGCGCAGAGGGGCTAAGGAAAAGAGCAAACTTAAAAATCCTTCTAGCAAAAATATAGCTTTAGTTTAGAATGGCTCTAGGTCGATTCGTCGACGGTCAGTTCGTCGACATTTTCGTCAATTTCAGTTTTACCATGTCAATCGAGTAATTCGGTATAAACTTGATTTAAAAATGGCCTTTTCCCCAATCCTAATGGCACTTTCTGTACTCCAGCAAACCGTTTGCTTCAAACCGTTTGCAGCAAACGGTTTGACAAGTTTGCTGTGGTTTGTAGCAAACCATTTGTTCAAAGCGTTCGGGCCGTTTGTTCAAACCGTTTTTTTTTCTGCCTATTCTTTTCAACTCACTTTTGCATAGTCATTTTGCTCTCTGTACTGATGTATTGCCCATAGTTTATTAGATGTTATACTCCAATCTTATGGTATCTTAGTACTTAGGCGTGGGTATCTAGGTGTTGGAACCCAGGCGTGAGTACTTAGGTAGGAGTACCTAGATGGTGGTACCCAGGTGGTGTTACTCAGGTAAGAGGCACCCAGGTAGGCGTACCCAAGAGACGGACCACCTAAATTCACTCAAAAGTACCTAAACACTTCAAACCACCGTACCAACACCCAGGTCTTGGTACTCAGGTGGTGGTCCTCAGGCAGCTGTTTCTGGGTGATGCTTCATCGGTGGTTGTGCACACGTAGTGGTATTCTGGGGCGTGGGGCATTAACTGGATTGATCCACACCGAATTGGTCCAGACACGAATTGGCCCATACGTTTCAAATTCGTGCATTTTGAAAATTTTTGCGGAATTCAATTTTTTTAGTCTGAACCAACCAAACCAAGTGGACGACCACTTGGAGCGATTTTTTTTTACTTTTTCGGCTTTCAAAACCTGTTTTCTGGACTAATTCGAGCATGCTGAAGATGGTTTAACAGTGGTAAAATACCGTATTCTCGAGTATTTTTTGAGTTTTAGGCAATAATTGATTTTGGTAAAATCAATTATTCCACAGAACTCAAAAAATACCGGAGAATACGGCATTTTACCACTGTCAAACCATCTTCACCATCCTTGAAATAGTCCAGAAAACAGGTTTTGAAAGCCGAAAAAGTAAAAAAAATCGCTCCAAGTGGTCGTCCACTTGGTTTGGTTGGTTCAGACTAAAAAAATTGAATTCCCGCAAAAATTTTATTTGGAGTAGCTTTGGATGGTTTCGGGTGGTTCTGGTTGTTTGTGGGTGTTTTGGTGGCTTGAGGTGGTTTTGAGTGGTTTGCGGTGGTTCGGACACAATCTAACAAATTTCGAAAAAAACGTAAAAAACTGCCTTGGTCCCCCTGTTGTTAAAAGGTTTGTTTTATGAAAGTGGCAAACCTTTTTCTCGAGAAAAATGGTTTGTAGCAAACGGTTTGGATAGTTTGCTGCAAACTCTTGTTTGATCAAACGGTTTAAAGGGTTTGCTGCAAACCGTCTAAAGGCTCCGGCAAACGGTTTGCCCAAACGGTTTGCCGGAGTATAGAAAGTGCCAATATAAACACTATCATTGGTAACTACAGTTGCGGACAATTGATAGAAAACGACAACAAATTTTTTTGAATTGTGTGTTGTTTCGACTGGAAATAAGAGACTCATGCCAAACCTTAAAACACAGTTTTGTAGAGTAATTCAAGCGCTACAAACTGGTGTATAAAATTTTTCAATGCCCCACTAATTTTTAAAGTTTTTCTTACGCCTAAAAATGTAGGCAAATATTTGGCCCGACAATTGATAGAGAACGATTTCTTTTTTTAAGCTAATTAATTTTATTTTTTTGTGTATTGTCAACTTTTGATGACTATTTGTAAGCCCTGTTCCTCAGCTACAATTTGGTAGGTCAAACTTTTTTTTGAATTATTATACGAAAAGTTATGACCATAAAAATAAAAGTGTCCATTTCTAGTCAAAATCAAATAAAATGTAAGGAAAATGGTTGTTTGACCACATAATTAAGAGCTTTTCTCCAAATTTTAAAAATCAAAATTCACGTCCTTTTGCATTTTTTGAAAGCTCTATGATTTCTCTACATAATGACATTTTGATCGTTATTGTAAAATCACTCTGCACTGAGATGCGCATAGATTGAAGAACAACTACCGAACCTACCGAAGAACCTACCGAAACAACACACAATTCAAAAAAATTTGTTGTCGTTTTCTATCAATTGTCCGCAACTGTATAAAAGGCGCTAAGAAAGTCCAAAGTACCGCCCCTGGGTACTTCCCAGCTGGGTACCACATCTTGAGTACCCCGCCTGGATACCGCTAGACACCACCACCTGAGTGCTCTCTCTTGGTACTTCTCCCTGGTTACCATCTCTTGATCATACTTACCTGGATACTGCCTCCTGGGCAACCCCAACTGGGTAACACCTTCAGAGTACCACCTCCTGGTTACTTCCACCTGGATACTCTCACCTAGGTACTACACACTACCACTTGAGTACCCCTTCCTTGGTACTTTCCCCTGTTTACCACCTCCTAGGTACAGTCTACTCTCGATATAGTGTAACTCTCGATACAGTGTATGTTTTTTACGACTTGGTTGCTTAATTTAAAAACATAAGGAACCATACCTTCGATATAGTGCACTCTCGATACAGTGTAACTCTCGATATAGTGTTTATTTGTTGCGGTCCCGACAAAGAAAACAGCTCTCGATAAAGTGCATATTTTCTAATTTTATTGAAATTGCTGTCTCTAAAATGTAAATTTATCCGTTTTTTGCAAATTGAGCAATAAGTACTGAAAAAGAGCGAGGTTTGATTACTTTGAACTAGAAGAAATCAGTAATGGAAGTTGCCAAAAATAAAAGCGCCAAATTCATTAATAAGAGGGTACGATGAGCTACAATTGAATTCTTGGATCTTTTTGCCGAGGTTGAAAGAACCGAAAAGAAATGTAGTGAAGGGCAGTGAAGGTGAAACAATTAAGAGACGGTTGAAAGCTTATAGAGCGTTTGATTTTGCCAGTCATTATATAAAACAGCATTCTGATGATCATGCGATGCTTAGTTTTGTCGATGCATCAGAAGAATATTTTTACGAAGAGAGGCGAAAAACAGAAACATGATAATGTAATGGCTTGTTTAGGTTGTTCGAGTTAGAGTTCGGTTTTTGATTACGTGAACACCTCTGATCCGAACTCGAACTCTAATTAGAGGGTGTTGACGTACCTCGAGTTCGAGGTCGAATTTGAAGGTGATGATGCATATAACTCGGATTCCCTTGTAGTAAACGGCCTGAAAACTAACTTTTAGTGGCTTTGACCGCTCAGGGGCGAAATTCTGAGCCATCTGAGCTATATACATAAGCACGTTCAAGCGCGACTCGAACTCTAACTCGATGTACGTGAACACCTTCGAGTTAGAGTTAGAGTTCGGATTTTTGAGTACATGAACACCTCTTACCCGAACTCGAACTCTAACACTAACTCGAACAACGTGAACAAGCCATAAATGTACATCAAAATGACCAGTTACTTATCGTCTAACCGTTAATTCATTTCTCACATGGTACCATTATTATTTTTGTCAAATAAAATATCGATATAGTGTAAGTCTCGATATAGTGTATATTTTTCCAGTCCCCGCGCACTACACTGTATCGAGAGTGGACTGTACTAATATTTTTGTTCGAATTTCAGTTTTTACTCTCTGTTTAAATTTATTATTCGTTATTAGTTTATTATTCGTTTTAAAATGGCTTTATTGAGGAAGTTTCCGGGACTTGCCATCTAAAAATTCGGAAACGTGCCGCAACAGTGTTATGTTGCACGATTTTTCCAAAAATGTTAACGTATGTTCAGGCATTCTGTATATCCCGATTTAGAGTCTTTGCACGGTAGCTGAGGGTTAATTGTTTACAATAATTTAATGTGGGTTCGATTCCAACTGTGGGTAAATTGGGTTTCTTTTATGATGCGTAGAAACACTCACAACTTGACAAAATGTGATTTCGAAGTACGACTAGCCCGATGCTCATTGATAGCATTCAAAGTTTTAAGCATATTATCACTTCTGCATGCGGAGTAATAGCCGAGGAATTGAGTGCATGAACTGCTGTTTGCCAACAGCCATGTGGCCATTTTGTTTATGTTCTCGGTGTCTTTGATGGTAGCCAGATTGGGAAGTCTGAAGCTGGGCATCTCTGAAAACAAAAAATAAATTTGAATACTTTTTAGGAAAATAGTGAAAAACCGAATTCCTCATCCAAACATTCCAGTATTTTGGCTGGGTACAGTGAGATTGATTTGGATTTGACTTGATTGCCAAATTCTATTTCTAGATAGCCGCATCCAGTCTCAAATATTTGCTTCTACAAAAATTAAAATAAGAATGAAAATCTCTTTTTACAGTCTGGCTAACCATGTGATTCAACTGGCTTTTGTAGGTAGCATGGGAAGAGAAGAACGAGATGGCCTCCTTTAAATTGTTCATTTTCTCCAGATATTCGTCCAGATGTGTAGCACATTTCATCCCTGATTGTATTCTCAAAATCCATGGTTTTGCCATGGAATTGAATGGTGGCGTCAACTATACTCAGCAGCTTTTTCACATCTAAAAGTATCGGTTAGATGAGCTCATTCATCAGTTTTTTTTGTCAAAGCCCCCAAGCCCTCTGCGCCGGTATACGACCAACTTATTACAAATACTGACTCGTTACATTGATGACTGGTTACATCAACTCGTTACACTTTTTTCAAATTGCAACTTTTTCAAATATCCTCCTATTTATTGATTTAAAACAAACTACCATAATTTTTAAAGGACCATGGTTTTTGTGCGCAGCGGTTGTACCCGCCAATTCAAACTTTTTTTCTAATCATTGAACTTTTGTACGGATTTTTCAACTAGGTCTAACAAAACAAGGCTTAAAAAAACCAAGTTTAAAATTAGGTACAGAAGTTAAATGATTAGGAAATTTTGAATTGGCAGGCAGTAACCGCTGCACGCAAAAACCATGGTCCTTCAAACATAATAGATGACATAACCGGAGTGAGGATTCGGATTAGTCATTGGGGACGTAGCTTGAATGCTGCCACGCCGTCAAAACTAAATAAATGACCTACTCTGTTGTTCACGCTGGACTACACTCGTCTTTGAGTACAAGGTGGACACATTGTTAGACAAGCCCGTGATTCTCTCCGAAAATCATCTAATATTGAAGACACAGAAGTGGTTAGTGTGGCGCTACGATTTAACGCTTCTTGGAAGTCTCTTAACCAATCTTCATCCTGCAATTAAAGGTTGGTGTAACATTATGGTAACAAAACAATTCTACCTGAGTAAGGCGCAGTTGAAGATCATCAACAGAAAGCCCTGGTCTACCCATAGATTATATAGGAAAATTAAAAGGATATAGAACCGAGTAATGTCATAGAAGACCACTGACCAATGCAAAATAAGGTAAAGCCAACAACACTAAAACGACTTACAGAAATTAAGGAAAAAATATTTAGATCCGAATCTTTTTCAACCAGCATTTTGGCGTTATGTCTGGAAAAAACATTTCCTGGAAAAATACAACACAAAGTACACATGCGAAATAGAGCCATGAATACATTGGAATACCCTGTTTCTTACTTATCATTGCAATTTCAAAGTTTTGAATGCGCGCAGGACCACATATAGATTTTGTCAATAATGTTATCAAGTTATTTTTTGGTTTGCACTTAAAATTTAAACGTTATCTTCTATTTGATATAAATCACATTCAATGGTGACAATTGGGAGCAGTGAAAGTCGTATAAGTAGTCCGATCTGGCCATGTCAAGCACGCTGGGCACGACTAGTGAATGGTTTTTAAAAATTTTGAACAAATTTGCAAATTTATTTCCTAACAATAAGCGCAAACAAAAAAACTGTTAGCTGCGAACTCGGATCCCGGAACAGAGAACACGGACAACTCAGCTTCTTGACAACTGATCTCGAAAGAAATTCAGATATAGGACAACTCATCACAATCATAGTGACCTTTTTGAATACACGCCCATTTCGTTTCTCTGTCTTTTTAACATAAACTTACCCTTTTTACCCGTATCTTTAACTGTGCACTTTCGCAAAAAATTTCAAATTTTTTGTCAATTTTAAAATTTAACCATACTATCGCACAATTCTGCGGGAATTTGAATTTTTTAGTCTGAACAAACCAAGTGGACGACCACTTGGCTTGGTTGGTGCATGGATTATCCGGTAGAACTGAGGTTGGATTAACAAAACATTTTAAATAATAGGAGTTCTTCACAAGACAAAAAGATAAATTTTAAATTCCGGCGAAACAAAATTGTTTGCAAAAATTGACCGGTACCGTAAAACATGTTATGGGTGAAATGACACGTACCCGAAAAAGGGGTCAGTTGGAATGGCTGTCAGTTGGGTGTCGTTCGTAAAATCATCTGATAAATCCTGTTTGATAAGACCAAAATTACGATTTTACCCACCCGAAACCTCGAACCAGGGGGGTATCAATCGGTAGATGGATATCCACCTGGATGCCCTAAAATTAAAACTTAGTCAAACTTTGAAATAAACCATCCTATCATACGCAAACTCCTGTGGAATTACGATTTTATTCACTCGGAGGCCGAAACCCACGACAGGTACCCCTGACCATACCTGCATCGCCGCCAAAAACGTCGCCAGCGCTCAGAAGCGAGAAGATTGACACCGCTAGTGCCGGTGGCGTTCTATAGTGCCACATTTTTGTCTGCTTTTTTCCCTTCGGCAGATTTAAAAAGTCAATCCCCTGTGATCGATAGATATTATATATAATACGCCTCTATTTAAAATTTTTGGTTTTTATGTGACTTTAGGGAGGTTAGGCACTATTTTTCAGTGTCAAGACGAAACCCCCAAATCGACGAATTACGCAGTGAAGGCGCTTTGCAAAGCAAATAGTACTTCACGAATAAAAAGGGTCAGTCAAACGTCGTTAAATGAAAAGTAGTCAAATTGTTCTAACTACGATCTGTTACCATAAGTCAATCAATAGTCGATTTTCGATAATAAAAATTTCACACTACGATCACTTGTGACCATAGCTGCACGCTGTCCAAAAATAGCGCCAGCGCCGGCGCCGGCGCCGGCAATTTTCAAAATTGAGCGCCAGCGCCGGAAAAAGCGCCGGCGCCGGCGCCAGAGCAGCCAAATTGAAAAATCGCGCCGGCGCCAGCGCCGGTTTTTTGAACGAAGGAAAAATCGCGCCGGCGCCAGCGCCGGTTTTTTGAACGAAGAAAAAATCGCGCGGCGCCAGCGCCGGCGCGATTTTGCTGGCGCCGTAAAAAGCGCCGGCGCACTCAAAAGCTGCTTTTCTACAAATTATTGACATAATTTCAACATTTTTATTCCATATCAAATATTTATCAGGGCAGAATTGTATACCAACATATCTTGCTATTTAAGAAAGTAAAGAAAGTATTAAAAAGTATTGCCCTATATTTATCACCAAAATTAGAAGTCTTAAGGTATACTGGAAAAATTTCTAACTCTTTGTGAATAAAATTTGTCAAGAATTAGGAATAAAGTGCTTAGTACGTTTGGGATAGTGATAGTAGCCGATCAAACATCAGATGCAATAGAAGAGCTTTTGATGATGATGATGCCGGAGGCCCAACAAATTTTTGACGAGTACCTTGAAATGCTAGTTCAAAAGTTGAAGGCCAGAAAAATAGCAAGGGAATGAAAAAACAAAACGATGTTCTTGAAGGACTTATTGAATGAAACACGTATTGTTGCATATTCAAGTAACACCACTAAGAAATTTATATTTTTGAAGAAGTTTATAAATTAAAGAATTGGCATGAACTTGTTTTACAACAACAATGACTTAATACAAACAAAAAAGCGCCAGTTTAGCATTCGTGAAAATTTGCGCACCGGTGCCAGCGCCGATCTATTCACCATATCCGCCAGCGCCGGCCTAGCAAAAAATTTTCGCGAGCGCCGGCGCCAGCGCCGGCCAGTCAAAAAAATTTGACGAGCGCCGGGCCAGCGCCGGCTAGTCAAAAAATTCGCGGCCAGCGCGGAAAAAGCGCCGGCGCTATGAGCGCCCGCGCTTAAACAGCGCCGGGCGCCGCGCTGGCGCTGCTAGCGCCGGCGCTGGCGCTGGCGCTTCGTGCAGCTATGCTTGTGACTACTCGTCTTGCGAATATTTTCGCCTTGTTTGAAAAAACCTGTCATGAGAGTTATTCAGAAGATTAGTTATCAGTATTACTTAGTCTGTAGCAGTCTAATAATCGAACGACTATCTGCCCAGTAAAAAAACAGTCAAATTTTAATTGAAAAGCATCGCTAAGTAATACTACTTTATCAGAACATTTCCAGAACTCAGACAACTGAGGCTGTTAGCTGAAGTTAGTCAAATATAATACCTTGACTTTAGAAAAAGTTCCGGCATGGCAAGCCTCCCGATATTGTTGTCGATTTTCAGAGATTATGCCTTTTGATTGCTATTGTAAGGAGGGAGATTTGCGTAGCAAATCTCCGTACCGTCGATTTGTCCTGAGAGAATTACCGAAAGAAGAAGTTGGCGGGCAAATACTCTTTGAAATCGTAAAGTGATTTCAAACAGGATTTTCTTCTACCGAAAAGAATGTTGACTCACGTCGGCGAAAATCTTTAATTTCCCTGGTTCTTAAGCTAAACCTAAATCGCGTCTGAATCTATCAATTCTGCGCTATGGAAAGATGAATTCTGGGAATGGAAGTAAGCTGAAGCGAAAGGCGCCTAGACAATTTTGGGGTAACACTATAGTCTATAGAAATCAACCCCCCCTCACTCACTCCAAGGCTAGCGAAAAAATTACTTTTCCTGAAGGGGAAAGAAACCGTCTCATATTGTTTTTTATGCTCTGAAACCGCACGAAACACTTTGGTTTCAAAAAAATCGAAAAAAAATTTCGATTGCCGGTCCCCCAGGTAAAAAATTTAGGAAAATTCAAAAAAAATATTTTTTTGAATTCCCGCAAAACATTTTTTAATAGAGACAGAGAACGGGACAGTGATCCCGTCGATCCGATCCCGCGCCGAAGCCGATTTTGGCCAAATCCGTCCCGAAATCCCGCCCGAACAATTCTTAAAATCCCGATCCCGACCCGAAATTCGTCTAATCCATCGACAATTTCACCCTTGTATGGTCGTAAAGCACCAATTAGTTATGTGTTTCTTAAAATCCATTGAAACCTGAAGCAAAAACGTGAAGTTTCTCGCATTATAGTTTTCTTTAGGGTTGTCAGAGGAAAAATTCCCCGAAATACTTACCACAACCACACACAGCGAAATTTAAATCCATGATACGCCACAGAAAGCCACTGAAACGCCACTAGAGTTCTCTGAATTCAGTAGTAATCCGGTTATCACCACTGGATCACCGCTGGATCAAACGTAAGGACGTGCAAGTCAAGTGCGTACCACTGCAATTTGCACTTGACGGGATTACACTACTGGTAGATCTCTCGGTTTTCGCCTGAGCGCGAGCTCTTCGAGTGCTTGGCTGAACTTTGGAGTGCTGATCCTCTGGCTCGGCCTTGATTAGCGTAATAATGCTTTTCGTCAAAAATGAAGAATTTGGGATTGAGCCAATTTTAATAGCCTAATTATATTTAATGAAGAGCCTGAATCCGAAGAAGAACGAACTGACGAGGTAATATAGTGGTTGTAGGAATTCGATGTGTTTTACCGATGAATAGGAATGTTAATTTGGTTTAAATAAAGTTTTGCTGTACATGCGTATTTGGATCTGGTTGATGTTGTTAAAGGCAATAAATTCTTTTTTCCCTTTTTTCCCGGTGAAATTATTTTTTCCCGAAATTTTTCCGGAAATATTCCTATGATTTTTTTCCCGGGAAATGACAACCCTGGTTTCTTCTTTTGTTGGTTGAAAATTGTGGTCATAAGTTTTGTGCTAATTGAGCTTTAATATTAACATTTTTAGATGCGTTATGTAATATCGGTTATTCACAAAACTATCGGCACTGAAGCAAAATGTGGAGTGTGTGGAAATCTAATAAAAATGACGGGTGGCAGTAAAAAGCCTTTCGTCCACGCAGAATCACGACGAATATCGCTAGGCTCAAGCAAAAATGCTCATTTTTCCTGAACAAGCATTGCCACAGATCAACTACTGCTACTAAAACTGTTACTTTTGTAAATTTGCTCGTTTGTTGTTGTTGGCATATGGTGTTGTAAAAAAAAACAAATTTTTGAATAATCCCTGAAAATTTTCGGGATCCCGACGGATCCCGAATTTATATTTTCCAAAGTCCCGATCCCGAATTTTTTTCGGCGAAAATCCCGTCCCGAAATCCCCCCCCCCCCCCTGAAGGCTTTTTTCTTCTTCTATTTTTAAGGATTTAGGGCTGTATTGGAGGGAAGGAATAAAAGGGCCACTTCATGGCAAATTATTAAAAAAGTGAATTCTGGACTATTTCGGATGTCCTGCCATGTTTTCAACTGGCTGTGGCAAGAAGCTCCTGCGCCTCCTTCGGGGCGCAGGGGCTTGGGGGCTGGAGTTGAGATGCGCACACCCACATACTTAGACACAAATCAGCGAAAGTGAACATTGGATGCATGAAAAAGCAATGCATACAGAGTTTATTTATGCGGTAGCCCCAGTATTCAAAACTATGTTCAACATCTTCTTGTTAGTGGCCTGTGTGATTAGTGACCCTCTTCTGTCCCTTCCCCTCCCAATACAGCCTCAATCCCTTTAAAAATGTTTTGGAGGAACTCAAAAATTTTTTTTGAATTTTGTTAAATTTTTTGCCTTGGGGGACCAAGGTAAATCGAAATTTTTTTTTTCGATTTTTTGGAAACCAAAAGTGTTCCGTGCGGTTTTAGAGCACGAGAACAATATGAGACGTTTCTTTCCCTTCAGGAAAAGTAAATTTTCGCTAGCTGGGTGGGGGGGGTGATTCTATAGTAATGCATTTTTGGACATCCGAGACGGCTCACGGATCGCTCTGAAGAAAGCAAATCTGCAAGGGGCAGGAAATGGCAGCGCCAGTGGCATGTCTGATGAATGAGATTAAGGAATGGCTGACTCGCTGAAGAAGAAACACGACGATGAACCCGGTAAGCAAGTAGTGCCTTTTCCTCGTTACGAAGTTGAGAATTGGCTTAGTACCCGAGGCACTGAAAGGGTTCATTCAACCCGGAAGTGCTTGGGTCTTGTGGTAAGTACCGAAAAGAATTTTGTGGTGTGGGTCTGGACTCGTCTAGTGGTTCTGTGTGGTGACTGGACTGGGTGTGACTGGGACCGAAAACGTTGGGTGGTGAAGGGGTGTGTGACCGAAAG